>SJYA01002444.1:3317228-3431266 GCA_006410615.1 Neotragus moschatus
GAGAATCCCATGGACGGAGGAGCCTGGTGGGCTGCAGTCCATGGAGTCGTACAGAGTCGCACACGACTAAGTGACTTCACTTTCGCTTTTCACTTTTATGCATTGGAGAAGGAAATGGCAACCCACTCCAGTGTTCTTGCCTGGAGAACCCCAGGGACGGGGGAGCCTGATGGGCTGCCCTCTATGGGGTCGCACAGAGTTGGACACAACTGAAGTGACTTAGCAGCAGCAGCATAACTTTCCTATGACTTAACCATCATGCTTCGAAGTATTTACCCAAGGGAAATGAACGCACATGATTCTACAGCACATTTTGTGTGATTGCTTATAGAAGATTTATTTGCAACAGCTGAAAACTGGAAACATCTCAAATGTCTATCAATAGGTCAACAGATAAACTGTAGTATATCCGTCCATACAATAGACTTCCACTCCACAGTAAAAAGGAATAAAAAATTGCTACACCAAACCACATGAATGGATATCCCAACTAATATGCTTAGTGAAAGAAAGCAGACAAAAATGACTACATACTGCCAGGTTCCATTTATATAAAAGTATGCAAATATAACAAAGAAGGCAATGGCACCCCACTCCAGTACTCTTGCCTGGAAAATCCCATGGATGGAGGAGCCTGGTGAGCTGCAGTGCATGGGGTCACGAAGAGTCCGACGTGACTGAGCGACTTCCCTTTCACTTTTCACTTTTCTGCATTAGAGAAAGAAATGGCAACCCACTCCAGTGTTCTTGCCTGGAGAATCCCAGAGATGGGGAAGCCTGGTGGGCTGCCGTCTATGGCGTCGCACAGAGTCGGACACCACTGAAGCGACTTAGCAGCAGCAGCAGCAGCAGCATGCAAATATAAACAAAGCTATAGTGAGAGAAAACCACTCATTGGTTGCCAGAAGCAGGAGGGAAGAAGTACAAAGGGACAAAAGGAAGCTTTGGGGAATCATGGACATGGTTATTTCTCTTGATTGTGATAATGTTTGATGGGTATAAATATATGTCAAAAAATTTCAAGTTGTACACTCTAAATATATATGAGTTATTACATGTGGATTATAAATCAACAATTCTATAAAAAAGAGGCAGTTTGGAAGGTTGGTAAAGCATCATTTAGATGGGAGAAAATAAATTAGTCTATGTAAAATCACGTGTAATTAGGTAACTAAGTTGCTTATCTGCCATGCAAAAGTGACAAAACATGAGAAATTAAAAGTACTGCTTTCCTTAAGCAATTCACTTAGTAGCCTATCAGATTCAAATTTTTGATAGTCTGCACATTGCTTAAAGGAAAACAAAGTAAGGATTAATCATGCAATTTTTAGCTGAGGGTTGAGCTGATGAGTTTAATTTCCCAATTTATTTTTTGGAAACATGATTTGCATATATGAATACATAGATAGTTGTATTTTTCATATTGCCTTTAGTGTTATTTATACAGAGATAATATAATAAGAGATGAGTTATTCATTTCTTCAGTCTCTGGGTGGTAGCAACTCTGACGTCTGGTGATGGTTTAGGTATCAGATGTTAGACTTGGGGTGGTGGCATTTTTTTGATAGAATAAGGGTCTCATTAGTGACTTTGTATTTATTCTGTTAACACAGAGGTGTTCTGTGAAGCAAAAATGATTTAGGTTTACTGTAAAAAATTACAACAATGTGGTGTTAGTTTTTACTGTACAGTAAAGTGAATCAGCTATATATATATATATATATATATAGTGCATCTTTTTTTAAATTTCCTTCCCATTTAGGACACTATAGAGCATTAAGTAGAGTTCCCTGTGCGAAATGGTAGGTTTCTTTTAGTAATCTATTTTATAATAGTAGCAGTCCATGGGGTTGCGAAGAGTCGGACATGACTGAGCGACTTCACTTTCACTTTTCACTTGCATGCATTGGAGAAGGAAATGACAACCCACTCCAGTGTTCTTGCCTGGAGAGTCCCAGGGATAGGGAAGCCTGGTGGGCTGCTGTCTATGGGGTGGCTCAGAGTCGGACACGACTGAAGCGACTTCGCAGCAGCAGCAGCATGTTAATATTAGGTATTTGTTTTTCTCTTTTTAATTCTTCATTCTATATGACACAATGAGGTATCTATCACTGCACACTGGTTAGAACGGCCATCTATCACTACGAACAAAACATCACTATGAACAAGGTCTGTCTCAAGACTATGGTTTTTCCAGTGGTCATGTATGGATGTGAGAGTTGAACTGTGAAGAAAGCTGAGCGCCGATGAATTGATGCTTTTGAACTGTGGTGTTGGAGAAGACTCTTGAGAGTCCCTTGGACTGCAAGGAGATCCAAATATTAGGTATTTGTTTTTCTCTTCTTGATTCTTCATTCTGTATGACACAATGAGGTATCTATAGCTGCACACTGGTTAGAGAGGGTGAGGAATAAAAGGGAATCCTCTTACACGATTGGTGGGAAAGTGGATTAGTGCAGCCACTACGGAGAACAGTGTGGAGGTTTCTCCAAAAACTAAAAACAAAGCTACCATATGATCCAGCAATCCCACTTCTGGGCATATACCTGGAGAAAATCATAATTCTAATAGATACATGCACCCCAGTGTTCATTGCAACACTATTTACAATAGCCAGGACAGGAAACACAGTTCAAAACCCTCTACAGAGGCTTAGATAAAGAAAATATGGCACACATACACAATGGAATATTACTCAGCCATAAAAGGAACAAAATTGTGCCGTCTGCAGAGATATGAGTGAACCTAGAGATTGTCATATAGAGTGACTTAAACTTACTTTTACAGCATCAGTAAAGATGTTTAATCACTATTGTCTTTGCATGATATTGTAAATCTGGGTCAGTAACATGTGTGGTAAGCCCAACATGTTTACCCCTCTTGTATCCATAACTAGACATGAACAGTTAATCGTGATATTCTGACCCAAAATTTTGCTCTCCAAATCCTTTTTATCACATTGCCTAAAACAAAAATGAACTACAGGGAGAGTTGGCACAGAGGCTGAGCCCAGTTTACCACTTTAATTCTTCTGCAGAAGAAAGACTTTGGCAAACATCAACTGCTTTGTTCTTGTGTAGCTNGACATGACTGAGCAACTGAACTGAATTGAACTGAGAATATGCTTATCAGGGAAAATTTGGAAAACACCAAAAATTTCAGAGAAAAATAATGATTATACCTGATCCCACCACCAAGATAAAAACATTAGAGCCAGTTTCAAGAGATGATTTTTGAAATACACGTATTTAATTTCTAGAGGCCAACTTTGGGTCATTCTTTCCATATCTCTACTTACATGCACACTTTCCAATACCTTCTTGGACATTGAAATATAGCTGTAATAGCTACTTTAGTAGCCTTGCTTTACTTCTATCACCTGTGTTATTCCTGTGTCTATTTCTATTGATTAATTTCCTTCTCCTACTGGATCATGTTTTCCCATTTCTTTGTACAATGAGAAATGTGAGTGTAGCCAATTGTTAGCTGACCATGAATTCATGAGTGATACCACCTCCCCCCNCTTTCCAATACCTTCTTGGACATTGAAATATAGCTGTAATAGCTACTTTAGTAGCCTTGCTTTACTTCTATCACCTGTGTTATTCCTGTGTCTATTTCTATTGATTAATTTCCTTCTCCTACTGGATCATGTTTTCCCATTTCTTTGTACAATGAGAAATGTGAGTGTAGCCAATTGTTAGCTGACCATGAATTCATGAGTGATACCACCTCCCCCCTGCCTGTCTGGTAGTACCGGATCAACTTGGCCCAAATTGCCAGCCTATAAAATTGTGAGCAAGCTAATGATTGTGTTTTAAACCAAGTAAATATTTATGGAAATGATGAATAAATATTTGATGATGTCTCATAACTTGGAGAGACAAATTAGGGCCGGGGATTAAGATACAGACTAATATAGGAAATGGAACTCTCTTGCACTGTTGGTGGAAATATAAACTGATACAGCCACTGTGGAGAACAGTATGGAGGTTCCTTAAAAAACTAAAAATAGAACTACCATCTACCATATATGATCCAGAAATCCCACTACTGGGCGTATACCCTGAGAAAACCGTAATTCAAAAGAATACATGCACCTTAGTGTGCGCAGCAACAATGTTTACAATAGCCAGGACATAGAAGCAACCTAAATGCCCATCAGTAGATGAATGGATAAAGAAGATGTAGCACAAATCCGCAATGTCATACAAATACGCAATCAGCTATCAAAAGGGACTTTCCTGGTGGCTCAGATGGTAAAGAATCTGCCTGCAATGCACGAGACTCAGGTTCAATCCCTGGGTCAGGAAGATCCCCTGGAGATGGAATGGCAACTCACTCCAATATTCTTGCCGGGAGAACGCCAAGGACAGAGGAGCCTGGCCAGTTACAGTCCATGGTGTCGCAAAGAGTCAGACATGACTGGACAATTAACACTTTGACTTTTGATACAAAGGAATGAAATCGGGTCATTCGTAGAGATGTTGATGGACCTAGAGTCTGTCATCCATAGTGAAGTAAGTCAGAAAGGGAAAAATACATATATTAATGCATATATGTGGAATCTATAAAAGCGGTACAGATGAGCCTATTTGCAGGGCAGGAATAGAGACACAGAGAATGAATGTGTGGATGTGGGTGGTGGGGAGGGGAGAGTGGGATGTTTTGGGAGACTGGGATTGACATATGTACACTGCCGTGTGTAAAATAGATAGCTGGTGGAAAGCTTCTGTGTAACACAGGGAGCTCAGCTCGGTGTTCTGGGAAGAACTAGAGAGGTGGGATGAGGGGATGCAGGTAAGAGAGAGGTCCAGGAGGGACGGGATATATGTATACACATAGCTGACTCACTTCACTGTACAGCGGAAAATAACATTGCAAGGCAATTATACTCCAAGATAAAATAGATACATGACAAAGCATACTGTAGAGCCCAGGGAATGATACCTATTATCTTGTATTAATAATACTCTACAATGGAGTATAGTCTGCAAAAGTACTGAGTCACTATGTTCTACATACAAAACGAATATAATTGTATATTACATTATAACTATATAATTGTAACAATATAATTGTAAATCAGCTATACTTCAGTAAAGACTCATAATAATAAATACTTCAGCTAATAAAAAAAAAAGACATTAGTCCAATGATTTGAAAAAAATATGTGAAAGTGACTAAGTTCCTTGACGGATTCAAAATGGGTGTCATTTTCCACAAACGTGACAGGCACCCAGCCTCCCAGGTTCCCTTGGTGTTTCTCACGTGTGTCTTCATGGTTTCTGTTTCTTTACTGATGACTGTCCCCTCTCTGCCTCAACCCACATTTAAAGTAGAATGAGACCACTTGGTTCATTTTTCTCCTTCTGCAGCTAGGGTAACTCCAGTCTCCTAGGGTGGGGCTCGGATCAGACAGATCGGGGGTTCACAGTTCCCACCTGCTGCTGTCACAGTCTGTCCGCTTTGAGCTGTATTCATCTCACTTTCGTTCTCGTGTGTGTGCTAAGTCGCTTCAGTTGTGTTTATGACCCTGTAGACTGTAGTCTGCAAGGCTCCACTGTACATGGGATTCTCCAGGCCAGAATACTGGAGAGGGTTGCCATGCTGTCCTCCAAGGGATCTCCCCAACCCAGGGATCAGACTGCGTGTCTGGCCTTTCCTGCATCTTCTGCACTGGGGGACAAGCTCTTTACCACTAGTGTCTTCTGAAGAGCCCCACTTCCATCCCTAACTGACCACAATAAGAATTGAAATAAAAGATTGTCACTGTTGATCAGTTTCATATTGCTTGTCCTTAAAATATAAACACATGAGTGTTTTCTAAGACTACTACACTAAACTAATTCGCTTTTCACTTGTGAGACCTAGCTTTTTCCTCTCCCAGAGTTAAGTCTCCTAGAAGAATTCGGAAAACATAGATTTCCTACGTCAGCATTAATTGTTCCATTCAGATCTGTCTTGCAAAAATTACAGTCACTGTTACCACTAATCATTATATTAATGAGAATTAACAAATTAAACATAAAATTTCTCTGGAACATTTATACTGAGCTCTGGGGACTGAGTTCTTTTTTGTCCTCAAATGGGAGACACGGTGGATTTTATCAAATGTTTACTTAATTTTAGATCAATAAAAGCAATTTGGCTTCACTGAACCACTTATCTGAGGAAAATGTCACTGCTCCAACCTGAACTTTACTAGTGAAATTTGCAAGTAATGATCGAATGATATGCAAATTGTCATCAGGCAATTTAGTCAAAAGATTGGTGATGGAGTGGGAATATTACAGGTGCAGAAATTAGCTGCTGTGAAACACACATCACTATTTTAAAAAGTAATTTCAGCAACTTGGAGAAATGAATACAAATTCCATTTTTTGATTATTGAGATGGAAGGTGTTAAAATAGGAAATAAGTCTAAGGCACTTAAGCTCCGATAAAAACTTTCTTCCTAGAAATCATCCTAAACTGATAGCCCAATTTTCCTTAGTACAACCTGGAAAACACTAGAGATTTGAGTTAATGAGTTATAAAAATGTGTGTGTGTGACTTCAGCCTGTAATCTGCTTGAAATGGAAAGTGTTGAGGGCACAGTGGTTAAGCAGGCCTAGGGTTTGAAACTTCAGTAAGTAGTAGTTTGTGTTTCGATATTTATTAATCTCCCTCAGCTTCCACTTCCCAATGGGAAGTGGAAAATGGGACTAACTAACTTTTACCTTTTCTGTGGCAATGTCATGAAACAATATAAAGTCTTTACAAGTATAATGCCTGACGCATAAGAAAGAAATGTTTTGTAACATAAATGCTACTATTGTTATTATTTAAGCAGGGAACAGTGAAACAAATCAATGTTTATATGCAAAAAAAGACATAATAATGTCCATGATAAAAATAAGTTAAACAGTACATAGGGGCATAAAGCGGGGGAGGGGAAACTGAGTTTAGAATTTTCCTTTATCTTATAGCCTTTCTGTTCTTGTCTCCACAGATAGTCATTCAACTGTGTGTCTCTCTCTATGCACGTGTGTGTGTGTGTGTGTGTGTGTGTATAATACACTCTCCATAGTTACCCAGTGCTTGTCTAAGTATATATCATTCTTTAAAAAATATCACTACATAAGGAATCACACCCTTCCTTTTGCTCTGATTCTCACTTTTTCTTTCTCAATTATAAATCTTAAAGAGTATTTCATACGAACACATATACATATACTTTCATGGCCTTTCTGAATCTTGTTCTCCATATTTTATGTCCAAGGAGGAAAGATATCAGGTAATGATTTTCCTTTCTGTTAATTACATGACAATGTACTAGGACGTCCACAGATAAGGTAGTCTTGACATTCAGATAATCATTCTTTGCAATGATCCCAGCTGGACTTACAAAGACCAGATAAGGAAAGCCACCAGCTTCTTAAGATTCCAATAGAAATAACGGGGCATATTTTAAATCAAACAGTCATAAAATTCTTGTTTGAAATGTATTTCCTGTTTTAGCACTATCGGGAAAGTCAATTACCTTTCTGAGATCTCATGCTATTTACTAGAGTTAAGGTTACAATTCCTGAAAGTCAGCTGGATACAGTGAATTTGAATTTGCTGTTCATAATGAATTTTTTAATCTACTAATCACGTAGCTTAGAACTTAGCCTTGTTGTATGTATTTTGGAGTCAGTGAAGAATAAATCTGGCAAAATATCTCCACATTTAAACTTTGCTATGATACAGGAACAGAAAAACTTACTTTATTTTTTAAAATTAATTTTTATTGGAGTATAGTTGATTTACAATGTTGTGTTAGTTTCAAGTGTACAGTAGAGTAAGTCAGTTACAGCAAGTCCTCTACCTACAAATCTTCAAGTTGCGAACTTTCAAAGGTGAGAATATATGAACTAGATCCCACATGCCACAGCTAGGAATTCCCATGCCACAGCTAAAGATCCTTCATGCCGCAACTAAGACTTAACCCAGCCAAATGAGTAAATATTAAGAAGCAAACAAACACATATAAACCATGAAAAACCCCAGGGCCTCAGGTTGTTCATTACCTGTTTAATCTTACTTCACAATATTATCAGGAGAGGAAGACCTAAATAAGAGATATGAACACTGTCATTGGTTAGGGAAAAAAATTTGGATAATAAAATTCACATACAAAAATTTTTATGTTTTGACACATGCAGAGGGAAACGAATGTGCAGACCAATCCCACAAAAGCTCAGAAGGGCCAGGAAACATTGCTCCCGTGTTTGGAAGGAAAGAGAAGGCAATGGAACCAGCTTCCACTGGGTAAAACTGGCTTCCTCTGTTTCACTCAAGTCAAACTCCCCATGTGTACAGTAACGGATAGCAGAAAGTAGAGTAAATGTTGGAGTCAGGCCAGGAGTTAAATCCGAGCTCTGGCATAAAGAACATCTGCTTGCTGAGACAACTCAACAAGATGTGTTAGCACAATGTAGATCTTTAATCCTTAGAGAGCAACTCCGAAAAGGGGGAAGGTGACCCTGGAAGGGCTGAGATGGACTTCCCGCCATTCTTGAAGAACGGGGACTCGGGAGAGAAGTGCAGGTGAGATATAGGACAAAACGATTATTTTGGAAAATTCTTCCAAACCTGAGTATATAAACTGTGATCCAAACCCATCCTACAAGTGAGAACTTGAAATAGCCTCCATGACCGTCCGGTGTTTTTTCTTTCTTTTTTTAACTAACCGAGGTAAAAATGACTACTATTATTTTAAATTTATTTTATTGTTTTATTTATTATTATTATTAATTTTACTGATTTTTTTTCTATGATCCCAGTTTCCTTAAGTACAGTCAGGCCCCTACATATGAACATTCAAGTTGCAGACTTTCAAGGATGCGAATGGGCATTCCATCAGCATCAGTGAGAGTGGAGTTGCACCTCACCCTCTGTCTCCTGTTGCTGACGACCCCTCAGCTGTACCATCCCCCACATCCTCCCCCTCCTCCATCAGTAACTCTTCATGCCTGCTCACTCGATGCCAGACCCTGGATGCCAACTGTACTACTGTATTTTTCAAGGTCCTGTATTGTGTGATTAAAACTCCTTTTTTTGTATTTCTTGTGTTTGTCTTTTATGTATGAAAAGTACTATAAACCTATTTACAGTACAGTCCTATGTTGCTGATTGTCTTAGCTGAGCACCTAAGCTAACTTCATGGGGCTTAGGAACAGACTGGACTTAGGAATGCACTCTTGGAATGGAACTTGTTCCTACGTGGGGGACTTACTGTATCTGAAACAATCCTTCCTTTGTTGCTGGGCTATTAGTACCTCAAGCTTTAAAATAAATGGGACATTATTTGTTTACAGGAGGTAAAATGTGAGCATCAACAAAATAAAAAAGAACTTCTGCGTGGAACTAAATCCTTCCTTTCATGACCTCCTTTCCTTATGTCCACTGGGCCATTTAGTAGGCAGCTTGTTGATTGCCTTAAGCCCCAATCTCCCAATACCTCTTTCTAAAACACACTCCAAGGTAGGGTTAAGTGAAGTTAATGTAATTGCATTTTTATTATTGTTATGATTGCTGCTTCCATAAAGCCAGTCTAAGTACCCTGTTTGTTATAATTATAGTCTAGTAATAAAAGAACATCTTAAGGGAAGCAAGCCCTGTCGCCCATCTTAGCTCAGATGGAATTTTATGTTAGAAATTAGCATCTTCAGGCTTTATCTCAAATTGAGCTGTAAGAACACCAAACATTCAAGGACCAAATCCTGGCATTAATCAAGGCCAACTTCTTTGTTCTTTTTCTGAACCTTGCAGTGAGGGTTTTTTCTCATCCTTGCAATGAGGCTCCAAATTCTCACATTCTTATTAAAATTGTCCTCTCAAAAGCCATTGCAGGTGAGAATGTAACAGCCAAATCCAGTGGTTCAGTGTCTCTACAATGATCAAAGTTTTCTAGACATTTCAACTTGCATTGTCTCCACTAGGATTATAAGAATTAGACTGTGAATGTCCAGCTATAAATAGGGAGTCAAGAGTAAAATATATTTCCTTGACTCTGCCCCTGTTCCCTCATTAATGTAGTTACACCTTTTCAGGAACAAATAAATACACTACTACAATAAATGGTCATGTTTTGTCAGAACCCCTCACTCTGCACCCATTCCTGGGTGGTCCTGCAGGGCCTGGCTCATAGCTTCACTGAGTTATGCAAGCCACTTTGCCAGGATGCTTGCTCTTTGGAAGGAAAGTTATGACAAATGTGGACACTATATTAAAAAACAGAACATCACTTTGCCAGCAAAGGTCTGTATGGTCAAAATTATGGTTTTTCCAGTAGTCATGTATGGATGTGAGAGTTGGACCATAAAGAAAGCTGAGCACCAAAGAATTGATGCTTTTGAACTCTGGTGTTGGAAAAGACTCTTGAGAGTCCCTTGGACTGCAAGGAGATCAAACCAGTCAATCTTAAAGGAAATCAGTCCTGAATTTTCATTGAAAAGACTGATGCTGAAGCTAAAACTCTAATACTTTGGACACCTGACGCAAAGAGCCAGCTCATTGGAAAAGACCTTGATGCTGGGAAAGACTGAGGGCAGAAGGAGAAGGGGCGGTAGAGGATGAAATGGTTAGATAGCATCACTAACTCAACAGACATGAATTTGAAGCAATGCTGGGACATAGTGGAAGACAGAGGGACCTGGCATGCTACAGTCCTTGGGGTCAGGACACAACTGGATGACTGAACAACAATAACTAATACTAACCTCTTATATGGTATCATTACTTTATCCCTGAAAAGCTCCTACTAGTGATGTATTAACTTTCTATCACCTTTCTGTACCTGGGAAACTGAAAATGCTGTAACCTTGATTATCAGCAATGGAACTGAAACAGATGATGGTTCTCAACCATCCAACAATTTCTGGATGCAGTATGTTATCTGTATTTCATAGATGTAGATTTGGAGACCAAGTGGTGTGAATTAACTTTTTCAGAATCAAACATTTGACACAGCTTAGAGGTGAAGACATGGAGGGGCTTAGAGAGTGAACCAGGTCTTATATGACAGTTATTTCACTGGAGATACTGGAGACGTGGGTTTGATCCCTGAGTCAGGTATATCCCCTGGTGAAGGAAATGGCAACCCACTCTAGTATTTTTGCCTGGGAAATCCCATGGGTAGAGGAGCCTAGCGGGTTACACTGCTGCTGCTAAGTCACTTCAGTTGTGTCCAACTCTGTGCGACCCCATAGACGGCAGCCCACCAGGCTCCCCCATCCCTGGGATTCTCCAGGCAAGAACATTGGAGTGGGTTGGCATTTCCTTCTCTAATGCATGAAAGTGAAAAGCGAAAGTGAAGTCACTCAGTCGTACCTGACTTATAGAGACCCCATGGACTGCAGCCCACCAGGTTCCTCCATCCATGGGATTTTCCAGGCAAGAGTACTGGAGTGGGGTGCCATTGCCTTCTACGAGGTTACAGTCTATGGGGTCACAAAAGAGTTGGACATGAATTAGTGAGTAAAGAAAAATGACAGCAGTGACCCAGGGTCTAACTCTTATGACAGTTTCTCTTACACCTGAGATCCATGTATGCCCTTTGTTCCACTGCATGAGTCTCCCAACCTATGTTTCTTGAGGGAGATGGGAAGTCAACAGAATCAGCAAGCCCCAAAGTTCTAGACCTCTCTCTTCAGAAGTGCTCCCTGGGTGGTGGGAATTCTACATTCCACTAGTAAACCACATCCTTTTCTATAATTCACCATTTAACTAACTATTGGTAAACAGTAAGTGCTTTTCAAAGCCTGAGGAAAGTAAACAAACTGTAAATAATGGATTTATTAGTTTAGTTAATTTTCTCACAGTTTCGAGTGGGAATCCGGGAATCCAAATGAAGTTAATTATAAACGTGTAGTTGACAAATAAAAGGCCAAGATGGTCAATTAATTAAAAGGCCCCAAGGACAAGCAATAGCTGGGGATTTCCTTCATCTTGGAGGAAGAGGGAACAGCTGTCATGGTGGGCGGTATATCTTCCTTTCCAGCCTGGGATCAGCTAGCTGCTATGGATAAATGTTTCTTGTCTGCTTGCTTGTTTTTCAATCTGCCCATGCCCCGGGGCATGTGGGATTTTAGTTCCCTGACCAGAGATCAAGCCTGAGGCCCCTGCTTTGGAATCATGGAGTCTTAACCACTGGACCACCATGGAAGTCCTTGGATAAACATTTTTAGGAAAACTCCCTTTCTACTTTCCGTCAACTCACAGAATCCTCTATTCCATTTCTAATCCTGCTGATCACCAAATATTTAGACCAACCGAGATGTTGTGGGGTCTTTCTGGGATTACACCCCGCCCTATGTCCCCCACCTCTTGTTTATAGAAAAGCTTTAGCCTCCTTGGCCTTCTCTGAGTTCCAAAGAACAAATTTAATCAGAGAAGAAAATGCAGAAACAAAGGAAAACAGTCTAACGAAACAAAATAATAATAGTTTAGCCTTGAAAGAAAGTCAAGCACTTTTAGCACGTCCTCAAGAGGTGACTCAGTTGGTAAAGGATCAGCCTGCAGTGCAGGAGCCTAAGGCTCAATCCTTGGGTTGGGAAGATCCTCTGGAGGAGGACATGGCAACTCACTCCAGTATTCTTACCTGTAGAATCCCATGGACAGAGGAGCCCGGCAGGCTATAGTCCATGGGATCACTAAAGATTCGAACACAACTGAGCGACTGAGTTATAGATAATGTCCTGAGCCATATCTTTGAGCTGTTACAGAGATACTGAAACTCCCACCAGGTAGAAGAAATTAACTGTATGCTGACCATCAGCACATAGACCCCAGACCTGTACAATCAGAACGTTAATGATTGAAATTCCTAGAACATTACCCTGTTACCAGAACTGAGCACCCTGAGGGAATTCAGGGTGGAAACAAACCAGATACTGACTCCAGAGAGCTGAGGTGCGTATCAAAGGAATGCTTTCAATGAGCCCAGACTCTTGCATCTTCCCATACATAGAAAAGCACTTTAACTTACTAACTTGAGAAACCTGTTTTTTTTTTTTTTTTTAATAAAATTAACAATAATCATTTGATGTTCCAACTACCTGGTCTTCATTGCAAAAGGTCCTGTATATCCTGGCTCCTCNCTATCAAAGGAATGATTTCAATGAGCCCAGACTCTTGCATCTTTCCATACATAGAAAAGCACATTAACTTATTAACTTGAGGAACCTGTTTTTTTTTTTTTTTTTAATAAAATTAACAATAATCATTTGATGTTCCAACTATCTGGTCTTCATTGCAAAAGGTCCTGTATATCCTGGCTCCTCCCTTACTTCTTTGGAGCTGTCCTTCAGAGCTGTCTGAGAGACTGTCTCCTGGGTTTAAGTCCTCAGCTTATCTGTCAAATAAAACATAATTCTCAACCTTTAGGTTGTGCTTCTTTTTCAGTCCATAGTTCCACCTCCAAGACTTTATATACACACATATATATTATATATTTATGCATATACACATATGTATATGAATGTATAGATTTGCGTCTTCATGTATGTGGGTACATCTTGGATACATATGTACCGAGAGTCATGACATAAACGTAGGTGTAGCTGGACCACAGATAGTTGGAAAGAGATGCCGAAAGGGGCAGATAGAGGTACATGGCAGATAGAGACGCCTTGCTCCATTTGTCTCCTCAGGTCCTATCCACGCAGCTCCTACCTATCAGCCCCCAACAAATTCTTATTAAAAAAACACACAGACACTAGATTTTCCTGCATGGAGAGCTGCTTATGTATTCATGACTGTGAACTCGCTCCAGGGAAGGGAAACGTATCCATGCTTTTCTTTCCTGGTACCTGGCCTGTTGACCCTGGAAACTTGCTTGTGTTTGATGAATATTTATGAAAACTGCCACTTTAATTAAAATATAAAAGCCTCGAGCTAAATTAATTGGACTGAAGTTAAAAAAAAAAAGCCCACAGCCCACTTGCATTCTAGAAGATAACAAGTGAGGGGCAGAGGTTGTCTTTGTTCAGAGCCACAGAAAATAATTCTGGAGGTAAAGATTTCAGGAAGGAGATGTGTATAAGAGACAGGTGAAAAGCGAAAGTGAAGTCACTCAGTCGTACCTGACTTATAGAGACCCCATGGACTGCAGCCCACCAGGTTCCTCCATCCATGGGATTTTCCAGGCAAGAGTACTGGAGTGGGGTGCCATTGCCTTCTACGAGGTTACAGTCTATGGGGTCACAAAAGAGTTGGACATGAATTAGTGAGTAAAGAAAAATGACAGCAGTGACCCAGGGTCTAACTCTTATGACAGTTTCTCTTACACCTGAGATCCACGTATGCCCTTTGTTCCACTGCATGAGTCTCCCAACCTATGTTTCTTGAGNCCCATGGGCACACACAGTGCATCACCTCTGCTTTCAATCAGTTACCCTGAAACTCAAAGGACACGTGAACCTTATGTCTGAACCTCACAGTATTAAAAAATTGTGATCTGAACACAGACCATGACATTTACCACCAACTTACATTTCCAAACTTCTGTTGTTGATGGGGAAACAAAGTGCAAGTTTTGGTTAAGGACTGATTAAAAAGCCAATTGGGGGGAATAGAATTTGTTTTTCTCCAGTCTCTTATGGTCATTATGTTGATTTTTTTAAAGATTTATTTTTATGTCTTTATTGGATTTTTTACAATATTTTTTCTGTTTCCTGTTTTGGTTTTGTGGCCATGGGGTGTGTGGGATCTTAGCTACCCAACCAGATATTGAACCCTCATCCCCTTGCTTAGAAGGGTGAATTCTTCTTTATTTTTTAACCAAGTTGAAGAGGTTTTTTTTTTTTTTTTTTAACTTTTTATTTTGTACTGGGATCTAGTCAATAGGCAAACAATGTTGTGATACTTTCAGGTGGACAGCAAAGGGATTTAGCCATACATATACATGTATCCATTGTCTGCCAAACTCGCCTGCCATCCAGGCTGCCATGTAACACTGAGCAGGGTTCCCTGTACTATACAGTAGGTCCTTGTTGGTTATCCATTTTAAATATAGCAGCATGTACATGTCCATCCCAAACTCCCTACCCCTTCCTCCACCTGTCCCTCCAGCGACCATAAGCTTGTTCTCTTAAGTCTGTGAGTCTCTTACTGTTTTGCTAGTAAGTTCATTTATATCATTTCTTTTTAGATTCCACATATAAGGGATGTCATACAGTACTTCTCAGAAGGTGGAACACCAGGGGAGTCCCTTGTTGATTTTCTTAAATCTTATTTTCTCACCAGAGTGCTTAACTGTATCTCCTTCCTCAAAGCCTCTTATGTCCTGGGTGCTGAGGAGGGGTCACCTGTCACATAGGACTTTCTAGACATTCTCTCCTGGATCACACCTCTGAGAAGGTTAAAGTGACCTAGGGGTCCCCTCTATTTTCTGTCCAAATTTGCATTCCAAGATGGCAGGTTGGGTCATCAGCACCTTGCTGATCTGGGGAAAGCAGAGTCACCCTCATTCTAGCCCACCCTTTGAATCCCCCTTTCGTGCAGCGTCTCAGCAGGTGAGGGCACCTATCCTGGGATGGGTTACCGAGCCCTGTGTTAAGGGCACCCTGAGTTTGCTATGGGAGCAGCACCATTGCCCCATTGGAAAGGTCTCATCTTCTGTGTCAATAAAGAACAGCCTCTTACTGTGCAGCTCAGTTACTTACCTTTATTGAGCTTGAGGCTGTGTCCTCATAGGAAATTCATCCTTTTGTTGCAGTATTTGAGGATAATTAGAAGGCACTAAACCAAATGAATGACTCATCACAATATTTTAAATTAAATATTACCAGGTAAAGACACTAGAGAGGATTTTCATTATTTAGAGACATAAACAGGCAGCAGTTTCAATTATGTCTAACAATATCTCCTACTTTCAACATTAAAAGGTGTCATTGCACACAAGAAATGGAATTCAGACTATTCATGTGATTTTGAGGATAATTCATTCACTTTTTATTCACTTTATTGTAATCAGTAGAAATTTATTGTGGGCATTCAATTAAAAGTATTAAAAAGACTAAAACTTTAAAGGTAAGAAAACGTTACTGTGGTGGATAACTGTAATTATTTTAATCATCAGAGGAGAAAAGTAATTTAAAAACTGAATGATGATAAGACAAGTGAAAATACACAACCACGTGAAAACTGGACCCCGTATTCACAGCAGCATTATTTTTTATCGCTCAAAAGTGGAAATGACCCAAATGTCCACCAAGTGATGAGTGGATAAGCAAAATATCAAATGGACTTACAATGGGATATTATTTGGCACTAAAGGGCATTTATTTGGTGCTAAAATATCATGGAAATGTGCGTAAGTGGACCCTAAAAGCTCAGTAAGTAAAAGAAGCTAGTCACTAAATACCACTTACTGCATGATTCTATTTGCATGAAATGTCCAGATTAGGCAAATCCATAGAGGTAGAAAGTTGGTTCATGTTTGCAAGGAAATGGAGTCAGGAAGGATTCAGGAGTGACTGCTAATGGGTTTTCTTCTGGCGTGATGAAGGTAGTCTCAGGTTAGATTGTGCTCTTGGTTACATAACTTAAAAACTCTACTAAGAAACATTGAAATGTATTCTTTAATTGGGTACATTGCTTGGTATGTGCATTACATCTCAATAAATCCATTTAAAAATGGAATAAAGGGACTTTCCTGGCAATCCAGTGGTTAAGACTCTGCACTTCCAATGCAGGGGTCATGGGTTCGAATCCTGGTTGAGGAACTTAGATCCCATATGCCCCAGTGAGTGGCCAAAAAAAATTTTTTTTTTAAAAAGAACAATAAAAATGGAATGAATGTCCAGTAATCACTGTTCCTGCAAAGCATCACAAATAACTTTAGAAAAGCTTATCTGATTTAAATTTTAGTAAAAAGCAAATCTAATCACACTTCTCTGTTCATATTCAAAATTAAAGTCCTACTTACTAGAGTCTTTGGTTTTGTGTGTATTTTGGTTTCTCTCTTCATATATATTTTAAAATATTTAGTTTTTAGGAAAAAAATTTAAAATATGTGTCGGGAAGATCCCCTGGAGAAGGAAATGGCAACCCATTCCAGTACTGTTGGCTGGAGAATCCCATGGAGGGAAGAGCCTGGTAGGCTACAGTCCATGGGGTCACAAAGAGTTGGACATGACTGAGTGACTTCACTTCACTAAATATATTATGTATCCATACATGTATATGTTTGGGTCTTTTTTCCCTCTTGGCAAAGATTATCTTGAAAACATAACATCAGAAAGTACATTTCAGTGGAGTCTTGGTGGCCCAGCCAATACCAGGGTGATACATGCTTTCTCTTTTCCGTTATGGTTTATCACAGGGTATTAAATATAGCTCCTCGAGCTGTACAGTAGCACCTTGTTGTTTATCCACTCACTATATAATAGATTTGATCTGTTAATCCCGAACTCCCTCTCCATCTCTCCTCCACCCACTTCTTGGCAACTAGAGGTCTGTCCTCTA
Source organism: Neotragus moschatus (assembly GCA_006410615.1). Lineage (NCBI taxonomy): Eukaryota > Metazoa > Chordata > Mammalia > Artiodactyla > Bovidae > Neotragus > Neotragus moschatus. Next base: position 3,334,725 of record SJYA01002444.1, read on the forward strand.
TGTCTGTGAGTCTGTTTCTGATTCATAAATAGGTTCATTTGTGTCGAATATTAGAGTACACATATAAGTTATATCATATGGTATTTGTCTTTCTCTTTCTGACATACTTAACTCAGTATGAAAATCTCTAGGTCCACCCATTATTTGTTCTTTTTTATGGTTGAGTAGTATTCTTTTGTAAATATATGCTGCATCTTCACCTGTTGATGGGGTATTTAGGTTGCTTCCATGTCTAGGCTATTGTAAACAGTGTTGCTATGAACCTAATAAGTTTTTGAATTATAGTGTTTTCCAGATATATGCCCTGCAGTGGGATCACTGGATTATGTGTCAATTCTATCTTATTTTTCTGAGGAACGTCATATTGTTTTCCACTGTGGCTGCATCAACTTACACTTCCACCAACAGTAGGAGGGTTCCCTTTTCTCTGTTCAAGAGGGTCATGCTTCTCATCTTTTGATAGCAGCATTGCAGTGGACAACCTATTAAGGAATTGGCGATAAAGGAGACAGGTTTCTATAGATATTAATGCCTAGGTGTTAATGCTACAGCCTCAAAACTATCTGTTTTTAGGACCTCCTGAAAATAACCTAGCCATTTAAAAACTCTTCAAAGGTTAAGAGCAACTTGATTCTGACGTTTGCAACAAAATGAAAATAATTTATTAAAAATGGTAATAACAACTTACACTTAATAGCACTGAACTAAGACCATAAGTTGTTGTATAAATACTCATTGAATTCCCAAAATAACTCTATTAGCTTGATTTCATTATTATGTCTACTTAAGTGGAGATAATTTGCTTTAAATTAATTTTTGAAAATTGAAAGTATTGAATGTAATTGCCCTATTAGCTTAACAAAAAGATTTTAAAATATAATTCATTGTTTTTTTTTAAACACTACTTGTTAACTCAGTTAATTTGGGATTTTATCAGTGGGGGTGGGTTTACATCAAATTTTCTTTTAGGGCACATTTTATAAATAAAGGTTTTATAACGTAGATGTCGATTTTTTTTTAATCGTTTAAAACCAATTTGCTTATCTACTCATTCAGTCCAATAGGAATGTCTGTTTGCATCTTCAAGTTGAAATTTCCACTGACTACTCTTTTCTTTTAAAACCCTTTACCTACTCTGTGTAGGAAACAGACTAATGAAAAGCTTTAATTCTTTTCCCGTCTACTGATCCTAACTGCCCTTTCCTCCTTCAGTATCCATTTTATGTGCAAACTCTGAGCCTGTAACTAAGACACCTCAGATATGTGACACTGGACGGTCACATTATTTCTTAAAGGATAATTGAGATGATAATATAACATCTCTGGAATCCCTCACTCTATGCTGACACACAGTAGGTTTTTAGCTTCTATTCTCTTTCTGTTTTTACCTATAACATCTAGTGCTGCACTGGGACAATGGTTTTGCATGTTTTAACTGAACCCAATTCTCACAACAACCTTATGAGGTAACTTTTATTCATACCCTGATTTTGCAGATGTGAAGACTGAGACACAGAGTAATTTTCCCAAGGTCATAGCTATATTAGATTGAGAAATCGTAATTTAAAACCAGCAGGGACTGTCTCCTTTGCGGTAAACCAGTAATCTAATGAAGTGGCACCTCACTCCAGTACTCTACTGTTGCCTGGAAAATCCCATGGATGGAAAAGCCTGGAAGGCTGCAGTCCATGGGGTCGCCAAGGGTCAGACATGACTGAGCAACTTCACTTTCACTTTTTACTTTCATGTATTGGAGAAGCAAATGGCAACCCACTCCAGTGTTCTTGCCTGGAGAATCCCACAGACAGGGGAGCCTGGTGGGCTGCTGTCTATGGGGTCGCACAGAGTTGGACACGACTGAAGTGACTTAGCAGTAGCAGAAATCTAATGAGTAAACTAATTTCCTGGACTTTTGTGAGCCATTTTAGCAAAGTAGTTAAACCCAGGGAGAGGAGTGTAGGAACCTCTGATTCATAGACAATTGATCACAAACACAGGTGATAACCTAGACTTGTCTGTCGTTGGTGTCAGAAGTGGGATGTGGGTGTCTTGTAGGACTGAGTTGAATGTGTGGGATCTGATGCTATCTCTAGGTAGAGTATCACAATTGAGTTAAATTGTAGGGCACCCAGCTTGTGTCCAAGAATTGCTTGGAAATGTGTGGAAACCCTCCATACATTGGAACTGGTCATCAGCACCCTGAATAACTCTCTCCACCCCAATCTTCCTGTCCTCCACTGTTAAGAGTCTGGCCATCTTGTAGTAAGGTTAATAGTTTCGCTATATCCTGTGAGCACCTTATAAATAATCATTTTCTTAAACTGTCTTTATTTGTGCCAGAGACAGCCTAGTTTTACTGAAAAAATAATCTTGGGTTGTCAGTTTTCTGTTCATTTCTCTCCTAACACAACAGAAGCACAAATGTTCAGTTGCAAACCCCAGCTTCCTTCCTACTGTTGCTTTGCAAAAGTCAAGTGCAAATTCTTATTTTCACCTTGTTCTGAGGGTTCTAAATCCTTTGTTACGTATCAGTCAATCAGCTCTATAAAGATATGAAATATGCATCTGAATACTTCCCAGATTCTGTATCAAAGCAATGCACACTTAACAATCATTGAAAGCACCCTTGAAGGGTGCAAAACTCATTATTTGAAAGAGAAAAATATGTTCCATCTATGAATGGCTTCTCTCTAAATGATTGAGACAAAGGATACTTGTACTGTAGAATGAATCAAAGAACGCACAATCTGGAGCGTCTGAAGATATTTCTGTGGCAGGGTCATACAGAACAGCACCAAAGACCTCTCTCAAGACAGTGTTGAAAACCTTGAGTTTTATCAAAAAGACAATTCTGTCTTTTAGCACTCTGAATCTTTGTGCCCTGTGTGCTCAGCCATGTCTGACTTTTTGCAACGCTTTGGACTGCAGCCTGCCAGGATCCTCTGCCCATGGGATTCTTCAGGCAAGAATACTGGAGTGGGTCGCCATTTCCTCTCCTAGAGTATCTTCCTGACACAGGGATTAAACCCACCTCTCCTGTATCTCCTGCTTTGCAGGCAGATTCTTTATTTCTGAACCATAGAGGAAGCCTTTTCTTTAGAGGTTGCTGAATTAGGCCATGATTCCAGTGTTTATCATTTCTTAAATATTGTGTGATTTACCAACAAATTATTCATTTTTAATTACGCAAATGATTGCTAGCACTTTCTTGACCATTCCTTGCCTGCTACAAAACCTGGTTCTTACCCTTTAAAATGGCTATTGCTTTTTAAAAACCTTTTCTTCCTTCCTCTTTCTGTTTACCTCTCCTCCCTGGTCCTCTTCTCTGAGTCATGCATTTTATGTTCTAAGTTATTCCTGAAACACTTTGGTTTTATTTTCTTGCAATTTGGGGGGAGCATTTTGCTTTAACTGTAGCCAGATGAACGAATGGTACCATAAAAGATATCAGGAATGCCTGGACCCCCATCCTGCCTCCATTATTAACAGCCTGTGAGACCTGGTATCAACTGCAGAACTGTGTGTATTAAATAGGGCACTATGATTCATTTGTGGAAGTTTTTTTCAGAGAAATAAATTTTTTTAAAATTAATTTTTATTGGAATATAGTTGCTTTACAATGTCGTGTTAGTTTCTACTCTACAGCAAAATGAATCAGCTATACGGATATATATATTCTCTCTTTTTTGAATTTCCTTCTGATTTAGGTTACCACACAGCACTGAGTTCCAGGTTCTCATTAATTATCTATTTTATACTTAATATCAGTAGTGTATTTATTTCCTTCCCAGTCTCCCAAGTAATCCCCTCACCCTTGGTGTCCACACATTTGTTCTCTACGTCTGTGTCTGTATCTGTATCTCTTTTTGGCAAATAAGATCACCTATGAAGCCTAGTTAAAACAAATTCCAGTTATACATGGAAGACTTACACACACTTACTTGTTGTTCAATCACTAAGTCATGTCCAACTTTTTACGACCCCATGGACTACCGCATGCCAGGCTTCCCTGTCCTTCACTGTCTCCCAGAATTTGCTCAAACTTGTGCCCATTGACTCGGTGATGCCATCCAACAATCTCACCCTCTGCCATCCCCTTCTCCTCCTCCATCAGTCTTTCCCAGCATCAGGTTCTTTTCCAAAGTGTTGGCTCTTTGCATCAGGTGGCCAAGTATTGGAGCTTCAGCTTCAGCATCAGTATTTCCAATGAATATTCAGGGTTGATTTCCTTTTGGATTGACAGTTTGATCTCCTTGCAATCCAAGGGACTCTCAAGAGCCTTCTCCAGCACCACAGTTGGGAAGCATCAATTCTTCAGCACTCTGCTTTGCTNTCATGGTAAGCAGGATATTTTAGCTTGTTTACAGTTTCATTCTGACTCAAGTATTCCTTGGAGCAAGAAGAAAGATTGTTTGTGCTTGTTCTGAGTATTATTTAATATAGGAACAAGAAAATATGCCTGGTCTCATTTAATACAGAAACAGGTCATCACCCTGGTTTTGATTCACAAGTCTTTTAATATTGTGGTCACCTATTGATTTTAGGGAGCGGGCAGTATGTAGTAGATTTTGGTTTTTTCTTCAGAGGATTCTCTCGCCTGAGAAATATTATGTCAAATCTTGGTGGGTACATTAATGTTGAGAATAATTCCCACTCCCACAGGTGGTGAGACTGTGATCTGTCTGAAATAAGTCAAACTCTTCCTGGAATTTGATTTGTAAGCAGAAGCATACAAGAATTTTAAAAATGCTTGTAGGGACTTTCCTGGAAGACCAGTGGTTAAGTTTCTTTGTTTCCAGTGAAGGGGCTCACATTGGATCCATGGTTAGAGAATTAAAATCTCACATGCCATGTAGTGAGGCCAAGAAAAAATAAATGGCTGTAGTTGATTTTTCCAGCTGGTTCATTTCTTTAATCTTTTCCCTAAAATTACCTTGTGATGGTGATCATACTAAGAAAAATAAGTCAGATAAAGACAAACACCATGTGAAATCACTTATAGATGGAGTCTAAAAATGATACAAATAAGCTTATTTACAAAACAGAAACAAACTCACAAGCTTTGAGTTTCCCTTCAAGTACTCTCATATTGTATCAATTTTTTCTTCATTTTGTTGTAGTTATCTCAGTGAGTCAGAAAATTTGCCCCTATTAGTTTAACCAGAAAGGGCTATTTGACACATTCAACCATTATTTACAAAAATATTGTTTTCTTCACAGCCTATATATAATCTCAATACATCAATGTATCAATCTCAAGAAATGAATGCATAAGAAAACTACACTTGAGAATTAGATACTTAACCATCTAAGCAATCTCTTTCCCCCCAGGTGGGAAATAAGGTCCTTTTCATTCAGAAATATTTTTCATGTGTTTTTCTTTATTCAACCTTGATTTGAATTCCTGCCAAGTGCCAGGCACTGTTCTCAGTTCAGTTCAGTCGCTCAGTCGTTTCCAACTCTTTGTGACCCCATGAACTGCAGCACACCAGGCTGCCCTGTCCATCACCAACTCCCAGAGTTCACTCAGACTCATGTCCATCGAGTGAGTGATGCCATCCATCCATCTCATCCTCTGTCATCCCCTTCTCCTCCTGTCTCCAATCCCTCTAGGGATTAGGAATCCCACTGTACTGTGCTCAGTTGCTCAGTCATGTCTGACTCTTTGTGACCCCATGGACTGTAGCTTGCCAGGTTCCTCTGTCCATGGGATTTTCCAGGCGAGAATACTGGAGTGGGTTTCCATTCCCTTCTCTTGCCATTCCCTTCTCCAGGGGATCTTCCTGACCCAGGGATCGTACCCTGGGCTCTCACACCTCCTATATTGGCAGGCAGATTCTTTACCACTAGCGCTGCCTGGGAACACCACCGTATAGAGAATCCCTGCTGCTCTCATGGAATGTATGTTCTAGTGGCTGTAGACAGCAAGCAAGGAAATATATGTCAAATATCAATCAATTTTAAAGAAAAATAAAGATTAAGTATGATAAAACATGCTGGTAAGTGAGGAGGAGAGTTGCTATTCTATCAAAGTTGGGTCAAGGATGACTTCTCACTGAAATGTGATGTTTGGAGATTTCCCTGGTGATCCAGTGGTTAGGAGTCCATGCTTCCACAGCGGAGAGTGTGAGTTCCATCCCTGATTTGGGAACTAGGATCCTGCAAATCTCACACTGCAGCCAAAAGAAAAACAAAACCTTTTTCTAAAAGCCTTTAGGCATCACACAGATATGCTAAAATACACACAAATTGTTTCATAGCAAACAAAACGCATATTCATTATCATTGAGTGAGTGAAGTTGCTAGTCGTGTCCGACTCTTTGCAACCCCATGGACTGTAGCCTACCAGGCTCCTCTGTCCATGGGATTTTCCAGGCAATAGTCCTGGAGTGGATAGCCATTTCCTTCTCCAGGGGATCTTCCCAACCCAGGGCTCGAACCCAGGTCTATCCGCATTGTAGACAGATGCTTTACCATCTGAGCCACCAGTGAGGTTATTATCATTATTGTCAAGTAAATGACAGCAACATTAAATACATCTAAAATGACTGATTGTCTCCATAATAGTCTACTTTTATAGTAGACAGTGAGAGGATAGGTATTGGAACTTCCCTGATGGTCCAGTGGTTAAGACCCTGTGCTGGGCTTCCCTGGTGGCTCAGTGGTAAAGAATTCATTTGTCAATGCAGGAGACATGGGTTTGATCCCTGACCCAGGAAGATCCCACATGCCGAGGGGCAACTAAGACCATGTGACACAATAATTGAGCCTGTGCTCCAGAACCCACACGCTGCAACGCCTGAGCCTGTGCACCACAACCACTGAAGCCCGTGTGCCCTAGAGCCCATACTCCACAACAAAAGAAGCCACCTCAGTGAGAAACCCGCACACCGCAACTAGAGAGTAGTCCCTGAAAGTAATGAAGATCCAGCATAAGCCAAAGATAAACATATAATTATTAAAAAAAAAAAAAAAAAGATTCCATGCTTCCAATGCAGGGGGCATTGGTTTGACCCCTTGTCAGGGAACTAATATCCTACATGCCATGTGGGCCAAAAAAAGAGAAAAGAAAGTAGCGGTATTATCCAATATTAGTAATAGTCTCAGGAAGGGAATCAATTCATGCAAATTTGGCGAGGAGGTAATCAATCAACTGTGGATGAGGACCAGGATTTTGAACTCTTTTTTCATACCTGAGCTACACAAGACACCTGGAAGACATCGTGAAATAAAGAAGCCACAGCCTGTTTAGGAGAGGAGGTAACACACGGATGTGTGCGGTGCTGTAGGACTGGTGATACCCAGGCAGCTGCAGGAGCGGGGCAGCCAACTTTCTAGGGAGGACTTTCACTGATCCTTGGGACTGGAGCAGGGAAAGAAGACAGAAGGTAAGTTCAAAGATACTGAAACTGAAAAGAGATGAGGCTATGCCTGAGGATGAAGAAACTCACCTGTTAAAAGCTGGGGGTAGCTTTTGAAGAGCGATGAGCCAGGTGATAAACAGTAAAGAGAGCTTATATCTTTTAAATATGGACAAGTGCATTCTTTCTTTTTTTCACCAACTTTAGAAAACAATCGGTTGCATTGGGTCTTAGCTGTGGCGTGTGGGATCTATTTTCCTTGTCAGGGATGGAACCCAGGCCCGCTGCATTGTAAACACAGATTCTTAACCACTGGACCACCAGGGAAGTCCCAAGAGCCCTATTTCTTGTAATCCTTTCAGGAACCCATGAGGGTAGAGAGTGACATCACATACATATACACACACATTTAACCTCTGCAGATTTTAGTATATTTTCTTACCGAGGGAAAAGTCTCCACAGTTTCTGCCCCCACTACAGCTTTGTTTCTCAGCTCCAATGAGGAAAGAGTAAATTTTGTGTTACACCTTGACTTTGTGTTTCTAAGTGTCATGATTTTAATGATATTAAGACTGTTTGTGTGGTCTCCAGGAGTAATTCTTACTGTAACAGATTTTTGCCTTTTCAGTGAATTCAGAATGTAATCCTCAGAATTAGTTGCAACACTGGTCCTATTCATATTCCTAATCTACAGGTGATAAACAAAGTGAAAAACAGGGAAAGTATCTTCGGTACAGAAACATTTCCAGCTAATCGTGAAGAAGAAATATTGGAATTAGAAAGTCATCATTCAGAAAGACTTATCCAGATCAGAATCATCAATGCTGAGCCCAAAGATGGCACCACTGGACCCCACTGGCCAACCAAAATATTTGCCTGCACGTGCAATATGGCAGGAAGTACAAACACAACCAACGAAATATTCTTGCCAAAAGATGTCAACGCAATCTAATCAAGCCTCCAGAGAAAAAGAGGGAAGGGGACTTCCTACAGGTTACAAGACTCTCAGGAGAGAAGCCAACTAAATGCAACATTTTTTTAATGCAAATTCAAGCAAACTGGCTATTAGAAGAACATTTGAAGGCAATCAGTAAATTTAAGAAACATTGCCTGAATGTTAGATAGCATTAAAGAATCCCGTTAATGTTGTTAAGGGTTATAATGGCTTTGTAGTTGTGCCTCCAAAGTCATTATTTATTAGATGTATACACTAAGGCATTGGTTATTGAAAATAGATTGGTGTTTGTAATGTATTTTAAAATACACCAGAAAAGAAAATGAGATTACTCAGAAGTTGATAAATGGTGTAAAAGCCCCTGAACATTCACAACATTTTCATCTCTAGTTTTATTATTTCCACCATCAAGAGTTTTAAAATGTATAAAAGGAAAAATATATAAAATATTCCATGTCCATCTCTACAGCTCTCTTTGTTTACCTGGATTTATTTTTCTTCTAATCACTTTTCATTCCCTCCTACAGAATGTATTTCTCCCCTCCAGCATGCAAACTCATGAAGAATAGTCTTTATTTGATGTGTTGATGGTTGGATTAACCTCCAGTATGTAGAACAGGGTCTGGCACACACTGATAGCTTGATGAACGGTGTGATTGTTAAATGATAATGTTGATGAAAGAATAAAAATAAAGTTAAAGAACAAGCAAGTATTTACGTCTTATGAAACAGTCCAAGAGTACGTGTCCAGGAAGATAATAACTTTGGAAAACCCTACACTTCACCCCTCCCATTTAGAGATTCACAAAACACTTTAATGCCTCTTGAAAATCTCCCCTTAAAGAATCTTGCTTACTTTTTGAAGAATTGACTTATTCGATTATAACACTAACACTTCCCAAGATGCTCACTTTCAGAATGAAAGAGATATACTTTGAGAGGGTAAAGAATGAGAACCCAGCTTGGGACATGCTTCAGTTTGGAAGACGGGTTGGAGAGGCAGGGAGGCGAAACATAGGAACTGGAGCTTCATTCTTTCCTCATTGGTTCTCTAGCCACATGTTTTCAGAGATTCTCTAAATAAAATACCAATGGCCTTCTACATTAAAAAGAGATGTGGAGGGGANAATATTCCATGTCCATCTCTACAGCTCTCTTTGTTTACCTGGATTTATTTTTCTTCTAATCACTTTTCATTCCCTCCTACAGAATGTATTTCTCCCCTCCAGCATGCAAACTCATGAAGAATAGTCTTTATTTGATGTGTTGATGGTTGGATTAACCTCCAGTATGTAGAAAAGGGTCTGGCACACACTGATAGCTTGATGAACGGTGTGATTGTTAAATGATAATGTTGATGAAAGAATAAAAATAAAGTTAAAGAACAAGCAAGTATTTACGTCTTATGAAACAGTCCAAGAGTACGTGTCCAGGAAGATAATAACTTTGGAAAACCCTACACTTCACCCCTCCCATTTAGAGATTCACAAAACACTTTAATGCCTCTTGAAAATCTCCCCTTAAAGAATCTTGCTTACTTTTTGAAGAATTGACTTATTCGATTATAACACTAACACTTCCCAAGATGCTCACTTTCAGAATGAAAGAGATATACTTTGAGAGGGTAAAGAATGAGAACCCAGCTTGGGACATGCTTCAGTTTGGAAGACGGGTTGGAGAGGCAGGGAGGCGAAACATAGGAACTGGAGCTTCATTCTTTCCTCATTGGTTCTCTAGCCACATGTTTTCAGAGATTCTCTAAATAAAATACCAATGGCCTTCTACATTAAAAAGAGATGTGGAGGGGAGCTAAGGGCAGGAGTGAAAAGCCACACCAGTGCTTTGTGGAGAGACCAGAGGCAGAAGCAATCGATGCTTCCAGGGAAGCATATTTTTTAAAAAAATACATTTTTAAAATTCAAGTATAGTTGATTTCCAATACTGTGTAAATTTCTGCTGTACAAAAAGTGATTCAGTTATACCTATACATACATTCTTTTTCATAATGCCTTATCACAGGAAGATAGTCCCCTGTGCTATACAGTAGGTCCTTGTTGCTATCATTCTATATGTATATATATTTGAATCTGCTAATCCCAAGCTACCTATCCATCCATCGCCTATCCCCTTCACTTTGGCAAGCATATTTGTTCTCTATGTCTGAATCTGTTTCTTTTTCATAGATAGGTTCATTTGTGCCACATCTTAGATTTCATATATAAGTGATATCATATAGTATTTGTCTTTCTCTTTCTGACTTGTTTCACTTAGTATGATAATCTATAATTCCATTCATGTTGTTGCAAATGGCACTATTTCGTTCTTTTTCATGGCTGAGTAATAGTCAATTTCCCTGGTGGCTCAGACGGTAAAGCGACTGTCTACAATGCGGTAGACCTGGGTTTGATCCCTGGGTTGGGACGATCCCCTGGAGAAGGAAATGGCAATCCACTCCAGGACTATTGCCTGGAAAATCCCATGGACAGAGGAGCCTTGTGGGTTACAGTCTATAGGGTCTCAAAAAGTCAAACACACCTGAAGAGACTTATCACACATGCAAGGAGAACAAGAGAAGCATCCATCATGTCCACCACAGATGCGAATGCATTGTCCATTTCAAGGAGCTGCGGTGTGTGGTGCAACTTATAACTTGAGGGAAAGTTACTAGACTCCTCTCAAACCATCTTCTCTAATCCTGTAAGATGCCTTTCTGGAGTTCACGCATCACCTCTGAGCAAGAACATCTGTTTGTAAGGAAAAGGATGCTCTGCATCCCCCAGCATCTCTCATCAAGCTCTGCAAGTCCCCAGGTCACCTTCACAGCCAGGGCTTCTGCCCTGGATCATTTGCAGGTGCTCAGTGTTTCTTCTTGGGAAATAAGCCTAATTGATATATTTTCCAGCGTGTCGCCTCAGTCCTGCAGGAACCCATGGCACTAAATGAAAATCTATGTTTCACAGTTTGGATGAGAAGGTAGTCGTGTCTGTATTAAAATTAATGATAGCAGGAGCACAAGCCACCGACCTCAATTTCTTCAAGGCAGCATGAACGTCCTGTCCTAAGTGCCAAGGGAGCAACTGCTATTTGAGTCCATGACCATGCTTTAAGCTTTAACATTGTTTGGTTTGAAAATGAGTAATACAGGTCCTCTGTGATTTGAATCTGTATACTACATTACTTTCTTTCATCTCAAAGATTATTATCTTATAATAGGTACCCTTGCCCGGCACTTACTGTTTACCAAGCACTGCTCTAATAGCCTTAAACTTGCCTGCTTATTGCCCACTTACTGAATTCTCTAACCAGACCTATGAGATATATTCTATAGTGACCCTTTTCTTACAGACAGGGCTACTGAGGTACAGAGATGCTATGCAGTCCATTGGGGGCGTATCCAGGATGCCATCTGAAGCAGGTCAGCTGGAGTCTGTGTTTTTGACTCTATGGCAATAGGCCTTAGGGAGTTATGTGTTAGAGCCAGCTGGGATACTTTTTTTGTTTTTTAATGTGGGACTTCCATTTCCCTGGTGATCTAAGAATGTGGCTAAGAATCTGCCAAAGCAGGGCACACAGGTTCAAACCTTGGTTTGGGAGGATTCCGTGTATCTCAGGGCAACTTAGCCCATGCACCACAACTACTGAGTCCACTCTAGAGCTACCATGCTCCACAAGAGAAGTCACTGCAATTAGAAGCCCGTTCCCCGCAAGTAGAGTGCAGCCCCCACTTGCCACAACTAGAGAACACACAACAAAGATCCAGTGTAGCAAAACTAATAAATAAATTAAAACATCCATGCGCAAGGTAGATTCCAAACAAGTAGTTCAGAAAACCTGCCTGGGGGAGATTATAGTAGAAGGACATTAAGATCAAGCTGTATCCCTAGCTGACTGAGGGTGGGGCACCTAAGTAATTCATTCAACCTCTCTAAGCCTCAGTAGTCCTCGTCTGGCAAATGGGACAGTCCTGACTCCCAGCTGGTAAGGCTGTGGTAAGCATTCCATGTAGGGTGGTCACCTGTCCTAGTTAACTCAGACTGAGCAGGGTCTTGGGACCTAGGACTTCTAGCACTTAAACTGAACAAGTGGGGACAAACTGAGACTGGTTTTGTATTATCACAAAGTGAGCTGATGCTACCATATCAGTGCACATTCCTCCAAGCGCTCGTAAGCAGACAGCAAGCAGTGGTTATTGGATTCATGTTTTATATACACCTAGTCTGCTTTAAGGGGTTTCCAGGTGGCTCAGTGGTGAAGAACCTGCCTGCCAATGCAGGAGACTAGGGTTCAGCCCCTAGGTGAGGAAGATCCCCTGGAGAAGGAACTGGCAACCCATGCTAGTATTCTTGTCTGAGAAATCCCAAGTGCATTCGGACTTGGTGTCACTCAGGAGAGGAAGATGTTTCTGATCTGTGTATTGGCTGGGGTTTGTGTTTGTCTGGTGGTTGAGAAGTAGCTAGGGCCAGGCATAATTTATTCCTATTTGTATACTAAAAGATGAAAACAGCATAGACAAATTGTGTTGCATTTTAATACTTACATTGATTATGCACTCATGCATAATGACTGCTTTTGAGATCATGACAAATGCCCATCTTGGAATCCCTATAGCGGCCTGAGGCCTGGGTCATGTGACCCTTTAATCACAATCTTTTGTCCCCTGGACACTTCATTGGTGATACCACATCTCAGAATGAGGCGTTTTAGCCAAGCAGATGTTAACTTCCAATGAAAACAGAATATAGAAGAAATAAGTCCTTTTTAAACTAAAATGATAGATTCTTCATCTTTATCTGGAAAATAGAGGGCACAGTACACACCGCTCCTTTAAATATCCATCTAGGATTTATTCCAAGATGAGTTGAAAGGACCCTGGGTCACCTCTTCCTTATAACCTGTAAGGGTGAATGGGAATAAATATCCCTGCCTTTATCACCTTCTGCTGGGCATCACCCTGCATTGCAGGCACACCAGTTTCAGGAGCGACCCTAGAATCAATTAACAGTGAATTATTTATATGAGAAAGGGTCACAAAGTGTTTCCCAGCTTTTGTTTCATGAAAGACATTCTTATTCTTTTCAAATGCTGCTGGAGGCATAAATGTAAGTGACCAGATCCATCATCAGAATGTAAGAGATTTTCTATTCCTTTTCCAGATATCAAGACCTGCCCACCCAATGGATCCCTCAGTTCACTTTTGGAAAGTTGAGATGTCAATCATGGGTGTGCAATTTTAGCAGTAGTCTTGCTAGATGGACCTCTTTACAGCCAGTGGGCTGGACCTGGTTAAATGCAGAAACAGGTGTGGTAGGTTCTTTCGCCACCAAACGCAGATGTTTTGAGAGTCAGTTGTAGACCAGAAATCACCAGTGAGAAGTTACAGCGTGGCAGCCAAGTACCCACCCTCTTCCCTTCCATTGTAAAGGGTGTCTTAAGGAGTTCCCTGGCAGTCCAGTGGTTAAGGCTTTGCCTCCCAATGCAGGGGGTGCAGGTTCGATCCCTGGTCAGGGAACTAAGATCCCACGTGCCTTGCGGCCCCAAAAATCAAAACATAAAGCAGCAGCAATATTGGAACAAATTCAACAAAGACTTTAAAAATGGTCCACATCAAGGGCTTCCCTGGTGGCTCAATGTTAAAGAATGCAGCTGCCAATGCAGGGGACACAGATTTGATCCCTGATCCAGGAAGATCTCACATGCTGCGGAGCAGCTAAGCCTGCTCGCCACAGCTATTGAAGCCTATGCTCCCTAGAGCCTGTGCTCTGCAACAAGAGAAACCACCGCAATGAGAAACCTGTGCACCACAACTAGAGAAAAGCCTGGGCAGCAACGAAGATCCAACACAGCCAAAAATAAATAATAAAGTACTGCTTAGAAACGTAACTCCCTCTCATAATAACCCAAACAAAATCTCTCCAGCAAGACAAAACCCTCACACCTCTCAAAGGAGTGAGTTGAGGCTCTCTGGAACTTTCTTTCAGTTGCAGTTCACATCAAAACCAATCCACTCAGCGTCCCCATTCCTCTAGGCAATTCCTCCACTCACAAGCTAGTCTGTAAGTTAATTGGGGGAATAGATATTCAACAAATGTGACTGTGTTGACTCAACTCACAAGGCAGATGTTCATTTCTTTAGGAGTCTTCCGGGAATTTGAGAAGGGATTCTGACAGGAGAATTCCTAGAAGAGCCAGGAAAACAGCTAGAATTGAAGTCTTTGTGGCTTCAATTTAATTGCTGACCACTTCAAAAGAGACTGCAGTCATGTGAGGTTCTTTGGTGAGCATTACATCTTTTTCTTTCTTTGTTTCTTTTGGGGGAAGGCAGCTTTAATTTTACTATATTTATTTATTTTGGGCTGTGCTGGGTCTTTGTTGCTGCATGCAGGCTTTCTCTAGTTATGCCACGTGGGAGGTTCTCTCTAGTTGCGGTGTGCAGGTCTCCTACTGCAGTTGCTTCTCTTGCTGCAGAGAAGGGGCTCCAAGGCAGGCAGGCTCAGTACTTGTGGTGCAGGGGCTTAGTTGCTCTGTGACATGTGAAATATTCCTGGACCAGGGATTGAACCAGCGTCCCCTGCATTGACAGACAGATTCTTAGCCACTGAACCACCAGGGAAGTCCCAGCATTACATCTTTTTCAAGCAACAAGGTAAGATATAGGTGAAACTCACCTTCACATTCCCAATGTTTCACCCGGTTAAACAAGATTACTGAGGTTTTCTCTCCCTTCCTCTTCCTGTGTTACTTTGGTGAGGGCAGAGAAGGGAAGGAAGACTTAGCCAGAGATGATGCTTTCCTGATGGCTGTGTTTATTTTTCAGATCTGAGAACAAATGCACATCTCTTTGGGAAAGTCAGAATAACGCTCACCACTTGTGCCCAAGCTCTCATACGCATGTCTGTAGAAAGCACCAAGCAGACAGCAGTAGGGAGGTACAAAACCATGAAAATGCAGGGTGCAACTCCAAACGTGATCATGATTGAATCATGAGTTGTCTTCCACATACAATTTTAGAGCTGGAGATATATAAGNATTCCCTCTAGATACAGCTCTTTAATGTTCTTGTGGGACCATATTCAATGTCACGTTTCACAGGCAGGAGATGGGGAACAATGGGAATAAAGACCTCAGGTGTGGGATTAAAAGAGGAGAAATGATGGAATGGTTATGAGAGTAAGTCCGGTTGTAAACAGAAGAAAAAGACTTTCAGGGAGCTTAGGGATTGGTGTCAGGTTGGTAGCTGGATAGAAGGAAGAGCTGAGCTGGCACAAAGGGTCACTGGTTCTGGAAGCCAAGTTCATGCATAAGGGTCTTCTCTGAGATGGTCGCTTGGATTAGNGAGAGTAAGTCCGGTTGTAAACAGAAGAAAAAGACTTTCAGGGAGCTTAGGGATTGGTGTCAGGTTGGTAGCTGGATAGAAGGAAGAGCTGAGCTGGCACAAAGGGTCACTGGTTCTGGAAGCCAAGTTCATGCATAAGGGTCTTCTCTGAGATGGTCGCTTGGATTAGGGAGTAAGTGTCATGCTTTCCCCTTTTTAGGGAAAAGTAGCACGTTAGACACCAAACTTGATACTGTCAGTGTGGCTGATCCTATTATTTATTATGAAGTCTTCCTCTTTTTATAGAGTCTGTATTAAATTTCAAGAATTATGCTAACTGCTTTGCACTGGCCACTCAATCTTTATGATAATCCTCTGAGTCATAATCCTGTGAGTCATAAGGGTATTATGTTCTTGCATTCTTGTTATTGGTGAACAGATGCTATCATCCTCAAGAAGGGCATTTAGACTTTCTAAATTTCAGTTTTCTCATCTAAAAAAAGTGGGAAGAGTGATATTAATGTCCTTATAGGTTGCTAAAGTACTTGGTACAAGCTTGATGCATGTATGCTAAGTACTCAATAAATGTTGGCTCTTAATAGTATAACGTCATCTATCAAAGAGATATATTCAGGGTCTTCAGTAGACTCTTGGGCATCTCCACTTGTATACCTGACGTGTGTCTGAAATTCAACATGCTTCAAACTGAATACCCATCCTTTCGTCTCCTCCCAGAAGTCTTTTGCACCTCACTTATGATACCACATTTATTCAGTGGACCCTCAAGTTCTGTGATTCATCTTTGATTCATATCATAGGTTTACAACTTACCTCTAGTCCATCAGAAAATACCACTGCTTTAACTTCAAAATATATCTAGAAATGAATTACCTACATTCTGAACTTATCAGAACTACTGCCACAGTCTTCTCACTGGTCCCCCCACTTCTGTCATCTTTCCCCTACTCCCAGCCCAAAAACCAAGAAGAAGTCAACACCAGGAGGGCAGAATGGACCTTGTCTGTTTGGTTCATGGTTGTGGACCTGTGCCAGGAAGGACATGGTTATGTAGCAGGTGCTGAATAAACTTTTACTGCATGATGAATGAATCCTTCACACAGCATATCATTTTATAATTTTCTTCTCAAGATTATGAAGACTGTGGTGATATTTCTTTAGCTCTTTAAAATACTACCAATAAGATTAAAAACAGTTTATATATTTCAGGGTGCTGAGTCTTTAACATTCTGAGGATTAACCCATCAGGATCCCAAGTGCCAGAATGTGAGATTCAATTACTTTGAATGCATTTGGGGAAGACACATGCCTCTTCACAGGAAATTTTATAACATGAATCTTGTCCAGAATTACCAATGGAGAGGCAAAAGTCAGAGAGGATTCTAGGAAAAGCTCTCTAGAGCCAAATAAAAAGAATTGGGGTCAAATTCATCTCTTCCCAAGCTTTTCTGCTGTCTCACAGGACAGCACAATATACTGTCTCAAAACTAGACTTACTCCTTTGATAGTAGTCAGCTTATAAAGTGCCACATAGATGTCTCCTTATCATTTTTTAATCTCTGGGTTATTATCAAATGAAGCGACAAGCAAATGACATGTTCTGTCCATCAAAGACAAGATAACCCACAATGTACTGAGGTCTTGAATATTTTCCAGGCATATATTTTATTTACAGAACTTGTAATATTTCTATCCACTGTTTTTGTTTCTTTTTAAAATTAATTTTTACTGGCATGTAGTTGATTTACAATGTTGGGTTAGTTTCGGACGTACAACAAAGTGAATCAGTTATATGTTTACATATATCCACTCTCTTTTCAGATTCTTTTTCCATACAGGTTATTAGGGAGTTCTGAGTAGAGTTCCCTGTGCTNCTATCCACTGTTTTTGTTTCTTTTTAAAATTAATTTTTACTGGCATGTAGTTGATTTACAATGTTGGGTTAGTTTCGGACGTACAACAAAGTGAATCAGTTATATGTTTACATATATCCACTCTCTTTTCAGATTCTTTTTCCATACAGGTTATTAGGGAGTTCTGAGTAGAGTTCCCTGTGCTATCCAGCAGGTAGGTTCTTATTTATCTATTTGATACGTGTGTGCTTGCTCAATTGCTCAGTGAGCACCCCATGGACTGTAGCCTGCCAGGGGCCAGGTCCACTGGGTTCTCCAGGCAGAAATACTGGAGTGGGTTGCCATTTCCTTCTCTAGGGCATCTCCCTGACCCAAGAATTGAACCTGAATCCCTTGCATCTCTGGTACTGGCAGGTAGATTCTTTACCACTGAGCCACCAGAGAAGCCATTGGATATACAGTAGTGTATATTATTGTCACCCTGCTTGTTTAGCTTACATGCAGAGTACATCATGAGAAACGCTGGGCTGGAAGAAGCACAAGCTGGAATCAAGATTGCCAAGAGAAATATCAATAACCTCAGATACGCAGATGACACCACCCTCATGGCAGAAAGTGAAGAGGAACTAAAAAGCCTCTTGATGAAACTGAAAGAAGAGAGTGAAAAAGTTGGCTTAAAGCTCAACATTCAGAAAACAAAGACCATGGCATCTGGTCCCATCACTTTATGGGAAATAGATGGGGAAACAGTGGAAACAGTGTCAGACTTTATTCTTCTGGGCTCCAAAATCACTGCAGATGGTGATTGCAGCCATGAAATTAAAATACGCTTACTCCTTGGAAGGAAAGTTATGACCAACCTAGATAGCATATTGAAAAGCAGAGACATTACTTTGTCAACAAAGATCCATCTAGTTAAGGCTATCGTTTTTCCTGTGTCATGTGTGGATGTAAGAGTTGGACTGTGAAGAAAGCTGAGTGCCGAAGAATTGATGCTTTTGAACTGTGGTGTTGGAGAAGACTCTTGAGAGTCCCTTGGACTACAAAGAGCAAAGAATCAGACACGACTGAGCAACTGAGCTGAGCTGAAGTGAACTGAGTGTGTATTAAGTCAATCCCAGTCTCCCAATTTACTGCCCCCTCCTTTCCCCCTTGGTAACCCCAAGTTAGTTACCCCAAGTTCTACATCTTTGACTCTATTTCTATTTTGTAAATAAGTTCATTTGTACCATTTTTTTAGATTCCACATACAAGCGACAGTATTTTTTCTCCTCCCCTTGTTAGACATGTGTTACTTTGGAGGCAAAGACACCACTGATTATGAAAAGAGAAGATGAAACTCACAAATGAAAGAGAACATAGTCTTCTAAGGTGGTGACTTTTTCTGACTATAACATCCAGTCCAGGAAGGGCCTGTCTATGGCAGGCATGTGGACATAGCAGGGAGGTGAATTTTCTGGTGCACATTTGCAGGCCTTTCAATGAACAGAAAGCTAAAAAGAAACGGCCAGGCTAGTCAATATTGACTCTTCCAAGTATTCAATACCCGTCAGCTTTGATGGCTTTCTGGACTCCACATGACTCAGCAGCTAAGTGATCTTGATACATCCTGCCTGATCTATTACCAGTGGTACGCATTTCTTCGGGCACTAGATTATGAAACAGGCTCTGAATGTATGCTTCTGTTGCTTTGATAATTCACATTTATACTGTTTTCATAACTTTGTCAAACGCAGGCAATCAAGAGCAATGATTTAACTCTAAACCATTCATAACGACTTGAGGTGTCATTTGAAACATTACACGAGGAAATTAAAAGCAAATAGAAATAAATCATCTCAAGCCTGAATGCTATAAATATTTGAGGTGGGCACATAAACATTTCAAGAAAAATCTTTGATGATAGGAACAGACATTTCTAATAAATGGTGCAGAACAATGATATATTGTAAAAGAAATATCTTTAAGCTTTTTTTCTCTTTTCAAAACAAAATGCTATTTTCTAATTATTAAGATACATAACATAAAATGATCCTTCACAGGCTTCAGTAATATGGTTATAATATTTACACTAGACCATGGATCTTAGGTCTTGCATGAATATTGGTATTTAAGAGTTCTGATTATTACAAACTGAACTTGTGTCTAAAATACTTGCAATACATTAAACTATAAAGTGTGAGTCCTCAATGTATAACCAAATCCTATGTATTTTTGCACACACATCCACAAAACACTTGTGCACACAATCCATTCAAAAGCGTATTCTTAGAAAACTGTCCGTTTCTGATTTGTTGCTGTTTTGTCTTTATTGCAGGTTTAGTGGACTAGGTTGCATTTGTCTTTATTCATGAGTAATTCCCACTGCTGTTGGTGTTCCCCTGGGTCACAGAAAGATGTATGACCCTTCTGAATTATAGCCTGAGATCAATATGTGGAACTGGAATGGATTTCGGAGTTAGGACAGAATCCAACCCTTCATCTTCCTGGAAACACATTATTCCCCGTTCATAG
This sequence comes from Neotragus moschatus, assembly GCA_006410615.1. Lineage (NCBI taxonomy): Eukaryota > Metazoa > Chordata > Mammalia > Artiodactyla > Bovidae > Neotragus > Neotragus moschatus. Next base: position 3,354,738 of record SJYA01002444.1, read on the forward strand.
CTGTGGCAATTTGAGCAGAGGGCCACACACTGGCCATGTTTTCAGCACTTCCAGGAACCTGTTCACTTCTCATGTCCCATCCTGCACCAAAAAAGTGTATTCCTCCAACTTGATGGACAGTGTGATCTCTTCAGAGTTAACCCACAAGTCTTTATGAGCTGACTGCCAGATAAGAGTAGGTCCTGAATGAGGGACAGCAGAGTGAGCAGGCCAAGAGAGGAGGACAGATGTGGAAGGGGAAAGGGATGCTGAGCAGGAGAGGAGATGATGAATTTACCTTCCCATCTTCTAACCACTGAGCATCTTCTGAAGACCAGGCACCAGATCTATAGTGGACACTGTTGTTGCCTGCCATCCATCTAGGCAACCCCTTTCCTTCTTAGCACTTCTTTGAAATTATTAAGGTGCCTCCCTCTCTTCCACATGCTCACAATTTAGAAAAAGCTGCCTCGAGCTGCTGCTCCAGACTTAGGTCCTTCTTGTGTAGGGTTTTTCATCCCCTAGGAAATTCTTACTGGTCCAGGTAAGAACACATCACCTAAGTTGGCTCAAACAGAATGAAGCCAAGATTCATAGAGTAGGATTGGGCGAGTTTCAGGGTGCGTTCAGGTGTCTGTACTCTCATGTGTGATAGAGGAAAAAATAAGTGCATGGCTCTGTCATTAGGAGACCTCTTCTGAGGACTCGAAGAATTAGAATTTGATTAGAAGTGGAGCAAAGAGGTGGGAAAAAGTCTTGATCAGTCATGACATTGTTGAGTTGCTGAGTCAACCACCTTAGAAATATTTCTCGGACCTTGATCTCTCAAGTGAGAGAAAATAATTTCCTTCCGATTCAATTTAGTCTGAGTCCAGGTTTCCAATGCCGACTTTGGAAGCAGGACAGTTGTTCTAGCGAGGATCCCTTTATGTGACAGAACAGATACAACCTACTTTACTATCCTGGCTCTAACCTCAGAAACAGGGGCGAAGTCACTCTTGGAAAGACGTGATTCTGGTGGCACCATGTGACCCCAATCAACAGTGCGTGAGGCAGAGTTGCCAAGTGATTGGGTAAAGGGGGGAGCGTCCTTCCATCCCTTGTCACTCTTTTTAAAATTATCAGCTTGTTTATTTGTTTTTGGCTGTTCTGGGTCTTCATTGCTTCGTGGTCTTTGCTCTAGTTGCAGCGAGCAGAGACTACTCTCTAGTTGTAGTGCACATGCTTCTCATTGCTGTGGCTTCTCTTGCTGCAGAGCGCGGGCTCTAGGCATGCGAGCTACAGCAGTTGCGACAGAGCAGAGGCTTACTAATTGTGGTACACTGACTTTGTTGCTCTGTGGCATGTGGAACCTCCCTGGCTCAAGTATCGAACCCATGTCTCCTGCATTGCAGGTGGATTCTTTACCATTGAGCCACCAGGGTAAGTATCACTTTTGATGCTTTCCTGAAGGTGGTACCTCTGATCCATGCTCTGTATATAAGGCTCTCAGATTCCTTTCCAAAAGATAGTAGCTGCTCCTTGGAATCAAACTCAGGTTAAAACTCGAAAAAAAATACCAACGGAGGACTTCTTCTCCAACGTGTCAAGAGTTTGGAAGTCATCANTTTTTTTTTTTTTTTGTGGCACATTTTTATTGAAGTATTATTGATTTGCAATATTGTGTTGCTTTCAGATGTACAGCAAAGTGATACATGGATTCTTTTTCCTTATGGTTTATCACAGAATTTGAATATAGTTTCCTGTGCTATACAGCAAGTCTTTATTGTTTATCCATTTTATATCTATATGCCAGTTTATATATATATTCTTTTATATATATACATATATAAAAATGTACATATATGTACTTTTTCAGATTTATTTCCCTTATTTCCTTTACTGAGTAGAGTTCCCTGTGCTGTACAGCAGGTCCTTGTTGGTTATTTATTATATATATTATTGGGTATATCAGGGGCTTCCCTGGTGGTTCAGTGGTAAAGAATCCACCTGCCAATGCAGGAGACGTGGGTTGGATCCCTGGGTTGGGAAGATCCCCTGGAGAAGGAAAGGATTCTTGCCTGGGCAATTCCATAGACAGAGGATCCTGGTGGGCTGCAGTCCATGATGTCAGGAAGAGTTGGACATGACTGAGCAAGCACACAACATGTATATTGCAGCTGGACAATTTTAACTGAGAGAGAGAGAGAAATCTTAGCATAGCTGAGGTCTTCAGACTCTATTTTGACCTGCGTTGCTCTAAAGGGAAAAAACATGGGTGTCCCGCTTTGTAAGTTGGTCTCATCCCACAGTGTTGTGTGTGATTCCTGGGCTACAGAGAAGATCTCCCCTTTAATATTCAGGGACTTCAATATAAGTCATCTCCTTCTTCTGCCTTCTCATTCCCATACCTTTTGGCGGGGAGAGGCGTCACACTCACCACCCCCCCACCTTCCTCCCTATTCTCAGAACATTCCATGGATGACTTGGCACAGATCAACTTCCCTTCTGTCCTCCTGTTGCCCACATCCATCTGTCAGCATCTTCTGCACTTACCATACCTCTGTTTGTTGAATGAATAAATGAGCGTGCAGGTGAAGTGTTACTTGAATCAGAAGTCTTGGAGGCTGGCATTTCTGAAGTGGGCTGCCAGATTTATTTTGTTAGTTTTCTTGTTTTCCCTTTTGCCTTGGTACACATGGTGATGTTTTCAATTGAATGTGTTGCTGGCGACTGAGAGTCGCACCCATTAACACATGTAGAGTTGGCTGAACAAAGTCTAACTCTCCTCTATGTTCTGGGTACTTCCAAATTCTATGCTCAATTCTGTCTCCCCTGGATGGCTTGCCTGTGGTAGATGCTCGGTCAAATGGTAAAATTGCTAATACGGGATCCAAGCTTTCTTTGCTTGTACTGAACTGGCCCTTGAAAGGCTGAGAAATTGAATAGAACATGCTTTAGGCAAGTCTGGCCTCAGGGCAGCCAGTTTGCAACCTGAGCACAGAGGCTGCCCTGGAGAGATGACTGCAAAGCAAAGAGGTTTTACCAGCTGACTCCCTTCCATGTGTATGTATTTTAACTCTGATCTCCCAGGAAACCTTTATTTTGTTGATGCCACTGAGGTACCAGGATCTGGCAGTGACCCTGCATTGTATTAGCAGCAGCTGCACTTGGAGTCCATTTGGATGTCCTCACCTAATGTGACCTTCTGCCGCTCTGTGCAGGAGCCTTCAATAATTCACCTTGTTAATATTTTTCTCTAAATGAAGCAAGAGACTTCAAGGAGCTCTCACACCCGAGAGATAAGGACAAATCTGACATGTCCCTATTTCAGAAAAGGGCAATGAAGGATACACGGGTTTGCCTGAGAGCAGGGACCTCAAAACCAGACCAGACCCTGGGATGCTCAGCACGGACTCTGGGCTGAGGGCATGGAGCCTGAGGGCTGGGACCACATCCAGAGCTTGACTGGGTCTGGGAGCCTCCCTGTCCGGGAGGCATCCCAGCTGGAGAAGCAGCTTTGTTATCAGACCAGGCTGGACTGCATCTAGCCTACCAAACCACCATTCTCTTCTAAAAATAAAATGTGGCTCAACCAGTTTCATTACCAAAAAAAAAAAAAAAATCTGAAAATATAGATTAGCCAAAGATACAATTCAAACAACGCTCAGTCTTTCTGAGATAAGCAAAACTCTTAGCCCTTATGCATGAAAACTTTAAGTCTTACTATACATACACTTACACACGTCAAAAAGATGGCTAGATAAAAGCATTAACCACCCCCGCCGGTGCATTTTTCCCTTTAAAATGATGCTAACAATACCTGTGGCACATCAGCTTGTTGTTTTTAATCTTCCTCCCCCTGTGATCGTTGTTGCCACCATCATCCACGTCGTCACTATTGTCATTATAATCAGCATTTATGACATTTTTGTCATGATCTTTATCACCATCAGCACCACTATCATGAATGTTTTCATCAAGACATCTCCACTAATTCTGCTGTGATGGCAGAGTAGCTGAATAGCTGAATAAAACTTCAGCTCATCTAGTAAATGTGTGTGCGTGCTCAGCCCTCTTAGTAGCAGTAGTAGAGTTAGTCACTCAGTCGTGTCTGACTCTTTGCGACCCCATGGGCTGTAGCCTGCCAGGCTCCTCTGTCCATGGGATTCTCCAGGCAAGAGTACTGGAGTGAGTCGCCATACCCTCCTCCAGGGGATCTTCCCGACCCAGGGCTCGAACCCACCTCTCCTGCATCTCCTGCACTGGCAGGCAGATTCTTTACCGCTGAGCCACTTTGGAAGCTCTGCGTCTAGTGTAACCTGTTCCCATATGTAAAACTGCCATTGGTGTATGTAATAGCCAGCACCCCATCACTGCTTACAGTTTTTCTGAAATGAGGAACTCTTTATATCACAAAGAAGCCCCCACGGTTCTTACAGCTCTGATTATTTGCTTGAAATAAACATCAAGGAATGAAACTGAGGACCAAATAGAATGCTCCATTGTAAGACTTTGAATCCGTACTGCAAAATTGTTTTTCAAATCACTTACACTATGAAAGGTCCCATTTGAAAATATTCTCCCAGCAAAGGAGATTATATTTAAAAATTATTGGCCATGGTGATGAATAAGACATTAACGTTTCCCAGATTTTTTTTATATGTGCTTGTTATTGATGCTGATGTTGAATTTTCACTTCTAGTAAATTTTCTCAAAGAGATATTTCCTAATATATGTTTCTAATTTAGCTTCTTTATGTCCTTCGTCTATTTTTATTAAAGTGTTTGCGTTTATATTAGTTGATTTATAACTGTTCTTTATATATTAAAGATGCAAATGCCTAGTCTTCTAAATCAGCAGTCCCCAAACTTTTTGGCACCAGGGACTGGTTTTGTGGGAGACAATTTTTTCACGGACCAAGGGGGTTGTTTGGCTGCAGGATGATTCAAGGGCATTACATTTACTGTGCACGTTACTACTGTTACTGTGTCAGTTCCGCCTCAGCTCATCAGGCGTTAGATCTCGGAGGTTGGACACCCCTGTTATAGATTACAATTATTTCCCCAGTTTTTGTTTGCTCTTTAGTTTATAATGCATTTTAATAAACAGACGCTTAAAAACGGGTAGTCACGCGTGTCCACTTTCCTTTACAGCCTCTTAATTTTCTCTTGGGATAGAAAATGTCCTTATATTTTATATATCAGATAAACACATACCCTCTATGTTTCTGGCTTATTAAAATGGAATTACACTGTGATATAGTAACTTATTTCTGTCTGTTCCTGATCATTTCTTTTTCTAGCCCATCATGGGGTTTTTCTCTCATTTAAGCAACACCCGGAGGCATGTGTGACCTCAGGAAAGGTAAGCTTGTGAAAATGGAAAAATAATGGAGTGACAGAAGCTGCGGCGAATGTTCCTGAGANTATAGTAACTTATTTCTGTCTGTTCCTGATCATTTCTTTTTCTAGCCCATCATGGGGTTTTTCTCTCATTTAAGCAACACCCGGAGGCATGTGTGACCTCAGGAAAGGTAAGCTTGTGAAAATGGAAAAATAATGGAGTGACAGAAGCTGCGGCGAATGTTCCTGAGAAAATCCTGCTTTCTGCTCCCCCTCTCTCCTGTCCTCTCCTGGTGGCCCTGCAGATCCCAGAGGATAAAGTAAGACATGACAGCAATAGACGGCTTGGGAGTCAAAGAGCAGAGGACTTCTGTGTTGTGCATCTCAGGGGCCCTGTGGGCGCCAAGATTCAGAGTGGTTCACGTCCCCACCACATCAAGCAGCAACGGAGTGGTGGTGCCTACATGGTTCATTAGCTGACTTTCCTCCCATCTGTGTGGCGCATGGAGTCGCTGAGCATCTTCTTACACTTGCGAGGGATGCAGAAGAGGCTGCGAGAAAGCCCAGGAGATGCCTGGGCAATGCAGAGACAGATGNTACATTTACTGTGCACGTTACTACTGTTACTGTGTCAGTTCCGCCTCAGCTCATCAGGCGTTAGATCTCGGAGGTTGGACACCCCTGTTATAGATTACAATTATTTCCCCAGTTTTTGTTTGCTCTTTAGCTTATAATGCATTTTAATAAACAGACGCTTAAAAACGGGTAATCACGCGTGTCCACTTTCCTTTACAGCCTCTTAATTTTCTCTTGGGATAGAAAATGTCCTTATATTTTATATATCAGATAAACACATACCCTCTATGTTTCTGGCTTATTAAAATGGAATTACACTGTGATATAGTAACTTATTTCTGTCTGTTCCTGATCATTTCTTTTTCTAGCCCATCATGGGGTTTTTCTCTCATTTAAGCAACACCCGGAGGCATGTGTGACCTCAGGAAAGGTAAGCTTGTGAAAATGGAAAAATAATGGAGTGACAGAAGCTGCGGCGAATGTTCCTGAGAAAATCCTGCTTTCTGCTCCCCCTCTCTCCTGTCCTCTCCTGGTGGCCCTGCAGATCCCAGAGGATAAAGTAAGACATGACAGCAATAGACGGCTTGGGAGTCAAAGAGCAGAGGACTTCTGTGTTGTGCATCTCAGGGGCCCTGTGGGCGCCAAGATTCAGAGTGGTTCACGTCCCCACCACATCAAGCAGCAACGGAGTGGTGGTGCCTACATGGTTCATTAGCTGACTTTCCTCCCATCTGTGTGGCGCATGGAGTCGCTGAGCATCTTCTTACACCTGCGAGGGATGCAGAAGAGGCTGCGAGAAAGCCCAGGAGATGCCTGGGCAATGCAGAGACAGATGTGACTAGAGCCAAGGGGAGAAACGCGGCACCGAGGACCTGCGGTCACTCTCAATTCCCTAGAAGCCCCTGCAGGGCAGAGCCACCATCCCCTTACCCGGAACTGATGGAGAACACTCTAACTTTAATTAAATATTGTCGCCACCACTTTGTGGAATAAAGGTTACAAATGAAAATGAAAGTATAGTAAATACAGAAAATAAAGTGGCTTTTATTTTTTTAATATACATTCACTTTCCCTTTTAAATCTTTTCTGGTTTACTGAGGTAAAATTGACAATAAAAATTACATATGCTAAAGTTGTACAACTTGATGTTTAGATAGCTAGGTAGATAAACTTCACAATCAAGCTAATTAATATACCCATTGCTTCACATAGCTACCCATTGTTTTTTCCTCTTTCGTTGTGAGAACATTGAAAATATACCTGATAAGGAAAATTCAAATGCATAGTATAGTATTAATAGCTATAGTCACATTGCTGTATATATATATATACATATATATATATATGTACACAAAGCTTTATATGTGTGTGTACATATATATCTTTTTGAGTTGTTACAACTCTTGTATGTTAATAATATTAACAAAGGTGTGAATTCTGCACATATGTGAAGAGGTGTCAAATTTCATCTTATCTTACATTTAATATATGTTCATAGTAACTCAGACGTCTTTACAATAATTTTTTCTGTAACACAAATATTCCCAGATTTGAACTCTATGCTACTCCACTCACAGAAGTTTACTAGTTGGTAATTAGAGAACTCTCCCTTGATCAGAGTCACACTTGATACTTGAGTAACATGACCATTAAAAGAAGATTTAAGATATAAAGATATAAATAAAATTATATATATATACATATAAAAATATATTTAAAATGTTTCCACTCTGGGAAAAAATCAGATTAAAACTTGCTTTCTGCTTTAGCATAATTCCATGCTTCTCCCATTGAAATTACAGAGGATTCTAAATGATCTCAAAACCCCTAGGGTGTATTTATCACTCCTCTAACCTGCCACAGCATCCTGGGTTTAACTAAGTTCAACACCATTTGAATTTATCTAACTTATTTCTTTATGTAGTCACCTTTCACTGAAAATATAAGTTGCTTGAAGGAATGTCAGTATATGAATGTACAGTGTTGTGTTTGATCATCAGTTGATGGATATTTGGGGTGTCTCTACTTTTTAACTTGTGTTAACAGTGCTATGAACATTCATGTACAGATTTTTGTGTGAATGCATAGTATAATATGGATGAACCTCACAAACGTCGTGCCAAGAAGGTTGTATAGTTTATGTGAAATATCCAGAATGTGTGTAACAGACAAATCTGATTCCATATCAGATCTATTCCAATAGCTCTAACCTTTGTGCTCTGTTGCCTGTGCTGAGTCATGCTGGTTCTGTACCTTTTGAAAAGACTGTTGCATAGAGCCTGAAATATACACGAGAGCCTATTTTCAGGGCTCTGACCTTTAAAGGTACAACACTTTCCTTTCATATAAGATAAAAAACTGCAGAGCAGAGAAGAGCATTTATTTTGTTGGAGGTTTATAGGAGCACGGTGATCAGATCTACCCAAAGAGCTGCAAGAACAAAGGATTCCTGCACCAAGAAGTTTGCAATAATCAGCTACATCCCTCCCCTTTTAGTATAAAAGAAGTCCAACTTCTAATGCAGGGAAGATGATTCCTTAGGATACTAGTCCACCATCTTCTTGGTCTTTTGGCTTTCAGAATGAAGTTGCTATTCCTTGCCCTAACAGCTTGTCTCTTGGTTTATTAGTCTGTTGCACAGAGAGCAGCACAAGCTTCGATTCAGATATATAATATCCATTAAGTCAGGAAGTAAATTAGTGCATGGGATGGGCTGGGTAGAAGGCAGAAAGTGAAGTGACTGTTTCACGGGTGTAGGATTGCCTTTTAAGGGTGGTGAAAGTCTCTTAAAATCATGTAGAGGTAGGTGTTGGTCTTACAACATGTGAATATACTAAAAGTCACTCAATTATTCACTTGAAAGTCACTAATAGTTAATTTTATGACATGTGAATTTCACTTTCATACACACACACACACACACACACACACACACACACACACACACATGCCTGGAGCGGAGAGATGATGCATTGTTTACCTCTAAATCTTCTAACAGTCTCCGGAACACAAAAGCCACTCGATAAATGTTTGAATTAAATTACAGGAATTAGAATTAGATCATTCCGAAAACCCATTTCAGGTCTACTGTTTCACGTTATCTATTGTGTAGACGACCAAAGAAGAGCCCATTATACTTAATTTAAGATGTGTGAAATGTCAGACTGTGAGCTCTGCTTTAATTCACAGGACAGCCACCTTTGGTAAAAGTTCCTCCTGATTTATTAGACCTGCTTATCCTGGTGTGCATAATCCATCACAGGAAGCCCAGGTAACTTCATTTCTCCCTCGGGCTGGGAGGCATGGCACTTGGATGATATCCGACTACTTTAAAGTGTGAGATCTTAAACTTTCCTTCCTCCACAGCACCCTCTGGCTTAAGCATGAAGTCTTCTTTTTTTTATTGGATTGTGTGTCTAAATAATAATCACATCTACACAGGCTGCTTGAAGCTGAGTCTGGCCTCTTTACCCTGACACCAAATTAAATTTCAGAGAAGAGTTTTGGATGAGGCAGAAAAAAATACTTTTCTTGTTTTGCCAGGCAAAGCAGGCTAATGCCCTCAAAACTGTGTGTCCTGACCTGGAGGTAGTAGTGAGGAGTTTTATAGTAATGGTTCAAAGAGGGCATGGTCAGCTTATGAACATTCTCTGATTGGTTGATGGTGAGGTATCCGAAGTCAATATCATCAACCTTTGGCTTCTAGCTCTTCCGGGGTATATGTGCTTGTGAACAGCATACAGTTAACTTCTCCTACCTGGTGAGGGTTTCAGTATCTGCCAAACAACTCAAAGATATTGTTATGTGAATCCCTCGGGGGAACCAGGACCCTGCCCCTCGGCTGCCCTGTGGTTTCTTGACTACTCTCTTGTCTCTGCATCCCATCCCTCCCCTAGTTAGTAACTGCTTGAACTCGCCTGTTGCAATTCAGGAAAGATCTAGGAGGCTGAATGAAGCCCATTTCCTGTAACCAAGAAACAGGGGACACAGAACAGTGCCCTGGAACCCCATAGGGTCCTGCCAGTTTCATAGTTGGCTTGGCTTTGAGAAAGGCAGTGGAAAGAGCTATTCGGTTTATTCCGTCCCAGGAGGGACCCCATCTGTCCCATAGGTGTGCCCTGAACTCTCAATGACTTAGCACAATACCAATCTATTTCTCATTTAGGTCTGATGTGAATTGTGCAGATCTCTGACATCTTGTATCTCCAAGGATAACCAGGCATCCCAATTCACCCAAGTTTTTTCCCAGTTTTGCACTAAAAGTCCCACATCCAGAAAACTTTCCCCCCAGGACACGGGATGTCCTGGTTTGGGAGTGATGAGTGTGGTAGGAAGGGGGAAGTACTCTACAAAAACCCATAAGGCTTTCCTAAAATTAAGGACTGAGAAAGGCATTGTTTTTAGTGTCAAATGAAAGGCATATAGATTGCCTACCTACTGCAGGTGTGGCTGCTGCACCGTCGCTCACCACGGGTGCCCCAGCAGTGACGTGTGGATAAGGATGATAGAGCATCCTTTGTTGCGTCACTCTGAGAGAGGGGACCCAGGTGTGCTATTAAGTGAAGCTGTTATCACGAGCATCACCAGTGCATCTTTGACTTTGCCTGTGTATTAACTCCTGTGCTTTGTGTCGAGATACCACTAGTTTAGCTTTTAATGTTTAACTTTGTGATTGCTGTGACTCTATGTTAGAAGAGTTCAGGTAATAAACATGGGAATGATTGCAGTATCAACACTAACATTACCCAGACATCACCAAGAAAGTCTGGATTATTTAAAGGGGAAACAAACGGATGCACAGAATAATATTCAGGAGGTAAATAATCAAAGACCATACTGCACAGTATGCAGAAAATAATTGGGGATCGGGCATGATGGAGAGAAGATGGGATAATAAATCTCATAAGTCTGGCAAATCCTTCTCAATCAACAAAGGTAACTTTGCCTGCTAGAAAGACACCAGCGTTCAGTTGGAAATAGTGACCACCTCATTACACTGGGGACCACACAAACATACATTGTCATACCCTTTCCTTCATTGCTCTAGGAATGTAAGCAGTTACATTTCCTGTTTTAGAAACTGCAACTAAAACGTTCTATGGGCAAACAAACAAATGGGAGTGTTGATAGCAGATGCTTTGGCCCCTTATCTATAGAGCTGATTCTAGCAGTTCTTACTGTTGGTCGCACGTCCCACGGTATATCAAGGGATGTGTCCAGTTACAGGAACAACAAAAATTTGTTTCCCCTGCCTCGTAGTAGCAGTAGCAGTGTTAGTCACTCAGTCATGTCTGACTCTTTGCGACCCCATGGACGGTCACCCACCAGACTGCTCTGTCCATGGGATTCTCCAGGCAAGAACACTGGAATGGGTTGCCATTCCCTTCTCCTGGGGATCTTTCCAACCCAGGGATCCAACCCAGGTCTCTCGTATTTCGGGCAGATTCTTTGCCATCTGAAGCACCAAGGAAGCCAGACCTCTTAGGTAATTTAATTTGAAAAAATTGAGTTTCACAGTGTTCGCTTGATTTCCATGAAGAATGCAAATCTAAAAGTGAAAGATATTTCTTTGTATCTTGTCTAAACATGAACTAGATTTTGCTCAACTCCCTGCATATTCAGCAAATAAGCAGGTGCACATTTTGACAAATTTCATTTAGCCTCTAAATTCCTGCCAAAGAAAGCACTAGTGATCTGCTGAAAGTCCTGCATGCTTTGCACAAAACACTGTTACAGAGGAGTGAGATTCTCTTGTCTCTGACATTGAGGATTTCTTCCTGAAAGATTTTGGTCACTTTTCAGTTTCTTCAGCATGGGTAGAAGCTCTTAATTAGAACTTTTAAAATATACTTTGTACAAATGGAAGAACACCTTCTTAAACAGGTGCCTGCAAAAGCCATAAAAGGTATACTAAAATGTGAACCTGCTATGAAATTGTATTTTCAAAGTGTGGGACAAGTAGAGTGTGTTTCTTTAATTTGGATATACATTGAGGATGAGAACAGAGAAAAAGATTACATTAAAACAGAAATCTATAGACAGTTGACCCTTGAACAAAACCAGTTTTGAATTGTTACATGGTGATACTTTTCAATAGGAAATATTGCAATGATACGCAGCCCAAGGTTGGTTGAATCTGCTGATGTTGAATCCTGTGTAGGGAGGAAACGTGACAGACAGCAGATTATAGACTATAAATTATTCATGGATTTTCCACTGGGAGGAGGGTAAGTTCCCCTCACCCCCATGTTGTTCAAAGATCAGCAGGACTATTTTTCCAATACTGTTTGACGATCTTTGATAGGGAGCCTAGAAAAGTACAAATCGATTCACTTTGGTTGTTCAATAGTATGCGTGGCTTGTGATCAAAGCTCTTATAGAGAAAAAGAAAATCTTTTTTTTTTTTTTTTACATTTAAAAAAAGAAATATTTCAAAACTCAAGAGAATGTCCCTGAAAAGGGACAACCAAGCTCAACAGGACTTTGTCACTTTTATTTATTTATTTTTTAAAACTCTAACTTATTTGGAATCCAACTTCGATTTCATGGGTCCAAATGATTTTAAATCATTTTCTCTGAAAAAAAAAAAAGGTTTCATTTATAATGATGTTTAATAAGTTTCAGAGTGTGTAAAAATAAAGGGGCATTTTGGACAGGGAGACATGGGATGAGGAACTGATAGATGCAAATGACCTGATGGACAAGCAACTGGTCCACCAAAAAGAAAAAGCAAAACTGCGTTACAGAGTGAGTGGACATGTTTGGAGGGGTGGAAAGGAATCCTAAACTCTAAAGGCTTGCTGTTCCCCTTATGCTCATGTTGTCATTCAGTTGCTCAGTTGTACCTGACTCTTTGCCACCCAATGGACAGCAGCCTGCCAGGTTTCCCCATTCTTCACTATGCCCCCGAGTTTGCTCATACTCAAGCCCACTGAGTCAATGATGCCACCCAACCATCTCATCCTCTGTTGGCCCCTTCTCTTGTCCTCAATCCTTTCCCGTACCAGGGTCTTTTCATAGCAGCACTGTTTACAATAGCTGAGGCATGGAAGCATCCTAAATGTCCACTGATGGATGAATAAAGAAGATGTGGCCCATATATACAATGGAATACTACTCAGCCATACAATAAAATGAAACAATGCCTTTGCAGTTCCATGGATGGACCTACAGATTGTCATACTAAGTGAAGAAAGTCAGAAAGAGAAAGACAAACACTTATGCTCTCACTTAGATGTGGAATCTAAAACGTCACCCAAATGAAGTTATCTATGAAACAGAAACAGACTCACAAACGTAGAAAACAGACTTGTCATTGCCCAAAGGGAGGAAGAGCAGAGGAGGTGAAGGATTGGGAGTTTGGGATTAGCAGATGCAAACTATTGTACACAGGATGGATAAAGAACAAGGTCCTACTGTATAGCACTGGGAACTATATTCAATATCTTGTAGCAAACACTAATGGGAAAGAATATGGAAATAGAAAAAAAAAAAAAGCCTGCTGTTGCTAGTAGGTAAACCTATGTGCTCCATGTCACACATTGTTCTGCAGAGGATACAGAATGTGATGTCATGGTTGGTCCATCACTGTCATGTGGACTGAGAAGAGCCGAGCTGAAAAGTCCACAATTTATTTAGTTTATAATGTATATAGTTGTAATGCTAGATAAAGGAAAAAGAGGCCCCCTGAAAGCTACCAGAAGTTTAGAGACCTCTCCCGGGCCTGTGGCTCAGTAAAGCCTCCCTCTTATCCCCACCATCGTGATGATCACCTCTCCCAATTCCTTTGTTTTCTATTTAATTTCAGGACAGCCTATCAGGACTGATTCATTGGCTGTTGCCCTTGTTTACGGTTGATTAATCAGAGCTAGTTGATGAGAAAAAGGATCATTCAGGGATTGCACTGAAATTCAAGAGAATTGAATACACTCGTTTCAAGAGAGACGATTTCCTTTAGGAGAAACTCCCATCGTTTTCTTCCTTTGCGAAATGCATCTCACACGTTGACTTGTAAAACTCACAGATCCCCACAGACCTCTCCTTCTTTCCCCCACTATCCCTTACTGCCATTTCTAATCCTTGGCAACCATGAACCTCTTTTCCATCTTTATGGAGATGAAGTCTGCCATTTAAAAACTGTTATATCTTTTAAAAGATTTTTTTTAAATGTGGACCATTTTTAAAGTCTTTATTGAAGTTGTTACAATACTGCTTCTGTTTTGCTTTGGGTTTTTGGTCATGAGGCATGTGGGATCTAAGCTCTCCAACCAGGGATCATATCCACACTCCCTGCATTGGAAGGCCAAGTCTTAAGCACTGGACAGGTAGGCGCATTGCCAAACTATTACATTATAAATGAAAAGAAATCATATAATATGGGATATTTTGAGATTGAGTTTTTTCACTCAATAAAATGTCCCTGAGACCCATCTAAGTCCTAGTGTACAAATAATTTTTTCTTTTTTTCTCTGAGTAGAAATTTCATGGTCTTGACATTCCAGTGTTCTTTACCATTTACCTATGGAAAGGGATTAAGTTGTTTCCAGTCTGTGTTTGTGACAAAGAACATAGACAATGTTATGAACAATGGTGGGCAGGTTTTTTTGTGGGGATATTTTTCTCTATGGAGAATAGATCCAGAAGTATAACTGATGGTTGGTAATACGGTATTGAATGAAATGAAGTGGGGAAATATTTGAGTAGTTAAAGAATTAGCTATGATATTTTTGTCTTTGTATATTAAAGAACTGATAGTCCCAAGCCCCTGCTTGGTTTATTTAAAGTTAAAGGAGATGGACTCTTGAGCTTGAATTCTGTTACCAGCTTCAGGAATTCTACCCAAAGAAATATATAAGACATACATAATGTCTGGCTTTTTTCTTCCTCCTAACAACCTTTAAGAGAGTTGTATGGACACAGGGAGAAGTCACTTAAAATGCTTTGTCTAAATATTTTCACAAATATTCTCTCAGGAAGAGGAGGCATGACACTGTACCAATTTTGAAGTTCCTTATTAAAAATACAATTTCAAACACAAAAAACTCAGGTTCAGATCAAGATCACAAGAGGAGGTCAGAACATCATTTTGTTCTAAAAAATAATAATAATTTTGTTTTTTATTTATTGCTTGTGCTGGATCTTTGTTGCTTTCTCTAGTTGCGCTGAGCAGGCAATACTCTGCTGCAATGCACAGGATTCTCATGGCGGCGTCTTCTCTTGTGGAGCACGAGCTTTGTAGGTATGACACGCGGGCTCAATAGTTGTGCCTCCCTGGGCTCAAGAGCACAGGCTCAGTAGTTGTGGTGCATGGGCTTAGTTGCTCCTGGCATATGGGATCTTCCCAGACCAGGGATGGAATCCATGTCTCCTACATTAGCAGGTGGATTCTTTACCACTGAGCCACCAGGGAGGCCCCAGAACATCAATTATTTTAACACCCTAACTGGTGACCCAGGAGCTGAAATAAGACTCAATCTGGTGACATCTGAGAAACCTTTAACACAGATCCTCCAGGTGTTCATGGGAAGGAAGGCTTTCTGCCTGAAGGACACACTAGGAACTTTGGTGGAGAGGAAAAGAAAAGAGACAAGGAGAGAGGCTGTCCCTATATGACAGAAGAAGAACACACTTTTAAAAATGTTTTACTAAAAGAAAAATACATAAATTTTAGATAGTACCTGCTCTGGGCCCACAAATAAGCTAGCCCACATGCAGAAACCAGAGAGTTATAATTCTTGTCACTGAAGCAGCTATCTGGATTAGCTGTAAATATCACTTCTGGCTGTCATCTAGGTTAGCAAACTAAGATAGAAGAACCTGAAAGAAAGTGGGAAAACTAGACACAGCAAGTGTAGGGACTGTTCCCCCGTTCTGTTTCCCCAGGTGGTGGTTACTTCACTGGACATGTGTCATCCAAATGCTCACTCCCATCCCTTTCCCAAGCCCTCCTTCACCAGTGTGCCTGAAGACCCACCTACGCTGTAAACTGGTGCCCCCAAATGCAGACGATAGAGTTGATGGTTTAGAATTGTGACTCAGCTGGTAAAGAATCTGCCTGCAATGCGGGNGTGTCATCCAAATGCTCACTCCCATCCCTTTCCCAAGCCCTCCTTCACCAGTGTGCCTGAAGACCCACCTACGCTGTAAACTGGTGCCCCCAAATGCAGACGATAGAGTTGGTGGTTTAGAATTGTGACTCAGCTGGTAAAGAATCTGCCTGCAATGCGGGAGACCTGGGTTCGATCCCTGAGTTGGGAAGATTCCCTGGAGAAGGGAAAGGCTACCCACTCCAGTATTCTGGCCTAGAGAATTCCGTGGACTCTACGGTCCATGGGATCACAAAGAGTCAGACGTGACTGAGTGACTTTCGCTTTTGCCTTCCCTGATAGCTCAGTGACAAAGACTACTGTTGGTGCAGGAGACATGGGTTCCATCCCTGATCTGGGAAGATGCTACATGCTGCAGAGCAACTAAACCTGTGCACAACTATTGAGCCTGTGCTCTAGAGACTGGGAGTCTCAACTACGGAAGCCCTAGAACCCTAGAGCCTCTGTGCTGCAACAAGAGAAGGACTGCCATGAGAAGGCTGCACACCGCAACTAGAGAGTAGCCCCCTCTCACTGCAACCAGAGAAAAGCCAAAGCCTGTGCAACAATGAAGACCCAGCACAGCCAAAAATAAACAAAATTTAAAGAAAGAAACATGCAAATATATATTCATTACACTGCAAAATTTTAGTATAAGTAGGTGCTGGGTATTTCCTGGGACCTGTNTGCCTGCAGTAGTAGATATAATAGTCATCTGAGTTAAATTCACCCATTCCAGTCCATTTTAGTTCGCTGGGTGACAGTTACAGTTTATTCCAGACCAGATTCTGCTTCACTGTCAGAATCTCTCGATTTTCCAATGAGATCTTTAGCAGTAACAAATTCTTTGTTAACTGTGCAACTCATTTCCTAATCATGCTGTGGTAACTGAGCCTTAAGGTCTGTGCTAACTGATAGCCCCACAGGAAATATTTCAGTATGTTGAATATTTCCCTGAAGAGAAGAGAAGGGGAAAAAAAGAATTTGCATGTATAAACTTTTAGGTGTGTGGATGAAAAATTCGATAATCTACTTACAACACATATTAACTTAGTTAAACCCATTTTGAATCCAGTGTTATATAGGGTGTTGGAAAAACTGCTTTTCTGATTCTATTTCCCAAATCATTTTATTTAAATACACCATATATATATATATATATATATATATGTAAGCAACATCTTTTTATTTTAGAATCTTTATTATTCTAGAGTACATCTTTCAAGTTGCTTGAAATAAAGAATATTTGGAATGTGTATTTGATGTCTTGGCTAGAATTTTCATCCCAAATGATCAGTGCCTATTTGTTTCAACAGATCAGTTATGTCATTCCCTAGTCCAGTGGGTATTCCAGAATTACAACCTAATAACATCCATATTGCTTGTTAAGCAATATTTACAACAGTATTTAACGTCCTTGATTTTTAGAGTCTTATCCTAAGAAATAGCCCTTAAATCTTTGTTAAATGTCTCATTATTGTTTCTTTCCTCTTCTCCCTTCTCCTTCTCTTCCTGACTTTCTTTTTTTTTCTTCTTTAACATTATCTCCCCCTCCTCTTCTTTTTCTCTTATTTCTTCTTTAATTAATGGTATCAGGTGATCTCACAGGTGTCTGAAACTATCATTGAAAGTGAAAATCACTTGGCCGTGTTCTATTCTTTGTAAGCCATGGACGGTAGCCTGGCAGATTCCTCTGTCCATGGGATTTCCCAGGCAAGGATACTGAAGTGGGTAGCCATTCCCTTCTGCCCAACTCAGGGATAAAACCCGGATCTCCTCCACTGCATGCAAATTCTTTACCATCTGAACCACCAGGGAAGACCAAAACTAACATTAATTGAAGGCAATTAATAATACATTTACTCCAAATAGTATGTAAGTTATAAGTTAAATCAATGCAAGAGCATTCTTTAGTAAGAAAGGAGTAAAGCTCTCTTTACTGAGAGTTACAGGGTCTCTCACTGAATAGATGAGCATATATTATAATCACCATATGTCAAGTAAATATGGGGACAAATTCATGTGGTATAGCTAGCTGGCCAGTGAACCCATTGTTGTCAATCCAGGGGCTGCCTGACTGACTGTTTGAAACTATTATCTGGGGAAATATTCAGCAGAGTATTGAATATTATTATTAATCATCCAGATTCTTGGATCTTACCTGACATCTAATGAATCTGAAGCTGCTGTTAAGCTTAGTCACTTCCGTCATGTCCGTCTCTGTGCAACCCCATAGACGGCAGCCCACCAAGCTTCCCCCATTCCTGGGATTCTCCAGGCAAGGACACTGGAATGGGTTGCCATGTCCTTCTCCAATAATGAATCTGAATCATATATAAATATGTACCTAACACATCCTTCTCAGATACTTTGGATGCTCAGCCAGGGTTGTGAACCAGGGATTGAGATTATAATGGAGCATCCTCTCTATACAGAGGTGTTTGTTTTTTTTTTCCCTCTCTCTCTCTTTTCCAGTGTATCTTGGTGGTGGTGGTTTAGTCGCTAAACTGTGTCTGACTCTTGTAACCCTATGGACAATAGCCTACCAGGGTCCTCTGTCCATGGATTTTTCTTCCAGGCAAGAATACTGAAGTGGATGCCATTTCCTTCTCCAGGGGATCTTCCCATCTCAGGGATCAAATGTGGGTCTGTTGCATTGTGGGTGGATTCTTCAGTGACTGAACCATCAGGGAAGCCCTTGGCAGTTGTGAAATTTCAGCCTTCCCGAAATCTTTCCTGATAATAGCAAAGTCAACCTTCTGTTTCAAATAAATTATAAATCGCTGAACATAAAGCATAGAACCTTCGCTCCAAGCAGATATCTCAGTATATTAGATATTTATTGTGGTATAACAAAAATAATTTCCAAACTTGGCAGCTGAAAGCCACAAACAGTTATTATCTCACCATTTTCTTTTGTGAGTCAGTAGTCTTAGAAAATCTTATGAGGTTGCCATCAAAGTGTGAGACAGGAACATAGTGACTCCAAACTCAGCTTATGTGCTAACACACATGGTCCTTGCCAACTCTTGGTTCTCTGTCACTGAAGCTCTACCAGCTATCTCTGGCATATGGTTTCCTCCAGAGAAGGCAAGAGGATGTGCTTCAAATTGCAGCAGTCTTTTCTATAACCTAACCTCAGAAGAGCTATCTCATCACCTTGACATAGTCCGGTTGTTGGAAGAGATTCACTAAATCCAGCTCAGACTGAAGGGGAGTGGATCATCCATGGGTGTGGGTACCAGGGGATGGGGATCTCTGAGGGTATCTTAGAGGCTGGTCCCCTCCCCATGTGTCACCCAGGGTTCCGGTGGGCCCAAATAGCCAAGATATTTATACCAAAATTAATCCCTCAAAGTTATTCCAGGATCAGATGAAAGCCTGTGCAATTGAGAGTTCTAAAGCAAACTTTCTATTTCCACCAAAATGATGAGTCCAAAGAGTACCCTTCTATATTTATGTAAAAGTCACAATGGTGTTTAAAATATGCATATGTGCCCTATTACCAAAGTTCTAAGGGTGAAATTAAGTTGTTTGTAGATGTATTTTCATTTCAGCTTTCCTAGTAAATTTTACTTGTAATTGCTAATGTGGTTGTCAGTTACAGTTTGGCTAATTCCACAGTGTGCCATGGTAGATGTAGTACTTATTGTTTTTGGCATGTGTTTCTGCACTCAACATAATAGTGTTCTAAATCAAATATAATTGTTTGGGGTTAGTCTCTGCTTCATTAGTGTGGTGGGTTATCTTTGTCTCCCAAGCTGGAATAAAAATTATCTGAGAATAAGGAATAGATCTTACTCATTTGTTAAGAACTTTCTTTCTTTCAGCTGTTAACAGTGAACCAGATTTTCAATTTCTTAAATAATTTAAAAATTGTATTTATTTAATTATTTTTGGCTGTGCTGGATTTTCATTGCTGCATGGAATTTTCTCTAGTTTCAGCAAGTGGGGCTACTCTCTAGTTTCGGTGGTCAGGCTTCTCACTGAGGCGACTTCTCTTGTTGAGGAGGGCAGGCTCTAGGGTGCATGGGCTTCAGCAGTTGTGATCCCAGGCTCTAAAACACATGCTCAATAGTTGTGATGCACTGCCTTAGTCCAGTGCTTGTGGGGTCTTCCAGGACCAGGGATCCATCACATGTCTCCTGTATTGGCAGTAGGATTCTTTACTACAGAGCCACCAGGGAAGCCCTTTAAAATTTTTTAATGAAATCAATATGACGTCTATTGCTAAATGTGGACACGAGGACCCCCAAAATAGGAGATGACTTTAAGATACTTTAGGAAATAGGAGGCCCACTCTTATTTGGGGGAATAAGAGTGAGAATTTGGGGAATTTTTAGAAAATCTTCAGTTCAGTTCAGTTCAGTTGCTCAGTTTTTTCCGACTCTTTGCAACTTCATGAATCGCAGCACGCCAGGCCTCCCTGTCCAACACCAACTCCTGGAGTTCACGCAAACTCACGGCCATCGAGGCAGTGATGCCATCCGGCTATCTCATCCTCTGTCATCCCCTTTTCCTCCTGCCCCCAATCCCTCCCAGCATCAGGGTCTTTTCCAATGAGTCAACTCTTCACATGAGGTGGCCAAAGTATTGGAGTTTCAGCTTTAGCATCAGTCCTTCCAGTGAACACCCAGGACTGATCTTTACCAGGAGGACTGGTTGGACCTCCTTGCAGTCCAAGGGACTCTCAAGAGTCTTCTCCAACACCACAGTTCAGAAGCATCAATTCTTCAGCACTCAGCTTTCTTCACAGTCTAAATCTCACATCCATACATGACCACTGGAAAAACCATAGCCTTGACTAGATGGACCTTTGTTGGCAAAGTAATGTCTTTGCTTTTGAATATGGTATCTAGGTTGGTCATAACTTTCTTCTCATGGCTGCAATCTTAATGCTTAGCATATCTCCATTTCCAACCAAGATAAATCAACTTATAGTCTATCAACTCTCACAATGCAAAAAAAAAACCAAAAAACTAAATATCTATTTAAAAATATACAAAAAGCGTCATCTCTTTAGGGAAGCCCAGAAATATTAAAGAGCTGTCCCAAATCCAAAATTTGAATAAAGAAAAATCAGAAAAGAAGATCTGATTTGATAAACACACCATTCTATGCTGCTTTTCCTCCCAAGACATTTGGTGAATTACCAGTTATCCATCCCTGTGTAATAATCCCCTCCCCCAAAGCATAATTCCCTAAAATAACATCAGTCATTGTGTGCTCTATGGTGTCAGCTGTGATGCTGTGACTGGAGACAGGGAATCTACTCTCAAGGGGACACACCCACATGGCTGTCAAGTTCGCGTTTGTCACATGACCTGACCCACAATTGTATGGGATGGTGGAGGGTCCCGTTACTGCTCCATAGGGTCTCACTAGCCCAGCTGCTTGGGCCTCCTCACAGCATGGCAGTTGATTCCAGGAGCAAACAGCGGGGCATGTGGCATCTCCATACACAAGAATAACTGCTTCATCCCCACAAGTTCTGCTTGCCCTTGTCCGCAGGGGATGCCAGTCTGCTCAATCCTCAGTTGTCCAGTCTCTGCCCGAAATAACAGCAAAGGCAAAATCTGCCCTCTAAAATGGGGACCTCTGGGCTGGATGCCTCCACCAATGACAGAACATGTGGCTTTGGCCTCTTACTTTGTTCTCTGTCTCCTTATTGAAGGACACACCTTCAGCCTCAGCAGGGAACTTATAAGGAAGGGCTTCAAAGGTGGGAGAATGAGAGGTGAAGAGGAAGAAGGGGAGGGCTGTAAACTCAAGAAAAGAGGGGGCATTGAATGGTCCAGAGGCCCATCTGGGTGAAATTATTTAGTTTGTGATTGCATTTTCAAAACTTTTGATTTGTGCGTGACTTTTAATCTCTTTGTGTGTATTTTCAATTTTTAGATTAAACTGTATGATCTGGAGGGAAACATTATACTTTCTGGGCATCAGGAAATAAGGATTTAGATTGTAGACTTTTGGGGATAACTAATTCTCAATGAAAAATGTGTAATTTTGTTGTGTTTGTTTGGGGACTTTCAACCACCTGAAATGCACACTGTAAATGAGTGTGTTGTAGGGACCTCCCTGGTGGTCCAGTGATTAAGAACCTGCCTTGCAATGCAGGAAACAGGGGTTCAGTCCTTGGTTCAGGAACTAAGATCCCACATGCTGCAGGGGAAGTAAGCCCTTACACTGCAAATACTGAGTCCACATGCTCCGGAGCCAACGTGCCACAACTAGAGAGTCCGTGTACCACAAGGAAAGATCACCATGTTCCAAGTCTTGACACAGCCAAATAAATAAGTAAAATGATTAAAAAAAATTTTTTAAATGAGTGTATTGTAGGAAATTCCTTGGCAGTCCAGTGGTTAGGACTGTATGCTCCCACTGCAGAGGGCCTGGCTTCAAGCCCAAGTTCTAGAGCTAAGCTCCCACAAGCCATGTGGCAGGCCCCAAAGATAACAAAATAATAAAAGAATGTGTTGTATTGTATGCAAACTGTACCTTGGTAGATTTCATTTAAATGGGCATAGGGAAGCCATAGACAGCAAGGTCCAGATAGACTCCTCTGAGAGGTAGTATGAGGACCCTGTCCTCTGTGAAGGAGGGTACAAAGCAGCCAGGCCCAAGCAGAAGCTCCAGGAAGACGACAAGAGGAGCAAAGGTTGGGCAGAAACTGGATGTTTGTTCCAGAAACAGAGTTGAGGGTATGTGTGTTGACTGTTTAACCAAATGTCAACAAGACCATTTATGAAGCAGCTCTGAAGCACATAATTTCAAAGTAGTCAAACAGAGAGAGTGTTTGATGATGTTTTTGTGTTTATTTTTACTTCTAATAAGATGTCATTTGCTTGGAGGAAGGCATATAAGGATGTTTACTGAAGCTACAGGTGGAGAAGCCTGCATCACAGAAGCAGGGTGGGCTTTCTGGTATCTGTCATCCTGCCAAGAATTCCCCCAGGACAACTTTTGTTTGACAATTGCTCTTGAAAACAACTGAAGCATCGTAACTATATTTAAGATCATGGGCTTTGCTTGCGTCTGAGATAGTAATTGCTTGTTAAACAAGCCCAGGATGCTTTGGGAATATTATAGAGTAATAAGATGCTAAAGTTCACTTTCTCAACTCAGTGGTTGTGGTTCACATCTCTGATGTGGCCACTCAAAGCTAAATGCTTATTTTCATTCTTTTAAAAGCAGATTTTATTTCTTCCATTCCAATACAGCAAGTCCCCTACCTATGTACAAGCTCTTTATAGAGAGTGCATTTGTAAATCCAATTTATTCGTAAGTCCAACAAAGTTAACTTAAGTATCCAACTAACATAATCTGCTATATATTACTATACTTGTCATAGGTTTTAAATATTTTTCCCAAAATAATAAATGAATAAAATGTAAAGAAAATATATTTTAATTTTACAGTACAGGACCTTGAAAAATACAGTACAGCAGCTGGCATACAGGGGCTGGCATGGCGTGAACAAGCAAGAAGAGTTACTGATGGAGGAAGGCGAGGAGGTGGAGACGGTCGAACTGAAGGATCGTCAGCAATAGGAGACGGAGGGCAAGCCGCAATTTCACTCATGCCTGACACTGATGGAACACGGGTTCTCATCTTTGAAGGTTTGCAATTTGAAGGTCTGTATGTAGGAGACCACTGTACTGGAAATTTACATGAGACTGGTACGTAACTCTTATTTTAAACCAAGCTAAACCTTGTTTGTCTCCACAGTTTAGTTATCTAGCTTGACTCCTACAGGAAACGAAGCTCCACTGTCATGGGAGATTGAGTATCTGTGTACAGTACAGCAAAGATGGATGTAATTACAGGATTTGCTAAGTTTGGTGGAAAGAAAGTGGATTGAAAAACTGCCATACTCACTATGGGGGAAAAAAATGCAGCATCTACTCCTGATCTATTAAAGGTTTAAAAATATGTTCAGGCATGCAGGGAATTTGAACACTGACTAGATATTTGATGATATTAAAGGCATATTTTTATTGTATTTTAGAATAATAATGGCATCATGGTCATTTTTTAAAAGGAGTCATAGGTTTTTACTACACATAAGAAAATGTCTGTGAATTATATGCTTTTAAAAAAGACACTCAACAAATCAAAGAAACAAAAAAAACTCAGAAGGGATTTTTCAACCCTTACAAAAATTTGCCAGTACATTCTCTTTCCAAATTTTGTTTGTTATATTTTTCCTGGTAGGAGCATGCTGACCTGACGAGCACGCTATTTGAAATTAAACTCAGTATTTCTACAACCATGGAGGAAGGTCATAGGCATTATGCTTTATTCCTAAACTCTTAAACATCTCTGCACAAATGTTCCAATCTTTAGATCCTTGGCTACAGTTGTCCTCTGAATCTATGATGATGAACCTTTTATAGCTAGTTTTGAATCTCATATACAACAGAAGCTTCTAAATGAGCTATTTGGCCACAATGAGAAATCTTTATTGAAAAAGGAACTCTGCATGGAACAATTAAATAGATCTAAGTACAAGGTTTTGTGCCATGTGAAATTGCAAATAGCCCTGACAAAGTAATTTATGCTCATTTATGACACAGCAGCTCATTATGGCTTTGGTTTTCATCCCCTTCCTTAGTCAAGCTCGTCTGTTTCTCTGATAGAAATTATTTTTTTTTTATTTTCAGTCATGTGCCCCTGGACCTACAAGGGGAAGGAAGAGAAGCTTCTGAAGTGGGAGCCACCAGCACTGGGGTGCTGGAACAGGGAGGGTGCAAGTAGACAGAGAAAGCTCTAAACGCATCCCTCACTCTCAGGTTATCCTTGCCAAGTTAGAAGGTTTCCAGAATTTCCAAAATCAACCAATGCTTCATAAAAAGCCAGAAATTGAGAGTTTTATATAAAGTTGCTTTATTTTCCTATGTTGGATACTGATGAAGCATTTTTCTACATTCTGTGCACCAGACACAATGTGTTTGCAGGAGGCATGTGGCAGGCTGGCCATCAGTTACTAACCTTTGTTCTGAAAGAATAGCCTGATGCCCATGGATTCTGTCCTCATTTTCATCAGAATGTTCAAGCACAAATGAACATCAAGATGTAGCTTACACTGTATTCACCAAATAGGAAAATGAAAATTTGGTGCAATAAATGGAATTTGGGGGAGTAAATACAATTATCAGAATGCTGAATACAGTTTCCTGTGTTATCCAGTAGGCCCTTGTTGAATATCTCTTTTATATATTTGTGTGTATATATTAATCCCAAACTCCTAATTTATCCCACAGGGACATCTACTCAATATTCTGTAATAATTTATATGGGAAAATAATCTGAAAAGGGATGGATATATATATATATAATATGTGTGTGTATGTGTGTGTGTATCACTGAATCTCTTTGCTAGACACCTGAACTCAGTAGCTCAGTGGTGTCTGACTCTTTGTGACCCCACGGACTACAACCTGCCAGGCTCCTCTGTCCATGGGGATTCTCCAGGCAAGAATACTGGAGTGGGTTGTTATGCCCTCCTCCAGGGGATTTTCCCAACCCAGAGATTGAACCCAGGTCTCCCGCATTGCAGGCAGATTCTTTACCAACTGAATCATCAGGGAAGCCCAAGAATACTGGAGTGGGCAGCCTATCCCTGGGAATCAAACCAGTGTCTCCTGCATTGCAGGTGAATTCCTCACCAGCTGAGCTACCAGGGAAGTCCAACCATACTCTAATATAAAGTAAAAATTAAGTTAAAAAATAAGAGTATCAATAGTGGGGTTAGGAGCACAGAATTTGGAACGAGCAAGCTTCAGATGTACTCTGGCTTTCATGACTGCCTCGGTTATTGAGTTTACCTCCTGCGTAAGCATCAGTATTTTGTCTGCAAGAAAGGATAATAATACAACACACACAGGCTTTTATGAGGATCTCATCAATAGTGCAGGTTCCATCCTTAGGATATGAGCCAAACCCAGTGAGGTCCAATATAAATGACATTTGTTCCCAGGGTTCAGTAGTAGCAGCTAAGATCCTTAATTCGGTTCAAGAACACATCCTTTGTTTCACTGAGACTGGACTGTGAGGTAAACTACTTTTGATAGAAAATTAGGCTGTGTTTATTGCTCAGTGATTTGAGCCTCTGCAGAGTGCAATGGAACACAGGCCCAAGTGGCCCTGTTTTTTTATGTAAACGTGATATGCATTGCTCTGTGGCTTCCTGGAAGGGATGCATGTGTTTTGTGGGATTTTCATGCTTCCTGGCAAATTACAACTGCAGAGCCCTTTATAGTTTCAGGACTGGTGGGCACTGGCTCATTTAGGAAAATACATGGTGATGGGGGCCCCTTCTGTCTGTCTGCCGGATTTTATAGCCTTGCGTCCACTGTCTGTTTTCTCCATCCACAGCATTCATTGGAACTAAGATCTCAGCCACGCCGGGAGGAAAATGAACCAGTGGGAATGAGGCAGTGATAATTTTTCCTCCTGAGTTTTTTCATTCTCTTGATCTTATTTCACCTTTTTAATTTCCTTCGGATATTATTTTGGTGCACTTCTTTCTAAAACCCTTTCATAGGTATAACTATGGAATTCTTAGTTTCGTGACTGGAAATTGACACAAATTTTTTTGGTCACTTCAGGGAAATAGCTCATACTTTTACTTCCCCCATTGTAATTGGCAGCCTTATCATGTCTGGAATATTGGCAGGGAGAGCTTGTTTGGAGACATTTTAACTGGTTTGATGGGTTTCTTCCTGATTTATGTTTTTAAATGTTTAATTTGTTGAGAAGGATGGACACACGAATGCTGAGAATACTTATTGCAGGAAAAGAAAGAATGCTTTGCATTTTTTTACTTTATCATTTTTAAAGTAAATTTCAAGTTTTTTGGAAATTATTTATGAGAGGCACTTACTTCTTTTATAAAAGAAAAAACATTAAAATACCATATAAATTGTATATATGTTGTCTCAATTAGTGACACACAGAGGTGAGAGTTTTGAATTACTTCTGAGTATTTACAAACTGCCAAGCAGATACTTGCTGGTTTCCCTGTGGTTAACAGACAAGATTTAGAATGATTTCATGCTAAAGCTGAAAAGAAATTATAGATTATATGAAACCTCATCCAATTTGGGCTTCCCAGGTAGCTCAGTAGTAAAGAATCCACCTGCCAATAAGAGAGACATGGGTTTGATCCCTGGTTTGGGAAGATCCCCTGAAGAAAGAAATGGCTACCCACTCCAGTATTCTTGTCTGGGAAATCCTATGGACAGAGAAGCCTGGCAAGCTACAGTCCATGGAGTCACAAAAGAGTCAGACATGACTTAGCGACTAAAACAACAATATCCAATTTGGTCCCATGTTTCCATGATTTAGTTCAGTGTTTTTCAAGTGGGAGCAACGTCTTTCCCAGGAGACATTCAGCAATGTGTGAAGATAATTTAGTTTGTCACAATTAAGGGCTGCTACTGGCATCTAGTGGGTAGACGCCAAGGATACTGCTAAGCATCCTACAGGCGGCAGGACAGCCCCCACAATAAAGAACTGTCAGGCCTGTCACGTCAATGCAACGAAGACTGAGAAACCCTCATCTAGGTAAAAGCATCATAAACAAATGGGTACTGAATCCTTTTGCTTTGCTGATGGTCCGATGCAGTTACTATGGAGACCGAGTGATGCATGCATGCACTTTCAGTGGCTGTGGAGAAGTTTCAAGGTCAAGGTGAGGGAAAAAGACAGACAGTGATTGAAGCTGCAGAGGTACCATTAGCAAGCAGGATTCTGCAAGTACTGAGCCATCCATCACGCTTAGAGATTGCACCGGGAGCGCCCCCTTCCGGAGCAGAGGAGCTTCCAGGTAGGCATGAAAATTACCCTCAGGGGACCACCTCTTGTCTCTTCTGACCCATACTCAGAAAGGCCCCTACCACGAGAGAGTTGACAGCAAGAACTCTTTGAGAGAGCTTTCAAAGCAGAGGTATTTCAAAGTATTTAAGAGTATAGGCTGGGTGGAAAGGTGGTTTGGAAATTCAGAAAGATCTAGAGAGTTTCCTAATTTGATCTCGGATCCATGGTGATATTTCTTCTCGTGGTAAATTTGACATTGAAGCAATCATCTTGAATGTTTTTATTCCCTTCTGGTTTCAGTTTTCTTCTATTTGACTTTATTGCTACCTTTCACAAAATATTTTTATAAACTTGATACTGATTTTCTCACCAGTGAGAATGGAAAACTGTGGCTATTTTCCTGGACCAGTATTAGTGCTAGAATGGACAACTGCAAAAGGGCTTTCCAGGTGGTGCTAGTGGTCAAGAACCTACTTGACAGTGCAGAAGACATAAGAGATGTAATTTGATCCCTGGGTCAGGAAATCCCCCAGAGGAGTGTGTGGCAACCCATTTCAGTATTCTTGTTTGCAGAATCCTTTGGCCAGAGGAGCCTGACGGGCTACAGCCCATAGGATTGTAGAGTCGGGCACAACTGAAGTAACTTAACATGCACACACAGAGCAATAGAGACATGTCTGTTCAAGGAGAAAGCTCCAGCTTCTCCAAAGATGATCCATCTCGGTTTATTCCTATTCAATCTCTCTCTGTCTCCTCTTTTTTAACACTTTATCACTCTCTATCTGAAAGTTAATATCAGGGTCTCTTTTAGCTATAATTGAATATTAGCTAATGAACTAACAGGCTAACACTATAGAGAAAGTCTTTAGTTATCAAAACTCAACCTGGCATACTCTAAGTAATTTTATACATTTCTTTTTAAGGCTTTAACATCTTATATCACCAAAAAAGTCACCCAGGGTTAGTCTCCAAATCAAGATGCACATTTTGTTTCAAAGGACAATGATCAATTACATCACAAGCACGAATAATGTATTTACACTTTGAATACATATTTCACTTGTAAAAATGTATCCTAAAAAAGTAATTTCAATGTTGTCACTATTGTTTTTGTCTGCTCAGGAAACATTATTATTACTTCCGCTACCGGCACCCCAAATTTCCTGGGGGATGCTGACCCCGACTTCCCCACCATCTAACCATGTGTTTCAGTGGACCTGAAGACTTTCTCAACTCAGAGAGAGCAGCCTGAGACTCGGGTCTAAGAAATTAGTATATTTCATTCTTTTGCCTCCATGATCTGTTCAACTGGAAACTTGACCGAGTCCAGTCCTAGGCCAGGTATGAACCCAGCACATTAATGGAACTAAGGAAATTAGTTGTCTTTCAAGAAAATTTATTCCTGGAAGGAAATAAGGCTAGAAAAACAGGGCTTACCATGTGGAAAAAAGTCTAACTAAGAATATGTCCACCACAAAAAACAGAAAACCTTGAGGTATAAACCTATGTTAGACTCCTTTCCCAGCCCTAAACTGAGGTGGAAACACATGCTGTCTGTGGAAGCTACAATTCCATGGTAGGAATTTAGCCATACTATCAGTAATTGTAGGTCTGAAATCACAGGATATTTTATGCTAATACTCTCCAATATGTTCAGATAAATTCCTGTTTTTCATAGTCTTCTGTTCCACCCAAATTGTCTTTTTTTAAAAATCGGGATATGGTTGCTTTACAATGTTGTGTTAGTTTCTACTGTACAGCAAAGTGAATCAGCTGTAGGTTGCTGGTGCTCAGTCACGTCTGACTCTCTGTGCCCCACGGCCTATAGCCCACCAGGCTCCTCTGTCCATGGGGTTCTCCAGGCAGGAATACTGGAACAGGTTGCCATTTCCTCCTCCAGGGGATCTTCCCGACTCAGGGATCGAACCCGCATCTCTTGTGTCTCCTGCATTGGCAGGTGGGTTCTTTACCATTGCGCCACCTGGGAAGCTGTTGAATCAGCTATATATATATACATATATCCCATGCACCCATCTTACCCCTCTAGGTCATCACAGAGCACAGAGGTGAGCGCCTTGTTCTATATAGCAATTTCCTACTAACTACTTATTTCACTCCTGGCAGTGTATATATGTTAATGCTATCTTCCCAACTCATCCCATCCTGCCTGCCACATCCACATGTCCCACATGTCTGTGTCTCCTGCCCTGCAAATACATTCATCTGTACCATTGTTCCAGATTTCACATATATGTGTTAATATACATGGTACATATATACAATGGACTATTACTTATCCATAAAAAGGAATGAAATTGGGTCATTTGTAGACATGTGGATGGATATACAGTCTGTCATACAGAGTGAAGTAAGTCAGAAAGAGAAAAACAAATATTACATCAGTTCAGTTCAGTTCAGTCGCTCAGTCGTGTCCAACTCTTTGTGACCCCATGAATCACAGCATGCCAGGCCTCCCTCTCCATCACCACCTCCCAAAGTTCACTTAGACTCATGCCCATCGAGTCAGTGATGCCATCCAGCCATCTCATCCTCTGTCATCCCCTTCTCCTCCTGCCCCCAATCCCTCCCAACATCAGAGTCTTTTCCAATGAGTCAACTCTTCGCATGAGGTGGCCAAAGTACTGGAGCTTCAGCTTTAGCATCATTCCTTCCAAAGAAATCCCAGGGCCTATCTCCTTCAGAATGGACTGGTTGGATCTCCTTGCAGTCCAAGGGACTCTCAAGAGTCTTCTCCAACACCACAGTTCAAAAGCATCAATTCTTTGGTGCTCAGCCTTCTTCACAGTTCAACTCTCACATCCATACATGATCACTGGAAAAACCATAGCCTTGACTAGACAGATCTTAGTCGACAAAGTAATATCTCTGCTTTTGAATATGCTATCTAGGTTGGTCATAACTTTCCTTCCAAGGAGTAAGCGTCTTTTGATTTCATGGCTGCAGTCACCATCTGCAGTGATTTTAACCCCCAAATTGCCTTTTATGTCAGCAGTTTTATCAACACTGTAGGGAAGAGGTCAAAGTGAAATGTCCTTTTCACTTCAAATGGCATTTCCTACAAACTACCCAAACATAAAGTCTTTCCCCTCCCCCAGGGTTCCTCGAAAGGTCCCCTGTGGGCATTTTGCCAAAAAAAACAAAAACAAAAAAACAACTCTTTATGTTCATGGGGCTCTCCTCCAAGATTGGTAACATCTCTGAGCACAGCCACCAACGACTTCTGCAATTCCAGAAGTCCTGAGGGTGCCTTACTTCCCCAGGTAGAGACCCCCTGTGGGTCTGGTGAAGCATCTTCTGACTTGTTCAGCATCCTTTTCTACCTCACCTGTGGTATGTTCTCCAAATTTGGTGATAATTTCAAGAAGTGTGGATCTGTATCATAATTTTCATATTTTTAAACAAAGAAATGCTTGCACTTTGCTTTTTTATTTATTCTTTTTGGCTGTGCCACATGGCATGTTGGGTCTTAGTTTCCTGACCAAGGATCAAACCCTTGTCCCCTGCAGTGTAAGAGTGAAGTCTCAGTCACTGAACTGCAGGGGAAGTTCCTATAATTCTCACATTTTTAAAGCACTCCAGCAGGTCCTGATAGGTAACCTTTAGCATTATCTCAGGGCCTCTACAATTCTGCAGAAGACAGTCTAGACTCCCTGCCAGAAGAAGAGTTCTGATTAGTATTCACCGCTAAGCGGCACTTGCATGAGATTTGAAAAGTGGAGAAGACGGGAAGCCATTGTTTTCGGGTGGCAGGTGCAGAAAAGCAGGTGGATAATGATGGATGATGAGAATGAAGTTCCTCCATCATCTTCTGGTTTATTCCTGAGAATCAAATACTTGGGTGTCGCAGGCAGTGACATAGTGTAATTAAGCAGGACCCTGTGGGACATTCCTGGGACAGACTTGTCTCTTGTTTATAGAAAAGCTTTACCTTCTTAAGCCTTCCCCAAGGTCCAAAGAACAAATTTAATCAGAGAAGAGATAAAATGCAGAAAGAAAGGAAAGTAGTCAAGGAAGACAAAATAATGATAGTTTATCCATTAAATAAAGTCTAGAAAGAATATGTAGTTCCTTTTCAAGGACTACAGATAGTATTTTGAGCCATATCCTTGAGCTGTTTTGCTTGAACTAAGATCCCTCACCAGGTGGAAGAAGTTAACTATCTGCTGACCACAAGCATGTCGTCCCCAGGCTGGTTAGAACCAGTAGACTGGTTGACTACCAATTACCTCACCACCAACCAATCAGAAGAATGTCCTTGAGCTGATTATGCATTCCACAACCCTTTCCCTCAACTGTCTTTAAAAAGCCTTCCCTGAAAGCCATCATGGAGTTCTGGTCTTTTGAGCATGAGCTGCCCATTCTCCTTGCTTGGTGTCTGTAATATACACTGTACTTTCTGTTGATGTATCGCAAAACCAATACAATATTGTAAAGTAAAAAAAATACTGTTGTTTCCTTCACCACAAACTGTTGTCAGTAGACTTACTTTCCTCAGCATAAGCAAGTAGTCCCCAATTTGGTTCCCTAACAATAGGAACTTCACTTGCCCATCCTTCCCACTGTTCACTTCAGTTCAGTTCAGTTGCTCAGTCACGTCCGACTCTTTGTGACCACATGAATCGCAGCATGCCTCCCTGTCCATCACCAACTTCTGGAGTTCACTCAAACTCATGTCCATCGAGTCAGTGATGCCATCCAGCCATCTCATCCTCTGTCATCCTTGTCTCCTCCTGCTTCCAATCCCTCCCAGCATCAGAGTCTTTTCCAAGGAGTCAACTCTTCACATGAGGTGGCCAGNATGAAATGTTCCCTTGGTATCTCTAATTTTCTTGAAGAGATCTCTAGTCTTTCCCATTTTGTTGTTTTCATCTATTTCTTTGCATCGATCACTGAAGAAGGCTTTCTTATCTCTTTTTGCTATTTTTTGGAACTCTCCATTCAGATGCTTGTATCTTTCCTTTTCTCGTTTGCTTTTCAAGGCCTCCCAGACAGCCATTTTGCCTCTTTGCATTTCTTTTCCATGGGGATGGTCTTGATCCCTGTCTCTTGTACAATGTCACAAACCTCATCCCATAGTTCATCAGGCCCTCTATCTATCAGATCTAGGCCCTTAAATCTATTTCTCACTTCCACTGTATAATCATAAGAGATTTGATTTAGGTCATACTTGAATGGTCTAGTGGTTTTCCCTGCTTTCTTCAANTTTGCATTTCTTTTCCATGGGGATGGTCTTGATCCCTGTCTCTTGTACAATGTCACAAACCTCATTCCATAGTTCATCAGGCCCTCTATCTATCAGATCTAGGCCCTTAAATCTATTTCTCACTTCCACTGTATAATCATAAGAGATTTGATTTAGGTCATACTTGAATGGTCTAGTGGTTTTCCCTGCTTTCTTCAATTTAAGTCTGAATTTGGCAATAAGGAGCTCATGATCTGAGCCACAGTCAACTCCTGGTCTTGTTTTTGCTGACTGTATAGAGCTTCTCCATCTTTGGCTGCAAAGAATATAATCAATCTGATTTCGGTGTTGACCATCTGGTGATGTCCATGTGTAGAGTCTTCTCTTGTGTTGTTGGAAGAGGGTGTTTGCTATAACCAGTGCATTTTCTTGGCAGACCTCTATTAGCCTTTGCCCTGCTTCATTCCATATTCCAAGGCCAAATTTACCTGTTACTCCAGGTGTTTCTTGACTTCCTACTTTTGCATTGCAGGCTTCTATGACGTAAAGAACATCTTTTTTGGATGTTAGTTCTAAAAGGTCTTGTAGGTCTTCATAAGTGAAGTGAAAGTGAAGTCGCTCAGTTGTGTCCAACTCTTTGCGACCCTGTGAACTGTAGCCTACTAGGCTCCTCCATTCTTGGGATTCTCCAGGCAAGAATACTGGAGTGGGTTGCCATTTCCTTCTCCAGCTTCTTCAGCGTTACTGATTGGTGCATAGTCTTGGATTATTGTGATATTGAATGGTTTGCCTTGGAGACGAACAGAGATCATTCTGTCATTTTTGAGGTTTCATACAAGTACTGCATTTTGAACTCTTTTGTTGACCACGATGGCTACTCCATTTCTTCTGAGGGATTCCTGCCCACAATAGTAGCTATAATGGTCATGAGTTAAATTCACTCATTCCACTCCATTGCCATCTCCTGTTTGATCACTTCCAATTTGCCTTGATTCATGGACCTGACATTCCAGGTTCCTATGCAATATTGCTCTTTACAGTGTTGGACCTTGCTTCTATCACCAGTCACATCCACAACTAGGTATTGTTTTTGCTTTGGCTCCATCCCTTCATTCTTTCTGTAGTTATTTCTCCACTGATCTCCAGTAGCGTATTGGGCACCTACTGACCTGGGGAGTTCCTCTTTTAGTATGCTATCATTTTACCTTTTCATACTGTTCATAGGGTTCTCAAGGCAATAATACTAAAGTGGTTTTGTAAACCTTTAATTCCCTGTACAGGATAATTCCTCTTAAAAGCTTCGAGTGGTTCCAGATTCATTGGTTGTTTGTTGTAAACTCTATATTTTCTTTTTAATTATAATAAAATGCCTATAACCTAAAAATCATCCATCCACCTTGATCATTTTCAACTGTCCTTCAGTAGCATTAAGTACATTCAATATCGTTGTGCAACCAGTCTCCATAACTACTTTCATCTTGCAGAATGAAAACTCTGTCCCCATTGAACATTAACTCCCTATCAGCCCTCTTCCAGACCCTGGAAAAACCTCTTCTACATTTTGCTTCCCCAAATTTGATTTCTCCAGGGACCTCCTATCAGTAGAATCATACAGTATTTTGTCTTCTAACTGGCTTACCTCCCACTTAGGAAAATGTCCCAACCAATTGTTTTTCAATTTGTTACATTTAATATATAGATTGTTGGTTGGAAGAGAGGACATGCTTAGACTTAATAGCAAAAAAACATATTCCTCTCCTAGAATTCCAAATTGGACCATCCATGAAACGATTTTTACAAGAGTTTCTTAGTCTTTACTTTTTCAGTTAACCTTACCCTGAGACAGAGTGTATCCAAGAGATTGTTCATAGGTGGGGTTAATCCATTGGAGAACTTTCACTGACTTTTATGCCTGGGAGATCTCCTTTTATTGTGTGAGCAAGTATCTGAATTAGACATACTCTCATTCATGCTGAGTGTTATCTAAACATAATTTTTCTTCAAATTCTGTTACTGGCCTTTGGCTGCAGACAAATAAGTTAATTCACATCCGTGTCAATAACTCAGTCACACAAAAACTGAATCAATGAATTTAATTAGGTCTCCATGTACGCTCTAATTTGGCAATGATAGCATTCCTAGTGAGGTGGTAAGATTAATCACTGGATGCCAGAAATGGAACATGCTGGTTTGTGAAGAATTTGACACAAATTCTCTGGCTGGAACGGAGACTGTCAGCCATGGGTTTTCTTGGACAGCATTATGGCCAATTACCATAAGAGGAGAAGGTGACAATCTGAATTTTATCACCTGGCGACTCAGTCAAATGCTCCAACATTCTGTATTGGCTTTGGAGGAATTAAATGCCTGTTTGAGTAAGAAATCAGTGGTCCCTCACTTGTGGAGCCATATCAAACTAAAAGTCTTCTGCACAGCCAAGGAAACCATCCACAAAGTGAAAAGATAGCTTACTTATTGGAAAGAAATATTCACAAATCATATATTTGATAAAGGTTTCAGTTCAGTCACTCAGTCATGTCCGACTCTTTGCGACCCCATGAATCGCAGCACACCAGGCCTTCCTGTCCATCACCAACTCCCGGAGTCCACCCAAACCCATGTCCATTGAGTCAGTGATGCCATCCAACCATCTCATCCTCTGTTACCCCTTCTCCTCCTGCCCTCAATCTTTCCCAGCATCAGGATCTTTTCCAATGAGTCAGCTCTTAGCATCAGGTGGCCAAAGTATTGGAGTCTCAGCTTCAATATCAGTCCTTCCAATGAATACCCAGGACTGATCTCCTTTAGGATGGACTGGTTGGATCCTCTTGCAGTCCAAGGGACTCTCAAGAGTCTTCTCCAACACGACAGTTCAAAAGCATCAATTCAGTGCTCTCACATCTATACATGACCACTGGAAAACCATAGCCTTGACTAGATGGACCTTTGTTGACAAAGTAATGTCTCTGCTTTTTAATATGCTGTCTTAACATTTGAAATATACAAAGAACTCGTATACCTCAACATCAAAATCAAAAAAAAAAAAAAAAAACTCAATTGAAAAAATGGGCAGGGGCTTCCCTAGTGGCTCAATGGTAAAGAATCCACCTACCAGTGCAGGACACAAGGATTCCATCCTTGATCCAGGAAGATCCTACATGCCTCGGGGCAACTAAGCACATGAGCCACAGCTACCAAGTCCGAGCTCTAGAGCCTGGGAGCTGCAACTGCTGAATACATGTGCCCCAGAGACCGGTATTCACAACAAGAGAAGGCCCCCAATGAGAAGCTCACACACCACAACTAGAAAGTAGTAACCACTCGCCACAACTAGAGAAAAGCCTGTGTGGCAATGAAGATCTAGCACAGCCAAAAATAAATAAACAAGCAAAAAACCGTTTTTAAAATGTGCAGAGGATCCTCAACAGAGGATATCTATTTGGAAAGATATCTTTCCAAAGAAGATGGCCAACAGACACATGAAACCCTGTTCAACATCATCACCAGTCATCAGGAAGACAGATAAAGTAACTTTGTTCAGTTCTGAG
Source organism: Neotragus moschatus (assembly GCA_006410615.1). NCBI lineage: Eukaryota > Metazoa > Chordata > Mammalia > Artiodactyla > Bovidae > Neotragus > Neotragus moschatus. The sequence goes on from SJYA01002444.1 coordinate 3,391,276, forward strand.
ATTCAGAGTTAGGGGAAATGGAGTTTTAGTCCTTAGACAGTCTTCTTTGACCTTGCAACATCTCTCCAGAAAGCTTTTCCCCTTTATAAAACATTAAACATGACCACTAATATTAGTACAAAGAGCATCAGTGGAGGTGCTTAGGGGAGGCAAGGGCCAGACTGAGAGACATGAGTTCCCACCTTCACAAACGGGCATCACTCCATAAAAAATGCCACCTCATTTGCCCAGTGTCAAGTAGACTAGTATTTCAGACCTAGAAACATTTGCCTCACAGCATCAAAATAATTGAATACTGTAATGGCTCAGCAGCCTGCTTAGAGTTATAATACCGGGATTTACATTACTCTTAGCCATGGGCACATGGTCCCCAGATATTAACAACTCCCTTCCCTTCGTCCCCCACGCAATAACTAGAATGTCTTGTCAAGCTCCTTTGCAACAATCCCTGAGGCATGTCAGCTCCTGGCAATGAATGCACTTAGCCAGAAAAAAAAAAAATTACATCAACTAGCAAAGGAAAAACTCCTGATTGAATACAGTTTGAAATTGCCACACTCTGTAAAGCACAGAGAAGAACAGAAGCTTCACCTGCCTGCCCATCTGGTTGGTTGTTGAGTTTCCATCTGATCTGGAGAGATTCTGAGGGACTAGAACCTGAGACGAGGCAAGGTCCTCCTTCAGAGTGGCTCTCAGAGTCCCCCAGTCTCTGCCTACCTGGTGCAGATCACCAGGGCAATGACTCAACTCTCCATACAATTGCTTCTTTCAAGAGTCACAATCAGTGGAGACACAAACATGGAGAATTCTGGAGCTGGTTGGGGGAGAGGAGAGCGGGAGGAAGGAGAGGGTGGGGTGTATGAAGGGAATAACATGGAAACATATGTAATGTATATGTTATGTAAAATACAGAACCAATGGGAATTTGCTGTATGACTCAAGGAACACAAACCAGGGTGCTGTGACAACCTAGAGCAGTGGGATGGGGAGGGAGGTTCAAGCAGGAGGGGACACGGGTATACCCATGGCTGATTCATGTTGATGTTTGGCAGAAACCAACACAATATTATAAAGCAATTATCCTTCAATTAAAAATAAATGAATTTAATTATAAACAAACAAACAAAAGACACACAATTTCAAGTTCCAAAGCCACCAGAGAAGTGACACAGATAGATGAAGTGGTCAGCTGGGGACTTGAGTTAACCAAAGAAGTTGTATGTACCCCAATAAGGGGATCAGCAGGGACTCTCCAGAGTCACCTCCCATCAGCTTCTCCCTACCAGAATGACCCACTGTTGATTGATTTCCTATGTTTTCCAGGGCAGCAGGGATGATTGCTTTTAATACATTTTTTATTTTATTTTTAAAAATTATTTATTTTGGGCTGTGCTGGGTCTTCATGCAGCGTGTGGGGTTTCTTTAGTTGCAGCAAGTGGCAACTACTGTCTAGTTGCGGTGCTCGGGATCCTTATAGCAGTGGCTTCTCTTGCTGTGGAACACAGGCTCTAGGCATGTGGACTTCAGTAGTTATGGTTTGAGAGCTCAGTTGCCTGAAGCATATGGGATCTTCCTAGACCAGAAATTGAACCCATGTCTCCTGCACTGGCAGGCAGATTCTTAACCACTGGACCACCAGGAAAGTCCCTACTTTTTCATTTTAAAACAGCTTGAGATTTCTGTAATTACTGTGAAGATAGCAGAGAATGTTCCCCTAGATGACACACCCACATCCTTCGTATTATCCTCATCTTACCTTTGTAGGGGGCTTCCCCGGTGGCTTAGACAGTAAAGAATCTGCCTGGAATATAGGAGACCTCAATTTGATCACTGGGTTGGGAAGATCCCCTTGGAGAAGTGAATGGCTACCCACTCGAGTATTCTTGCCTGGAGAATTCCATGAACAGAGAAGCCTGGTGGGCTACAGTCCATGGGTTAGTAAAGAGTTAGACACCACTGAGCAACTAACAATTGACCTTTGTAGGGTGCATTTGTTACCCTTTATGGACTGATATCAAGCTTCCCTGGTGACTCAGTGGTAAAAGGTCCACCTGCTAACACAGGAGATGTGAGACCGATCCGAGTCAGGAAGATCACTTGGAAAAGGGAATGGCAATGCACTTCAGTATTCTCGCCTGGAGAATCCCATGGACGGAGGAGCCTGGCGAGCTACAATTCAGAGGGCCGAAGAGTCAGGCACGACTGAGCCACTGAGCACACTCACACCATGAACCGATATTAGTACTTTCATTAAGAAAAGTCCAAACTTAAATCAGAAGGATATATGGTTTATAAGGTAAAGCTCTGGGTATTTCAAAGTTGATCATTGTGGTAAGCAGAATAATTGCCCCTCATCAAGGATATCTATGTTCTAGCCCCCAGAGCCTGGGAATATGCCACATTACATGGAAAAAGGGACTCTTCAAGGTATGATTCAGCTACAAATCTTGAGACGGGGAAGTTGTCCTGCATTATCCAGGTGGCCCAATGCAATCACAGCATCCTTAGGAATGAAAGTTAGGAGGATCAGAGTCAAAGAAGATGTGACAGAAGCCGAGATTGGTGATGTAGCTGTGAGCCAAGGATGGTAGGCAGCTTCTAGAAGTTGAAAAGACCAAGGAAACACATTCTTCTCAGAGACTCCAGAGGAAACACAGCCCTGACAACACCTTGATTTTATCCCAGTACAATCCACTTACTTTTTGACTTGTAGAACTGAAAAAAAAAATTTAAATATTGTGTTCCTTTAAAATTAGATTTATGATCATTTGTTTCAGCAGCAAATCACAAATGCAACCAGAGGTAAACACCCCATGTGTAAAACTAGTTCACCCCTCCCTGGCCTGCCACTGTTCAAAGGACCAATGTCTGCTTGGGAATGGAGAATGAAATTATATCCCCTCTGCATCACAAACCCTGGTACCATCCCTGACACATAGAAAATGCTTAATATATGTGTATTAAATGAATGCTTTTACCACATTTAAAACCACTCAATAAATGATTAATATCCTCCAACAAGGAACAATGAGCACTCTTTATTCTCCTTGGACAAAAAGTGTGAGAAATAGTGATTCTATTTATTTCTGGCCACTTAGGTCTCCTGAAGTATGCGTCCATATTTCTAAGCTACTTTAAGTATGCCTTTGATTTCTTATTATGGAACAAAATGAGACACACGCTTACCGTTTGCCGGTGGAGTGTCATTACCGACAAAGTAACTATGCTTTTGAAAATGGTACAAGTGGTGAAAGCACCATTTCGAAGTTCATTGTCAGTCTTTCCAATTTCAAGAGCCTAGAGAAAAAAGGCTCCTTAGCCTATTTTCATTTTCCTCAACTAAGACTTTAACTGCGAAGCTTTTCTTTTGTTGGGCTTGGGGCCCTGGAACAAGTGCCTTGTGAGTTAAAATCTGCACAAAGATAATATTAGGCTAACAAGAGAAACATCAATGTCATTATCTTTCTACCTGCTGGAAAGCCCAGGGTGTTACCTTCCTTTAGAAGCCATTCACCGTTTGGAAATAGAGATGGATTCAGCACGAGGGGACTGTTACCAAGCCGGAGCTCACACTGCTTGTCAGGGAACAGGCCAGTAAACAGAGGGACAAGGTCCTGGGGTAAGAATAGAGACTTTATTCAGAAAGCCAGTGGAACGAGAAGATGCTGGACTAGCCATTTCCTTTGCCAGGGGATCTTCCCAGCCCAGGGGTTGGGAATAACTCAGGAACCATTTTCTCTGAGTTAGAATTCAGGCTTCTTTTATGCCAAAAGTGGGGGAGCAAAGTCAAACACTTCCTGGTTCTCATCAGCCTCTGGATGAAATGTGTTCATTTCTTCTTTCCTGCAGTCGTTCACAGGTGGGCCTGCTCAGGATATTTCCCCTGAGTTAAACAAAGATATTTCAGTTTAAAGCTTATTACCTGGGAGGCAGGGTTCCTGGAGATGGGCCATTATGTATAATTTAAGCTCATAGGCAACATTCCTTTGGGCTTCCCTGGTGGCTCAGAAGTAAATAATCTGCCTGCCAATGCAGGAGGCAGGGGTTCCATCTCTGGATGTGGAAGAGCCCCTGGAGGATGAAATGGCAACCCACTCCAGTATTCTTGCCTGGAGAATCCCAGGGACCGAGGAGCCTGGCGGGCTATAGTCTACGGGGTCAAAAAAGAGTCGGACACGACCTAGTGACTAAACAACAACATTCCTTTAGTGATTGACTTGTAGAAAAAGTAATAGAATGCGAAGGTTAAAGGGAAAGAAACAGATCCAAGAGAGTCAGATTTGTACCTTTCCCTTTTGCAGGACCACACACACATAAAGCACAGAAACAGGGGTTTGAGTCTTGATACATTAACTTTCCTTTTCCAGACAGGCTCTGATGGCAGCGATCCCTTTCTCCTTCTGTCCCCACTTTTCTCTCCCTCTCATCCCTCTCTTGGACATTGTCATGCATGCTTTTCCTGTTCATGGAAGGCAGCTGCTTTGCCCCCTCCAGAGTCCTTGTGTAGGCAGAGGCAGCCTGTGTCACAACCATCCTCCTGGCTACAGTCCCTAATGATTGCTGGCGTGGTAGAGTGCATTCCATATCCATCCCTGGATTCTGCATGGTTGCCTTTAACCAGTCATTCTCATCATCTCACTGCTATGGTTTTAGACTGTCACTCCGGGATGGTATTTCTGTGGATCTTGTTCCTCGTGGGCATCTGGAAGAAACTCAGGTGGGTCGCTGAGTCACAGAAGTAGCTTCTCTCTTTTGGCTCTTTCAGGAAAACCTGGGCTCCAAGGTCTAGTTCTGTTGATACCTGGCTCTGGCTAAGGTTGATGTCCCAAACTCCATGGCCTCATCTATTTAAGGGGATGATTCGATCTGCCTATCAGAGCTGGGACACCCGCTAAGTTCTTGGCTTCCAGAAAAGGGCAGATGTAATTATTAATCATTCAGTCATTCTTTCATTCATCAAACCCACCTTCAGTGATGGGCACTGGGGTACAGGACCCTGAAATTCAGGCTTTGAACTGACTGTTTGAGATTCAAATTGCATCTATGCCATTGACTACCTGAGTGAACCCAGTCAGCATGTATATCATTTACGTTTTTGCTTCCGTTTTCTCTCCTGTAAAATAAGTACTATGCTGGTATTGGGCTCAAAGAGGTGTTTTACAAGAAAACTGAGTGTATACAGGGTTGTATGCACAGTTTACCTTGAGTAAAATTTAGGTAATAGTACTGATACTATTGGAGAAGGCAATGGCAACCCACTCCAGTATTCTTGCCTGGAGAATCCCTTGGACACAGGAGCTTGGTAGTCTGCAGTCCGTGGGGTCGCTAAGAGTAGAGTCGGACACGATTGAGCGACTTCACTTTCACTTTTCACTTTCATGCGTTGGAGAAGGAACCCACTCCAGTGTTCTTGCCTGGAGAATCCCAGGGACGGGGGAGCCTGGTGCGCTGCCGTCTATAGGGTCGCACAGAGTTGGACACGACTGAAGCGACTTAGCAGCAGCACCAGCAACTGATACTACTAGAATTAGTCAGGCTCAGGCATCTTGACTCCAGAACCTGAGTATTCAGAATTGTGCAAAACTGCTTATATATTGAATTGGGCAAAATGTTCATTTGGGTTTTTCCATACAGTATTATAGGAAACCTTGAGCTTTGGGGTCAGCCCAATTATTGTTAGTCATGATGAAGTCTCTTTAATGTATTTCCATTACTCAGGTAGGTTATGTCTTTGAAAAAGACCCTGATGCTGAGAAAGATTGAGGACAGAAGGAGAAGGGAGCAACAGAGGATGAGATGGTTGGATGGCATCAAGGACTCAATGGACATGAGTTTGAGCAAACTCCAGGAGATGCTGAAGGACAGGGAAGCCTGGCGTGCTACAGTCCACAGGGTCACAAAGAGTCAGACACAACTTAGAAACTGCACAACAGCAACAAAATGCCTTTGATGCTGGTGGCTTCAATTTTGTCCCTGCCAGAGCTCTGGGTACCATCATATCATGGGGTCACCTGTGGGAGGGACACTTGGCCATGGGAAGAGAGGCTCCAGTAATAGGTCGGGTGCTATATGTCTCCTGAGGAATTCAATTTGGTGACTTCAGGCCCTTTTAGGAGTCTGGGACCAAAATTGCCATGAGCTACTCCTGACACTTTCTGGTCCTTTTGCTCCTGGTCGGGTCACTGATACTGAGATCCAGCTGATGGTCACCCGTGAAAGCATAAGGATAAGTGTTCAGAGCATAATTCCGCTTCTAGGGCTGGCAAGTCCAGAGGTTCCTGCATAAGTCAAGGAGAAAAACAAAATTGCTGAAACACTGAGTAGGAAATGCCATGATCAAGATATTACAGTTACTATAGGTCCAGATTTTGGAGCTTGTTCTGTAAACTTGTGTTCAACTCCCAGTGGCTGAAATGTATTCAAGCTAAATAATCCCTGTGTGTGTCACTTTCCTTGTCTGCAAGTTGAGAAAGAGATAGGACTTACCTGCTATGGTTCTTATGGGATACAATGAATTAAGAGATATGTAACATTAGGGCAAATCTCTGCATATTCCTTAATAAATGAGAGTCATTATTAAAGTGTGAAGACACACATACCCAAAACAGCTATTTAATCAATCTGATTTGCTGCACAATATAATATATGTCTCATATTTTTAGGACAAAAATCTCTAACTGGTAACAGAAGATATTTCCTTTTTTTTTTTTTTGCATCTTTTCCCCAAAGTCCTGCAGGCAGCTGCAGAGAGCTTTGAGAAATAATAAATGTGCTATATATACCGACTTCTTTGATCTCCCGTCTTTATTCTAAAATATGGAAAGGCTTGGGTGTAAATATGGCTGTGAAGTCTTTTATGGCTCCCATTAACGTGAAAATGTGCTTGTGTAATGCACTCAGTTGTGCCTAAATCATCCTCACTCCTGCCTGGTTTCATATTGTCTGGGAAAGAGAACATTGGAGCAGGGCAGTCATCATGCGGTAACAAGCACGTGGACATTGGTGGCCCAGAAAGCTTTTTAGTAGATTAATTGAAAATCTCGCTGTGTGAGCCAGAGGATCTCAGCCAGTGACACTGAATAGGCACTCTCACAATTTCACGAGTAGTGGTGGCTAAAGAAAATGAAATTGTGGGACATATCTCACCACCAATCCTTGGATAAGAAAAGTCACTAGCCTGAGTTGCCCTTATTTCAGAACTTGGAGGCAGCCTGGATGGTTGCACTGCATGTAGTCATAGGTTGAAGCCTGGATCCCATCACCTGGCCATCAAGGTTTAAGTATTGGCTCTGCTGCTTGCTCGCTGTGTGACCTTGGTGAAATTGGTTGCCCTCTCTGTGCATCTGTTTATCTGCAAGGTGGGAATGATGACAAGAGCCATATTGCTGCCGAAACTCAGCTTCTGTTCACCAGTGCCAAATAGAAATGTGGAGACAGAGTTTTGGACGAAGTAGAAAAGAGTAGCCTTTGTTGCTTTGCCAGGCAAAAGGGGCCACAGTGGGCTAATGCCCTTAAGATTGTGTGAACTGCTTGGAGGGAGTAGTGAGGAGTTTTATAATGCTCAATGAGGAGGGTGTGGTCAGCTTGTGGGCAGTTCTAGGATTGATTGGCATCAAGGTGAAGTTTCAAGCATCAGCTTTCTGGTTTCAACAAGTTTAAGGTCTGTGTTCTTGTGGTCTCAGCAAGTTTCATCTAGAGGCAGGGGTCTGCTTCCTGTTTAAAAAAAAAACAACTTAGGAATGTGTGTCAGGCCTCTATCTGTATCTTTCAGGGAACTGGGAGTTCGGTGATGCTGCTATGGGGCAGAATGATAGTCTAAATTTTGAATAGTTCCCCAGCCCAACAGCCATTCTTTGTTTCTACATTTCCCAGTCATTCACTCTTGGGTCATCAATTTTCTTCAAAAGACAAGGACTCTGGGGCTTGTACATCATTTCAATACTTATCTCATAGGTCACTGAGAGGGCAAGGTTGAACAGACTTTGGGAACACACACAGAACAGGACCTGGAGTATAAAAACAGGGTAAGAGTTGGCTATCTTCACTGTATTGTTATTATTATTGTATTAAAGTCTTCATAGAAAATACATGATACTCTTAAAATAGGATGTGCTTAGTCACTCAGTCATGTCTGATTCTTTGTGACTCAAAACAGGACAAGATTTAATAAAAGTAGCATTTAAACGGCTTGGTCAGGGTAAGTAGACAGAGGGTGGTCCCACGTTCAGGACCTAGCAACAGGTGAAAGCCATGACACGACTTCCTACCTTCACCCCAACCAGAGGGCCAGGGGAGGGAGCAGATTCCAGAGTAGCAGAGGGGTGACGATGGGAAGTGCTCAAGAAATGCTCATCCAATGGGAACTGTAGTTTTTGTGAAAGCAACACATATGATGGTAAATCATGGAAGAGTAGGGAGAGAATGAGAACCATAAATCCCTTGACCTCTCTCATATCTTAACCCCGAAACCCCAGTGCCTCCCATTGCTGGTGTTCCATCGTTAAGTTGTGTCCAATTCTTTGCGACCCTAAGGACTATAGCCCGCCTGGCTCCTCTGTCTGTGAGATTTTCCAGGCAAGAATACTGGAGTGGATTGTCATTTCCTTCTCTAGCCTCCCATTCAAAAATCTAACCAAAAACCAGCAGACCTGGGAGTCCAGTTAATCCATTATAAAAAGATCAGCTTCCAGCTTTCAGATTGGTAAAGAGAAGATGTGGACAGTAATTAGAAATCATCCAACTTCAAGAACAAGTCTCTAAACCATCTGTATTATGTGTGCAACTAGTAAGAACAAACTGAGCAGATATTCCCAAAATTGTCACATACCCCACTGCCAAGAAATGCTAACAGGACAAATATAACTGACATAAATATTTCTCATTTTTCCAGTCTGCAAGAATTGCTTAGTGCCTTTTTGTTTTGGTTCCAAGCCAGAGTGAGGAAGAGTGATAATCTTCATAAAAACAACCTGAACAAAAATAGTGACAGCAACTGGCATGTCAATAACACTAAACAATTATCAAATTGTTTTCATGCATTTAATTCCATTTTAGCCCTGTATAATAAACTTGTGGTAAAGAAGATACTGATTCCTTTTTGAAAAAGAAGAAGCTTGAAGATGAAGAGTTCAGTTGACTAGAATCAAAACCCACTGTATCATCCTTGCTTAAATTTCTTAGAGAATGCAAGGAGAAATGGTAACGATACAGAATAGTGTTTTGACTTCCCTGATGGTATAGTGGTTAAGAATCTGCAATGCAGGGACACAGGTTCAATCCCTGGTGTGCAAAGATTCCACATACCACGGAGCAACTAAGCCTGCAGGCCACAACTACTGAGCCTGTGCACCTAGAACCCATGCTCTGCAACAAGAAAAGCCACAGCAATGGAAAGTCTGCACACAGCAACTAGAGAAAGGCCTTGCCCAGCAACCAGTGCAGCCAAATATGTATGTGAACAGGAACCAAAAGATTTGTAAAGTACAACTCTTTGCAAAATTTGCTTATCTGTTTTATTTAAGAAATAAGTTGAAAAGTATTGTAAGGCATCGGACTCCAGGCACTGGACAGCAAAGTTGTGGAGAAATTGGAGTCCTTGAACACTGTTGATGAGAATGTAAATAAAATCATGCAACAGCTATGCAAACAGTATGGAGACTCATCAAAAATTAAAAGTGGAGCTAGCGTATGAGCCAGGGATCCCACTTTGGGATATATATCCAAAAGAATGGAAATAAGGGTTTCAGAGATAGCTACACTCTTCAATGAGTGGGAAACACTTGAAACAGAGGTAACATACTTTGTTGTTGATTTTAGGACATAGACTATTCAGCCATAAAGTTTTCCTATGGACAGCTCTTCTAAAATATTTCTTAAACCTCCAAATTCTGTATTTCTAAAATCATATATGTTACATTTTAAAATATTCTGTTGTTATAGTAATACTTTTGAAAAATGAAGTAAGAGATGAAGACTTGCATAAACTGACAGGTTTGCTGGAAAGAGTAGTCTAGATTGGGAAGTTACTGAGAGCTGTTGCAATTGATTATACTGTCAACTGCTTCATAGTCCCAGAAAGGATCACTTAAGCATGGCTTCCCTGATAACCCAGTTGGTAAATAATCCGCCTGCAATGCAGGAGATCCCAGTTTGCTTCCTGGGTTGGGAAGATCCCCTGGAGAAGGGAAAGGCTACCCAGTATTCTGGCCTGGAGAATTCCATGGACTGTATAGTCTATGGGGTCACAAAGAGTCAGACAAACTAAACGACTTTCACTTTCAAGCAGGCTTCTGGCTCTCCTTCCTGATCATTCAGAAAATTATCTTCTACATTTTTATGACTGCTTTGTCACTTGAAGAGGAGAAAACAACTGATGTTTTAAATGACTCAAGTGAACTAAACAATTAGCTCTGGGAGAAACATTTTAGCTGAAAGGCTCAGAAGGATAAGTCATGAAGTCTACAGGATGCAATCACAGGTTTGCACGTAAAAGGCATAGTTTAGATTTAGTGATTGGACACAGAATACAGAACTGTTACTGAGATGACAGTGCATTTATATGCAGCATCAATGTGAATTCTGAGAAAGTAATAGGAAGCATCATCCCAGTGGGAGGAAGAGCCTTTGAACTGACTGGAATAATTTAATTATGGAAGGACTCATTTTCCAACCGGAAATTCCGGGCACCAGTGGCAATACGGTGGCCTTGGAAGGACACCTAAGGGTCAGGAGGAAAAGGGTTCATTTGCATATAAATTAAATGTGCATAAATATTTCAACAAAAATAAATGGAGCCAACCACAGTCTCTGTCTGAATTGTTCCTCTTTGGCAGATGTTAATAGAAGTATCCTGTGCGACTTCCTGCTGTGAAGGTTGGGCTCTGGTACCCAGGAAAGGACCTAGAGTCCCAGCACCTTGAAATATATTCCAAGACAGAATGGGTTAAAGTCTTTCTTTAGTCCACTTATTCAAATCACTGCTGAAAATGGCCCCATATATTTTCTTGACGTTCTAAAAATTTCTAGAAATATCCCCCATTAGAACAGAGTGAAACTTGGATTTAATTAAATTCAGATGGAGAGATAGAGGCAGAAGAGGACAGAAATCAGCAACTCAGTTTGCAGTTCAGGCCATTTATACAATGCCTTCTTCCTGCTCCTTGAACACTGAGGTCACTCTCGTTCCCAGCTGGCAAAATGTGAGAGCATCACGAAGGAGCAGGCAGAACTGGACTTCAGAAGATGAGGACAGTCATGAGTTTTGGTTAAACCCATGGGACAACACAGCAACTGAAGAAGCCCAAGGCAAGGCTTGGTTCCTGGAGCCCAGCCTCTGGAATGGCTGTGACGGGATCCGACTAGAATCTAGAGAAAATCTAATGATGTGCAGCTTCCAGGCTCCTGATACTTCCAGCTCAGGGATGTGAATTTGGGATCTGGTACTTCCAGCTTAGAATGTGAAGATGAAAGAAGAAGGACCAGAAGAGATTCACTCACATCTCTATAACCCCATTCACATGGAATTCTATATAAATAAAGCCTCCTGAAGATGTACGAGATGTGGGGGGGGGGCTTGGGAAATCGGACATCATATGTTTTGTAATTTTGTCTAGAAGAACTGGTCTGAATGAAATGTATTTTTTCCATCTTCGTTTCAATTCAGTATAATCAGTTCCTCTTAATTTCATTAACTCTGAATACTCAGCTTTCCCCCATACACCGGCTCTTCAATAACTCAATCTTTACTTACAAAGAGCTCCTCCCTCAGAGCAAATGTATTTTAAATGTTTGTATTTGCTCATACTGAAGTGTACTTCTCCAGTTTGTGACTGCTACCGAAATGCAGATGATAAGGCTATAGCAAATAGCTGTGGATTTGAGGAGGTGGTGTTTTCAGTTGGCAGGAAGTTTTCAACTCTTCGCATAGAGGAAATGGTTAGCATGTAAATGGAAATTTACATTTCCAATTTAAAATGAAGATATGTGCTTGGCACATAGTAAGAAATCAACAAAATGCTACTGAGTAAGTATCATGGGCTTCCTCAGTGGTGGAAGTGGTAAAGAATCCACCGGCAATGCAGGAGATGTGAGTTCAATCCCTGGGTCAGGAAGATCCTCTGGAGAGGGAAATGGCAGCCTGCTCTAGTTTCCACGCCTGGGACATCCCATGGATAGAGGAGCCTGGCGGCTACAGTCCATGGGGTCACAAAAGAGTCGGACACAACTTAGCAAGTAAACAACAGCAACAAAATTTGTGGAGAAGTGTTCATAGACTTCCAGAAGGGAGCTAAGTTTCCTGGTAATCATCCTTGGTTTTGTTTCAAGGGCTTTATCTGTGTAAAAATGCCAAATATCTTTCAATTTCTTCATTACATCACACATAGATACCTCTGGGCTGGACCTTAAAAAACCTGAGCCTCAATATCAAAGAAGGTGCCCAGAGACAGCAACAGAGACATCAGTGGTTTAATGGATGGAGGATCTTATGTGTCTGAAGCAAGGTGCTGGAGCAACACCTCAATGTGTGGTAAATAGCAGGCAGTGTAGAGCAGCAATTTTCCCTTCCAGGAGGAAGAGGAGGTTACCAGTTATAGGGACAGTTGACCTCAGGGTTGCATCATCAGTTGCGAGGGAAACCAGCAGAGGAACATGCCCCTCACCATCCCTTTAATAAGCTCTCAGAGTGGAGATATTCTGATCCAGAGATTAGAGCAATCACTAGCTGGGACCAAGGGTAAGTACGTAGGAAGGTCAGTCTCACGAGTAGGTGTAGGTGAAGCAGACAGTGGTCAAGGAGAGGATGTACAAAGAGCAAGAGAACAGCCATCTTTGGTGCCTGGTCTCTCACACACACACACACACACACACACACACACACACGGAGTTATAAATTGAAATGTCAGTTTTGGAAAACTGACATACTAAGCAAAGAATTGTATTTGTAATTTCTGTAATGATCCTTACAGATGTGTGCTCAAATATTCTGGAATTTTTATGAATGACATAATTTTTTACTGAATGTAGACTTTGTATTCGGAGAAGGCAATAGCAACCCACTCCAGTACTCTTGCCTGGAAAATCCCATGGACACAGGAGCCTGGTAGGCTGCAGTCCATGGGGTCGCTAAGTCGGACACGACTGAGAGACTTCGCTTTCACTTTTCACTTTCATACATTGGAGAAGGAAATGGCAACCCACTCCAGTGTTCTTGCCTGGAGAATCCCAGGGATGGGGGAGCCTGGTGGGCTGCTGTCTGTGGGGTCGCACAGAGTTGGACATGACTGAAGTGACTTAGCAGCAGCAGCAGACTTTGTATTTGCAGTGAAAAGTGTTGATCACAGATCCAAATTCTACTGCCTTCTGATTCCTTCCTTTATGAGATTTTCATGTCTGATCATGGCACCCAGAATTTCCGGCACCATCTTGCTACTAGTGGAAGGAGAAAGCCAACCTGAGGATGGAAACCAGAGAGATGAAGAGATATGTCACATGGCTGAGCTGTTGAAATTTTCTAATTCTGGACTCCCAACTTCCTACCATGGTGCTTGGACTTTTAAGAGATGATAAGACCCCTTATTGTAAAAGTCTGATGAGTCAGAATTTCTGTTACTGTGGCTGAAAGCGTTCAATAAATACAAAAACATCTTTGTAAATGGCCATGCACTTGTCCTCTGCAATATGTCTATTACAACAAACTTGTTTTATTAGAGAAATTTATCTTTCTTCCCAGAAATCTGTCATCTTCTTGAGGGTTTTTAAAATTCTTTAATTCTCAGAATCAGGTGCTGTGAATGCTTATGAATGTTTTGTATAAAATTCAATTTAGGGATAACTGTCAATATTCTTTTTTTCTTTATGTCAGAAATTATTTGTAACAAGATGTCAATATTCTTAAGCCTTTCTTTTCATCTATACTCTAGAAACTTTCTCTTTAGGACTCTGGAGAATACAGAAGTAAATAAGAGTTGTGTCTGTCTCTAAGAACTTTCAATATGGTAAGGAAAAAGAAAAAAACAGATGTGTGAGTAACAAGATATATTGCAAAATGTGAAAACCATTGTGATATTTTCTACCAAACAAAATTGAGTTTATCCACAAGTGACAGTAAAATTGATCACAGTGGCTTACAACTTAGTGATTGGTATCTCACATAAGAAAATGTCTAGCGATTGTAGGAATTAGATGGGCAGTTAAAACAAGTAAATCCTTTACAAGTCTTTGTTTTTTCCACAGGCTTGCAAGATGGCTGCTGCATCTCCAGCCATCACATCCTAATCAAAGCAAAAGAGCCAGAAGAGGTGATGCCAGTCATGTATCCCTTCATTCAAAAATTAAAGCTTGCCAATAAATGCCCCCAGAGACTCATGCTTGTGTTCTATTGACCTGAATTGAGTCGTGTAACCCTTGCCATCTTCAAAGGAGACCAAGTAAAAAGGGAATAGAACTGTCTGTCATGTTGAAATGCTGCAGGGGGCATCTGAATGCTGTGTGTACACTCTTTCATGTCCCCACAGTATTTTAGCTGTCTGAGATCTTAAGTCCTCCTGCTAACAACCCTATGAGTTAAGTAACCGTATTGTTCTATTTTACAGATGAAGGAAGTGAGACTCAGAAGGGTCCTGAAACTTGCAGTTAGAAAGTGAGAAGTGAAAGTGTTACTCACTCAGTGGTATCTGACTCTTTGTGACCCCATGGACTATAGCTCGCCAGGCTCCTTTGTCCAGGGAATTCTCCAGACAAGAGTATTGGAGTGGGTTGCCATTTCCTTCTCCAGGGGATTTTCCCAACCCAGGGATCAACCCTGGGTCTCCTGCATTGCAGGCAAATTCTTTACCACTGAGGCACCAAGGAAGCCCCAAGAAGGCAGAGTAGAAAGATAAGCACCCATCTTCTCCTGTGAAAAAAACCAGAATCTCAACTAGCTGCTGAACAACCATGGACAAGAAAATGTTGGAGCCCACCAAAAAAAGGGAAGCCCCAGGAATTAGAAACCATCTAACTGAATAAATTTAATGCCAGCAGCCAGGTAAGATGGATCAGCTCTGACCAAGATAATCTTAATGTTTCCTTCTAATTGTCCACAACATAGGCTCTTCCTGCATCATGGCCCTGGACATCTCTTTTTTTGTTGCCTTTACTCTAGAAAACTTGTAATTGGAAATTCTTTCTCTGCTCCTTTGAGATGTAAATCTCTTTAAAAGCCTCTTTGCATTTTTTTCATCCTTGGAATGTCTTTTTCCTGGACCTAGGAGTCAGCTCTTTGAAAACTAACATCAAGGAAGACTGAGCTCAGTCTCCATGGGAGGGAAGAAGCCCAACTTTAGTGGGAGCCTTGCTCCAAGCTGTGAAACTCCCTCCTATCATGAAGATATTAAAAAAGTCCACATTTCCCTGTGTAAAGCCAATTAACACACACAGATGACCTAAGAGTCTCCTTCCTCTGCTCTTAAAAATTCTCCCACTCTTTTTTTTGGTGAAGTTGAGCTCTGCATGAGTTCTGGTATCTTTTCTCTGTTACAATAGCTTTTTTTTATAAAGTCTCCCTTTCCTTTTAAGCTTTGTCTAGAACATTTTAAAAATGTTGACAGTTCAGAACCATGCACTCTGAGATGCTTTGGAGTCAGGTCTTGAAAACTCAGATGTCTGCACAGACCAGGTAGGCAAGGTAAATGTGGTCAGATGCAAGACAGAAAAGTAGGCTAGTGACTATGAGATGCTGGAGACCCAATTTCTATTACAGAAGGTTAAATAGTGATCTTCCAAATAATAAGTCCAACTCCTAACCCCTGGTTTCTGTGAAGCTTCTTTGAAAATAGGACTTTAGCAGGTAAAACTACATTAAAGCTCTCAGAATGAATTGATGGCTACCACAGGGGAAGGGTGGCAGGGTAGGATAGTTAGGGAGTTTGTGATTGACAGGGAAACACTGCCATATTTAAAATGGGTAACAACAAGGACCTACTATACAGAATGCGGAACTCTGCTCAGTGTTATGAGGCAGCCTGGATGGGAGGTGAGTATGGGAAAGAATGCCTGCCTGCTAAATCGCTTCAGTCATGTCTGACTCTTTGCAACCCCATGGACTGTAGCCCACCAGGCTCCTCTGTTCATGGGATTCTCCAGGCAAGAATACTGGAAGAATGCCATTTCCTCCTCCAGGGGGATCTTTCCAATCCAGGGATCAAATCCTCATCTCCTGTGTCTCCTGCATTGGCAGGCGGGTTCTTTACCACTAGCACCACTTGGGAAGTCCTTGGGGGAGAATAGATACATGTATTTGAGTGGCTGTATTCCTTCCCTAGTCCCCTGAAACCATCACAGTGTTGTTAATCAGCTATACCCCAATACAAAATAAAAAGTTTTAAAAACTAAAAAAGTAAAAAATATGGATAACCAACAAGGACCTGCTATATAGCACAGGGAACTATGCTGATACTAGGTAACAACCTAGTTGGGAAAAGAATTTGAGGAGGAATAGAAACATATATAGATACAACTGAATCACTTTGTTGTACAACCAGAACTAATGCTACATTGTTCATCAACTACATTCTAATATAAAATTAAAAGTTTTCAAAAAGGCTGTCAGTATTTAGAGTGGACCCCCAAATCCAACAAGTGGTATCCTTACAACTGGAGGAGATCTGAGAGGTAGAGACACAGGGAAGAAGGCTAAGTGAAAACAGAGAAAGAGATCCGAGTGATGCAGACAGGGAAAGCCTTCTAGCCACTAGGAGCTAGAAGGGGCACTGGGACTCCCTCCTGGAATCTTTGGAGGGAGCTTGATCCTACAGGCACCTTGACTTCAGAGTCTGGGCTCCAGAGCTGTGAGAGAATAAATTTCTATTGTTTTAAGCCATTAAGGTTTGGGGAATTTGTTGTGGCAGCCTCAGGAAGTGAAGACATCAGTCTAAGGGTGTTACTTGGATGCAACGTGATCCTCGATTTTGCAGATTTACCAGTGGAGTCACAGAAATCTGGAATCTGATGCCAAATACCTTTATTTTTAAATTTATGTTAGTTGGTTTGTGATTTTTTCAGCAAAGTGATTCAGTTATATCTTCATACATACTATTTTCATATCCTTTTCCATTATGGTTCATCACAGCGTATTTGATATTGCTCCTTGTGCTGTGCAATAGGGCCTTGCAGCTTATCCATCCTGTATGTGTCAGTTTGCACCTGCTAACCCTAAACTCCCACTCCATCCCTGCCTCACCCTCTTCCCTTGGCAACAACGCCATTCTCTATGTCTGTGAGTCTATTTCTGTAGATAAGTTCACTTCTGTCATATTTTAGATTCCACATATCAATGATATCACATGGTGTTTCTCTCTGACAGCTTCACTTAGTAGGATAATCTCTGGTTGCATCCATGTTGCTACAAATAACAATACTTTATTCTTTTTTATGGCTGAGTAGTGTTTAATTGCATGTGCACACCGTGTCTTCTTTCTCCATTCATCTCTCAGTGGACATTGAGTTTGTTTCCACGCCTCGGCTATTGTGAACAGTGCTGCTTTGAACATGGGTGTGCATGCATGGTTTTGAATTATAGGTTTGTCTGGATATATGGCCAGAAGTGGGACTGTTGGATCATACAGCAACTCTGTTTTTAGATTTTTGAGGAACCTCTTTCCTATTTTCCATAGTAACTGCACCAATTTACATTCCCACCAACAGTGTAGGTGGGTTCCCTTTCCTCCGCACTCTCCAGCATTTGTTATCAGATATCTTTATTTTTTTCAATGTGGCAAGCAAGTCACTTTTTCTTATCATCTTGCAGGTCAACACTGCATGCGGTCGGCGGATTAAAACAGGTCTCAGAAAGCAGGTACACCCTCTGGATAGCAGATTAGAAGCTCTGTATTGGGGAATTGATTTTGGATTTGATCTACATACAGTTGTTCCGGATGAATTCTCCTTACACTGTTGAGTTCCGCTTGATGGGGCTGGCAGTGGCTGGTTCTGAATATTTTTCACAATCCTTGGAACTCAAATCTGGAGGGACCATCTTTCCTACTTAAGACATGGACTCATGCCTGTGCCTGGAGGCAAGGAAGGATACATTTGGATAACTGACAGTAAGGCATAAGCCCACATATGCTTCCCACCAATTAAAGATGGTTATCAGTCTAAAACATGAACTATTTCCACCTCCTGCTCATGGGGCGGCTTTGTCAAGTTTTAAACCTCAGCTTTGATATATGAATTCAAAAAGAAAAAAATGCTAAGAAAATATATTTATAACCCTTCCCCTTAACAGGAAGCCAGACTCCCTAGCTACTGTGTAGGCATGGTTCCTATTAACTTAATGAGAGTTTCAGTACAAAATTTAGTCCAGCATCCATGCTAGATGCTCACAAGTCTGGCTGAAATTTAATATTTCATGGACTTTCTCAAAACTCTAAATAGACTCTCATAAATGTGTTTTGCAGTATAACGAAATGATCAAGTCTGACTTAAAGATGCATCTTTTTTTTCTATAGGCAGAAATGAAGCAGCTGAGAATTCCTTTTAACTCTCTGTATTATTTACTATCCTCTGCCAGCTCAATTAAATGTTATCATTTCCAGAGAAGACAAATAACATGCTTTCATTATGGAGAGACTGAGTCAAATGGACAGATGTGTGTGTGTGGTGTGTGTGTGTGTGTGGTGTGTGTGTGTGTGTGGTGTGTGTGTGTGTGTTGTGTGTGTGTGTGCTCAGTTATGTCCGACTCTTTGCTACCCCATGGACTATAGCCTGAAAATGGACAGATAGGGTCTTTTTAATAGAGAACTGTGAATCTCCATCCACATGACCCATTCTCAGAAATGAGTGGGTTTTATTGCATATGGAGTGAATCACAGGCATTTTACTACACTGGAGTTTATTTTTATTTTTATTTTTATTTTTGTTTTCTTTTTTAACAAATCGGTCATTAGGAGGTAGCTGTGTGGAGGGTTTGCACTCCACAAGAGTGGATATCATGCTGCTTTAAAAACTAATGTTTGCTCATTATCTTTCACAGTGATGGCCGCATAGCTGGTGGTCATATCCACATGTTTTTACAAAGTAATCTGTGTTTCCGGACTTCAGAATTCTCCAGTATATTGGTGTTGATAAGAGATGATGAGAGGCACTGTAATGATCTCGAACTTAGAAGATCGGTGACTTGTGTCTTAGACCATCCTCTGAGAAAAACCTACAGATCCAAGACTTCCCTGGTGGTCCTGTAGTTAAGAATCCACCTTCCAGTGCCAAGTACATGGGTTCAGTCGCTGGTCAGGGGACAAAGATCTCACATGCTGCGGATCAGCTGAGCCCATGTCCCACCACAACTGTTGCAAGACACAACTGAAGATCCTGCCTGCCACCACTAAGACCTAACACAGCCAAAAATAAATATACAAACAAAACAGACATTATTTTTCTAAAAGCCCTGCAAACCCTTCGTGAGCTGAATTTCTCATCTTTAAATAAAATTCTTGGAAATTTAAATAAAAATCAATGGTGCTAAGACAGCAGATGTGCGTTGTCTGGAATGCCAGGTGATTTCACATGGCACCAGTCCTGACAGGAAATAACATTAAGAGGAATTATTCCCCCATTGGCAACCCCCTTGAGCCTTTGTGTGATGTGGAGAAATAGTCTTCGGGGTGACAGCAATTTTTAACACTTAAATCTCCTATTTAAGAAATGGAGATTCAATTCATGTTCAGAATTTTGATAATATGACTCTATAGCTAGAATTTTAGAAATTTTTTCATCGTTATCATATAATTTTTATTGCAAGACATGGCCATTTTTCCACTTCAATAAGATGCCCCCTTTTAAATTAATGGATTTAACTAAAACAGTGTCAGCTTGTAGATAAATACTAAGAAATAGAATAGGTAGACTAAGGTGTGATGATATTTGTAGATGGTACATACAACCCTAATATGCATTAAATCCTGCAGACTGATCTTAAAGTCAGATATTTCTAATATCACTCTTTCTTCCTCACTAAAAGTGGCCTGAGTTTGAGGGAGTGGGACAAGAATATCTAAATAAACTTACAAACAGAAATCACCTGTAGTGATTTATCTTGCAGGTAGACATTGTCAATTTTGACCAATAAGATGGAAATGAATGTTGTGACGTTGCTAGGTGAGACATCCAAAGAAAATTGTAGTAAAGAGTGGACTCAAATCACAGTTGTCCTTTGGCTTTTCTCAGTTTCTCCCTTTTCGTGTCTGGAATACTGCATTGATGGCTGGTGTCCTGAAGCCATCTTGTGATAGTGAGGTAATCTTGAGACTAAAAGCCAGAAGAGAAAGAGAAACACAGGATGTGTGTGGATACTGGTAGCAGTAATATTCCACTGCACTAGCCCTACTGCATACTTTGGACTCCATAATACATATGAGAGAAATGAAACCCTTACATTGGGAGAGATCTCTGTAACCTTCCACTGACCAGAATTCCTAATTGGCAAATCATCAGTGTCCACAAAACTTTGTGAGTTCCTTTAAGTAAAGCAGACACAACCCTTATCCAATTACTTTACTCACAATCATTCACTAGATCAACCTTCCAAATCTTCATTTTTAATGAATAATAAAGAAATTTATTTCTTTTTGTTCCACATTTCAAGGATCAATATTTTCTGTAACCAGGAAATCCTTCATGGTCCCCTTGGGTGAATCGAATATCTAACCAAAGGGACTGATGGTTTTTATGAAAGGACCAGCTCCTCTATGAACGCCGCCCTGCCTCTCCTCCTGAACCTAATGACAGCCTCCTCTCAGACAGAAACATCTCTGCTTGCTGCCCATTGAGGAGGAATACGTGTCAGAACATGATGTGTCTCTGAGCATCTAATAGCAGTGAAATATTGTCTCTCAAAAGGAATGTGACTGTAATAAAATTAAACCACACTGATTCTTAACCAAGAGGAAAACTTTTTTTCTGTTGCAGATAGACATTGTCAATTTTAACCAATAAGATGGAAATGGATATTTTGAAGTTGTTGGATGAGACATCCAAAGAAAACTATAGTAAAGAGCTGACTCAACTCACAGTTGTCCTTTGATTTTTCTCACTTCTCCCTTTTCCTGTCTGGAATACTGCAGTGATGGCTAGGTGCAACGTTATTGAAGTAGAAAACAATCTTGTGGTTACCAGGGGTGAAACGGGGGGTGGGGGGGATAAATTGTGGGTTTGGTATTAACATATACACACTTCAGTTCAGTTCAGTTTAGTCACTCAGTCGTGTCCGACTCTTTGCAGTCCCATGAATCGCACCACACCAGGCCTCCCTGTCCATCACCAACTCCCAGAGTTCACTCAGACTCATGTCCATTGAGTCAGTGATGCCATCCAGCCATCTCATCCTCTGTCGTCCCCTTCTCCTCCTGCCCCCAATCTCTTCCAGCATCAGAGTCTTTTCCAATGAGTCAATTCTTCGCATTAGGTGGCCAAAGTTTTGGAGTTTCAGCTTTAGCATCATTCCTTCCAAAGAAATCCCAGGGCTGATCTCCTTCAGAATGGACTGGTTGGATCTCCTTGCAGTCCAAGGGACTCTCAAGAGTCTTCTCCAACACCACAGTTCAAAAGCATCAATTCTTCAGTGCTCAGCCTTCTTTATAGACCAACTCTCACATCCATACATGACCACTGGAAAAACCATAGCCTTGACTAAACGGACCTTTGTTGGTAAAGTAATGTCTCTGCTTTTGAATATGCTGTCTAGATTGGTCATAACTTTTCTTCCAAGGGGTAAGCATCTTTTAACTACTATATATCAAATAGATAACTAGTAAGGACCTATTGTACAGCACAGGGAACTCTAGTCAATACTCTGTAACGGCCTATATGGGAAAAGAATCTAAAAAAGTGTGGGTATACGTATATGAATAACTGATTTACTTTTCTGTACACTTGAAACTAATACAACATTGCAAATCAACTATAGTGCAATTGTTTTTTTAATGAAAATAATTTTTTGGTAATTCAATGTAATTTTATCAAAGTATTTTAAAATTTTTATTCTTTATTGTTTCTGCATTTTCTTCCAGCTTTAGTGAGACACAGAACTTAAGTGAACATCATCTCATATAGATACAAAATGAAAGAAATTGAAAAAATATTTTCCTTCTGATGAGAACTCTTAGGATTTACTCTCTTAACAATTTTCACATATAACATACAGCCTTGTCAATTGCATTTATCAGGTTGTACATTATGTCCCTAGTATTATTTATCTTATATACATCTTATATCTTGTACTTTTTGACTTCCTTCACCCAATAGTCTCTCCCCCATCCCTGTCTATGGTAACTACAAATCTGATCCTTTTTCTGTGACTTTGTTTGTTTGTTGTTGAAGCATACTAGGTCAATTTTTAAACGGTGATTTTGTGAATGGTATATGCCAGCTTAAGTCCTTGAGAAAACCCAATATATTGCAGAAATTGAAAGATGACTTTTATCCAAACACATCTTAAATTCCTAACACTGTTGAAGTGCTGGAGGTTAGTGGTGGTTGATGGGATTTTCAGTGGCTTATGATCAAAGTGAAAGTGAAGTCGCACAGTTGTGCCTGACTCTTTGCGACCCCATGGGTGGTAGCCTACCAGAGCTCCATACTATGTTAAGACAGGGCAAGAGTTGGTTTTAAAGCCTGGATATGGTTATAAACACTGCTGGGTAATTTTCAGACTCTCTAATGGCTTTTGAGATGACACATCAATTCTGTTTTTTTTTTTTTTACAGATTTCATCAGTGTATTAAGAAGAAAAGCTTTCACAAACAACCTTCAAAAACTTTTGGCTTTATCAAATTCAGCTAGTGAAAAACAGACATTTGCAACATTAATAACAATTGTTTTCATAATATTAAAATGATTCAAAATGACCATGTCCAGATATTATTTCTTCAACTGTGAGATAATTTTCAGAGATAAAAGTCAATTTAAAAAATAATAGTGTAAATCAACTTTCCTCTTCTTAAAAAAATTGCTTCCTTCATATTTTTCGTATTTTATTTTTCATAAAATTAAATGGAAGATCTCACTCATTTCTCAGGCAAAATTTGACTTTGCCAGTCACTAATGTTTTATCCTGTCTTGCAAACATCTATGTGTCTGTAATGAGAACGTTTGTATGCAGAATATTTGGTTTTAGTAAAGGATCCAATAGGGCACGGCTTGGGATGACTTACATAGGTAGTAAACTAAAATGCCAACAGGCGTCAAGGAAAGCAATATGAGTGAGAATGGTGGGTGATTATAAGGCAATAGGGATACAGGAAGTCCCTTACATAGGAAAGTTCGAGTTGAGCATTTTCAAGATGTCCATTCACATGTCCAACCATGTAAGTTAGTTCACGTGTCTGGTGTACACTGTCACATGTGTGCATCCTCTATAACTGATTGTGCTCCTGTGTACTTTCCTGTACAGTACTGTATGTGCGTGTGTGCATGCTAAGTCACTACAGTTGTGTCCGACTCTTTGCTACTCTATGGACTTCAGCCTGCAAGGCTCCTCTGTCCATGGATTTCTCCAGGCAAGAATACTGGAGTGGGTTGCCATGCCCTCCTCCAGGGGAGCTTCCTGACTCAGGGATAGAACCCGTGTCTCTTATGTCTCCTGCATTGGCAGGCAGATTCTTTACCACTAGTGCCACCTGGGAAGCCTCGCAGTACTATGTAGAATACAGTGTCTTTGTTTCCAGCCCAGGATGTCCAGAAGCAAGGGAAAAAGCAGCAGTGATGTAGCTGGTACAGCTAAGAAGCTCCAAGTGATCACAATGGGAATGAAAATAATTGAGAGAGTGAAGTAACAAGAAAAGGAAGAAGTAACTGATGAACCAAAGAGATTCTCAACACAGGAAATGGAGTTGCTTTATTTGAGGGGGCGCTGTTGGTTTTTGAGGCTTTGGACCCAAACATAGAATGGCACTTGAAGGTTGCAGCAACTTTACAGAAAGCAATCCGGTGCTACCGTGTAGTCTATGATGAGTTAAATAAGGAGCTACTACCCAGATATCCTTGTATCATTTTTTCAAGAGGGTAGATAGAATTGAATCCAGCAGGGAATCAGAACCTGTGCCCTCAACGCCAGGCATGAGTGAAATTGCAGTTGCCCTCCCGCTCCTGTTGCTGACGATCCTTCAGCTCTGCCATCTCCCACCTCCTCTCCCTCCTCCGGTCAGTAACTCCTCTTGCCTATTCACTCAATGCCAGCTCCTGGATGACAGCTGTACCACTGTACTTTTCAAGGTCCTGTACTGTAAGATGAAAACTGTTTTCTCTATTTTTTGTGCCCATTTTTTATGTACTATTTGTGTGAGAAGTACTATAAGTCAATTACAATACAGTACAACATTGCCAATTGTGTTAGTTGGGTACCTAGGCTAACTTCATTGGGCTTAAAAGAACAAACTTGACTTAGAAGCATGCTCTCAGAATGGGACTCATTCTTAGCAGGAGACTTACTACAGTGGAGACCATTGTCGGCAAGGGAGCTCACTTCTTGCCTAAAATGGGGCAACTGGACACTGACACCAGACACTCTGTGAAATCTTCAGTTTTCAGGGAAGTGTGACAAACCCGTTTTATTTTGTTTTAAACACTACACAAAAAACCACTCTGCAACCCACATTGCAGCCATATGTCTCCATGAGACTGGGGACCTCAGTACCTGAGGACTAGTGAATAATCAGAGATTCAGAAAAAAATGGGGAGGAGGCTCCAATGGGAGTGGACAAGTGGTCTTTTAAGTGTAAAAAGATAAAGAGTTGAAGTCCCACTTTTCAGTTTACCTTCCTTTTCAGAAGTCAATCAAATGGTTGAATTGAGGACCTGAATCTAATGAAAGATGGGATATTATTTTATCTTGCTTTTAATTTTTATTTATTCCTTTTTATTGAAATATAGTTGACTGATAATGTTCTGGAAAGATGGACTTTTTCTGACACTTCTCATGGCATGTAGGCTTTTAATTCCCAGACAAGACATAGAATCCCTGCCCCCTGCATTGGAAGGCAGACTCTTTACCACCAGGCCTCCAGGGAACTCCCAAGATGGGCCATTATTAGCCTCATACTTTAATTGTTATCAGTAGGCATTTTAATCTACGCTCAGTCATCACACGTATTTCTATATTAAGGATAATTCTCCTAATTTTTCTTTCTTCTTCCCATCAGTAAATAGAAATCCAGAATAATTCAATTCAGTTTCTGTGACCTGGCTCTCCTAACCTATGCTATACACACAAGTCTCTTGAATTATGTTGCATGCTATAAATTTTTAAGAATATACAGTACAGTCTTTACAAGTTGGGATGATTCCAGCCATGAATGACACAACTCTAGCTCACAGTGGCTTAATCATAACAACATTTTGTCGACTAATCTAGGAAGAACTTCAGAGTAAGAACGGCTTCAGGGCTTATTGTGTTGGGGACTTAATATACCCTCAAGAAGCCAAGTTCTAGACTCACAGACAGAGAGAACGAACTTATGATAGCTGGGGGGAAGACAGGGGGAAGTGATAGTTAAGGAGTTTGGGACGGACATGTACACACTGTTGTATTTATAATGGATAAGCAACAAGGACCTACTGCATAGCAAAGGGAACTCTTATCAACGTTATGTGGCAGCCTGAGTGGGGGTGGAGTTTGGGGGAGAATGGATACATGTATATGTATGGCTGAGTCTTTTTGCTGTCCATCTGAAACTATCACAACATTGTTAACCGGCTATTTCCCAATACAAAATAAAAAGGTTTTAAAAATGCAAGCGACTATATTATGTACTAAAATGTGTGATACAGTTAGAGTAGTGAAGAGATATATATCCTTAATTGCAATATGTTAGAAAACAAAAAGAAGTTCTTCCCATCCCTCTGGTCTCCATTCTTGCTGATATCTTGTCCTCAAGTTGGCTGCAGATGGCTTGAGTCGTTTCATGTTTCCACTCAGACATGACTTCACCATTCTCAGATTTACTAGGATTCCTGAAAGCATTTTTTCCCTGAACCTGTCATTTCCCAAGTCCAAATTCCTTTTTTAAAAAAAGTTAATGAATTGACAAATAGAAAATACCATGTTAACATTTTATATATATTAACAATCCCCATTCTCCCCACCCCCTCAGCTCCTGGCAAGCACCGTTCTAGTCTCGGCCTCTAAGAGTTTGACTATTTTCAGTCCCTCATATAAGTGGAGTCATGTCATGGTTGTCCTTCTGTTTCCAGTTTCTCACTTAGCATAATGTCCTCCAGGTTCATCCATATTGTCACATATTGCAGAATTCTCTTCTTCTTTTTTTTAAGGCTGAATTGTTCATTGTATGTAGAGACCACATTTGCTTTACCCATCCATCCATCTATAGACATTCAGGTGGTTTCCACCTTTCGGCCATTACTAACTGCTATGATGAACAAGGGAGTGCTAATATTGCTTCAAGACCCTAATTCAGTTATTCACAATGACTAAGTTCTAGAGACACACTATACAGCATTGTGCCTGCAGGTACTGTATTATGTACTTAAAAAATCTGTTCAGAGTGCAGATTTTATTTTACTATAATATAAAGAAAAAAAATACTGCTTTTAAAACTCTGTATCTAAATATTCCAGTGTAATCTGTTTTTCAGTTGTCACAAAGCAGTCCTTTTCCTTTTTTGTGATTCCAACACTTGTGTCTGAGAAGCCCAACTATTTCAGGACAGACAGTTGAACTTGGTCCAGTGTCTTCTAAGAGCTGTGAGGACAAGATAAAACTCATCATAAACAATGCACACTTATTAAATATGGTCAAGTCCTAGGTGCTCTGATAAGAGTGTTCATCCATCTCCTTAATCTCACTCACCCTACCAAATAGTTACTACTGTTAATATATAGATGAGGAAATTGAACATTAAATATGTTTAGTGACCGCCCCCCACCCCCCACCATACACACACACGGTAGATGGTGGGGACTAGGCAGGGAGAAGAAGGGCTTTTATGACACTCAAACTTGTGTTTTTAACACCTTTTTAAGAAGACAGAGGCATCTCATCCATGGCAAGACAAGTACCAGCATCAGGCCAGGTTGTGAGTGACATTTTCAGAAAGATAAGCCTGAAAATTTTGTTCAGTGGTACTATAAGGAACTTTTGGAAAAACTGAAAATTATAAGCTTGCTCCATTTCCTTTAATTCAGTGTTGGCTAGAAATTATACTGAAAGCCAACAGCTAAACATCCCAAGATTACTAAAGGGCCTTGTAGACTCAGGTGCTTGGAGAGGGCAAGCTTCAGGCTGTAGCTGGCATCACGTTATAGAGATAAAGGAAAGTTACTGAACATTTATACACCAGTTACCATGAAATTGAAGCTGACACTTAACCTGGTGTGTTATCACCATAAAATTGAGATTCATTGAAATCATTTATACAAAAGAGCAAAGAGGTTTCCTGGGTGTTACAAAGGTTTGCTTCAATAGTGGCAGAACCACGGTTTATAACATTGAGAGGATGAATACTTGTTGGGGGATGTGTTGTTAAGATGACTGTCGCAGAAAAATATGTCTGATCACTTGTGTGGTGAACTATAGTCCATAGGAAATTGATTTCACCTCCTACTTTCTCATAAATAACTTACAGCCTGTTGGCCTCCCTGAGTTTACTCTGTAACTTCAATGCTATCAGAGTGACCTGAGTTCGCATGACAGTCATTGTCTGGACTTCTGCCCCATAGCCCATGGATAAATCCCCTACAATTCCAATACACTCATGTCGAAAAAGCAATGCCAATGTGTGTCTTCCCCCACTGTTCTCTTTATACAGACAAGAAAACCCAATCTTGTACCCACACATGCTCATCAGAGGCTTGCTTCCCCAACATGGGCTTGCAGTCACACTGTTGGAGCCACGTGTTCCAGAAACCAAACTCACTCAGAAGGACAATGCAGAGAGTGAAGTGCGGTTTATTACACCGGCAGGCCCAAGGAAGAGTCTCCTCTTAGCCAAGGACCCCAACCAGTCTTTGTGAAAACCTTATATACATACCTTAAGTATACGTGTCCAAACCCACCTCCCCAAATTCCTTGAAACCAGTCTGAACAAAGGAAGAGAAAGATACAATCAAAGTTAACAGGTGATTCATATGCCTTAAGCTTATGTAGTTAACAGTGGACAATTACCAATAGGCCTGTGGTCATACCCCAATAAGCATAATAGAATTTATGATTCTATTTGGTTACACAGATAATTAGGGTATTCTTTTAGACAATGGAGAGTCTAGGTATGAGCCCTGGGGTTCTTCCATCCGGGGGGCCTGGTTTTCAAGTTGGTATGTTGTTTCCATAGATACTGGGCTTATTGCTCAGAGTCCACAGTCAGGCCCAAGACAGAGTCCTACTTTCAAGATGGAGCCTGTTCTGT
This sequence comes from Neotragus moschatus, assembly GCA_006410615.1. Taxonomy (NCBI): domain Eukaryota; kingdom Metazoa; phylum Chordata; class Mammalia; order Artiodactyla; family Bovidae; genus Neotragus; species Neotragus moschatus. The sequence goes on from SJYA01002444.1 coordinate 3,419,670, forward strand.
TTCCTCCTTCAACAAGGATACAAAAATAAAAGGGAGAAAACTTCCAAACTTGAATCATGTCTTGGGGCAGTGTGAGCAATAGTAAAACCACTTTGGTGAACCTTGTGCACAAAGCCTTGTCTTGGGAATGATAAAGTCTGTCTATAGATGCAAGTGATTGCAAGTGACTTTTAAAATTTGTTTTTGTGTAGTTGATTTACAATGTTGTGTTAATTTGTGCTGTACAAAGTGACTTGATTATACATACATATGTGTGTCTGTGTGTGTGTGTAGAAATTATAGTGAATGTGGGGCTTCCCAGGGAACACTAGTGGTAAAGGATCCACCTGCCAATGCAGGAGACACAAGAGACCAAGGTTTGATTCCTGGGTCAGGAAGATCCTGTTGGAGGAGGAAATGGCAACCCACTCCAGTATTCTTGCCTGGGAAATCCCTGGACAGAGAAGCCTGACTGGCTACAGTCCATGAGGCTGCAAAGAGTCAGACACAACTTAGCAACTAAACAACAGATAAACCACTTGCTTCCACAAGGCATTTTGTTCACTTAAACAATCTTTTCATAACATGCACTGCCCTCTACCTGGGGACTTTCCCAGGTGTCTCTTCCTCAGAGTTTCCCAGGAAGAGTGGAGCCAGATGCATGCTGAAGAACTTTACCTCTGACTGAGTGACTGTAGTGTTAAAAACAGAAATCTCACAAAAGAGTTCCCTAGAAGCCATTTTCTTTCAACCATGCTATTTCTAGGATGCTGAGGGCTTCATTCTTTTTTTCATAAAAATCAGAAAGTTTAAAGAACTGTTTAAAAGGAAACGTGGACACTTTCTGTTCTGGGGTTGTTTCTGCATTCATAGCACTCTAACCCCCTTTTCTCTATCCTAGAGGGACAATGATGTTTTCCAGAGAGTGATGGGTAATATGTAAAAAAAATTCTTGAAAACTACGTGAAGAGCAGGTGGCACATTATGCTGTTGTCAAAGATTCAGTTCATGGGGTGAACCCTGGTACAAAACTCATTTTAATGAAATTCTTTTTGAAAATCATAACTGGAAAAGACGTGACCAGCATCACTGTTGAACAACCATCCATGAGGGTACTAAAACCATAATTACATTTTAAAAAATAAAATTTAAAAAAAGCTTTGTGTTAATAAAATAAAAATGATTAGGATTTAGATGGACAAGGACAGCAGAATTTAAAATGCTCATCTTTTATTAATCAATACATTTTGCATAAGAAGTTTATTTTACAAGCTTGAGCCAACATAACTCAATTATTTTACATAATCATGGGAATAATCGGGCTATGAAAATTTAATGCCATTCTGAAAAACCATAATTTTGCAGGGGCTTAGAGGAGTCAAGTTCACAGAGTTGTTTTCATAACATCTTTGTGACAGGCTATCTCTGAGACCAATTGTTATTGATGAGTGATTCACATGGCACTGAATTTTACTACCTCCCACTTAAGAATCCCACTCAATCCCACTTCCATCAGGATGTTTCAAGAGTTAAGAGAACAAAGGGAAGACTTCTCTGTTGGTACAGTGGATAAGAATCTGCCTGCCAATGCAGGAGACAGGAGTTTGACTCTTGGTCCAGGAAGATTCCATATTCCACAGAGCAACTAAGCCTACGTGCCACAACTACTGAGTCCGTATGCTGTAGGTACTGAAGCCTGTGCACCTGAAGCCTGTGCTCCACACCAAGAGAAGTCATCACAATAAGAAGCCCCTGCACCACAACCAAGAATAGTCCCAGCTCACCATAGTTAGAGAAAGCCCACATAGCAACAAAGACCAAGCATGGCCAAAAATAAATAAATAAATAATTTTTAAAAATTAGTAGTTGACTCTGAACGGTAGGAGTGAAAGAAGAGAAAGAGAGAATGATGGACCACAGCAATGGACAAAGCCAGAGTTTACCTGGGGATATGTTTCCCTACCAGTAACCTCACCTGGTCTAAGTCATATAATTCAAAAGTTTTTCTTACTGGAGTTCCTAAAGGCTAGAAGATCATAACTGCATATTTTACAGACTGGAAATTTTCTTCATTACTCTTACCTTCTATGCGATGGCATCCCACTCCAGTACTCTTGCCTGGAAAATCCCATGGACGGAAAAGCCTGGTAGGCTTCATGATCCATGGGATCATGAAGAGTCGGACAGGACTGAGCAACCTCATTTTCACTTTTCACTTTCATGCATTGGAGAAGGAAATGGCAACCCACTCCAGTGTTCTTGCCTGGAGAATCCCAGGGACGGCAGAGCCTGGTGGGCTGTCGTCTATGGGGTCGCACAGAGTCAGACACGACCGAGGTGACTTAGCAGCAGCAGCAGCATGGGTGTGTGTGAGCTAAGTTGCTTCAGTCATGTCTGACTCTTGAGACCCTATAAGACTGTAGCCTCCAGGCTCCTCAGTCCATGGAGTTCTCCAGGTGAGAACACTGAAGTGGGTTGTCATGCTCTCCTCCAGGGGATCTTCCTGACCCAGGATTTCAAACCACGTCACCTAAGTCTCCTACATTGGCAGGTGGATTCTTTACCACTAGCATCACTGGGAAGCCCTTTGACACCCATGGTGAATGTGATTCCACAGACACAAACCAAATAATAATAATAAAGCAAACAACACAAGGTTTATGGGTGCTGCAAAGAGACCACAGAGAACCATCTCTGTTTCAACTAAAAGTTGATGAGCCAGGACTCAATCTATGCTTCAGTTCAGTTCAGTTGCTCAGTCATGTCTGACTCTTTGCAACCCCATGAGTCGCAGCACACCAGGCCTCTCTGTCCATCACCAACTCCCGGAGTTCACTCAGACTCACATCCATCGAGTCAGTGATGCCATCCAGCCATCTCATCCTCTGTCATCCCCTTCTCCTCCTGTCCCCAATCCCTCCCAGCACCAAAGTCTTTTCCAATGAGTCAGCTCTTTGCATGAGGTGGCCAAAGTACTGGAGTTTCAGCTTTAGCATCATTCCTTCCAAAGAAAACCCAGGGCTGATCTCCTTCAGAATGGACTAGTTGGATCTCCTTGCAGTCCAAGGGATTCTCAAGAGTCTTCTCCAAAACCACAGTTCAAAAGCATCAATTCTTCGGCACTCAGACTTCTTCACAGTCCAACTCTCACATCCATACATGACTACTGGAAAAACCATAGCCTTGACTAGACAGATCTTAGTCGGCAAAGTAATGTCTCTGCTTTTCAATATGCTATCTAGGTTGGTGATAGCTTTTCTTCAAAGGAGTAAGCATCTTTTAATTTCATGGCTGNAGCATTCTTTGGCATTGCCTTTCTTTGGGATTGGAATGAAAACTGACCTTTTCTAATCCTGTGGCCACTATCAGACTCTAAATTTCACTGATTTTATTAATATACCACTCTATTTTTATACATAGGAAGTAGAGTCTTTGTATTAAAAATAAGAAAGTTTTGTTAAAAATGTAAATTTTAAGAGTCCTTTTATTGAGAATAAGCCGAAAGATGTCATTTTGTTCTTCTATAAGTGAGTACAAAATATTATCAGGTATTGTGTTTAACAAGAAAAACACCAATTCCTATTCAAGTAGCACAAATATGTGAAGGAATTCTATTTTCACATAGAAACAGGCAGTTTAGGGCCGTTGTGATGGCTCACGATTGCTATAAAAACTCCAGTCTCCTGCTCTTGAAAGGTTGTTGCTGAGCTGTGAAAGACGCCGGGATTCTTGGCCTCCAGAGGAGAGGAATTCAATCTGGGACCAGAGATAGGGCTTGATTGCTCAGAGCTTTGTGTAATAAAGTTTTATTAAAGTATAAAAGAGATAGAGAGAGCTTCTGACATAGACATCAGAAGGCGGCAGAAAGTGTGCCCCCTGCTAGCTGTTAGCAGCATGTTCTATACCTATCAGCAAGCTGTTAATTAGTGAAAGATGTCTCAAAACTCAGAGTAGCACCAGACCCATCACCCACAACAAGTATTTTGAGATAACACTGGCACCAGGTGAGTAATTCTGGGCCATAAAATGATAGACGTGAATCTTGAAGAAAGGCAGGTTTCCATTTACTCAGTTTCATTAACAGAGATAAGGAGAACAATGTATCAGTAAAACATAAAGGTTTGTTGAGCCCTTATCTATTCTGAGTTTTAAGTGGAACCGACTAGAAGAAAGCCAGAGTATGGGGTAAATACATAGTTTGTTAACATTCAGTTCAATTCAGTTGCTCAATCATGTCTGACACTTTGTGACCCCAAGGACTGCAGCACACCAGGCTTCTCTGTCCATCACTAATTCCCAAGGCCTACTCAAACTCATGTCCATTGAGTTGGTGATGTCATCCAACCATCTCATCCTGCACCTTCAGTCTTTCCCAGCATCAGGGTCTTTTCCAATGAGTCAACTTTTCACATGAGGTGGCCAAAGTATTGGAGTTTCAGCTTCAGCATCAGTCCTTCCAATAAACACCCAGGACTGATCTCCTTTAGGATGGACTGGTTGGATCTCCTTGCAGTCCAAGGGACTCTCAAGAGCCTTCTCCAACACCACAGTTCAAAAGCATCAGCTCTTCTGCATTCAGCTTTCTTTATAGTCCAACTCTCACATCCATACATGACCACTGGAAAAACCATAGCCTTGACTAGATGGAACTTTGTTGGCAAAGTTATGTCTCTGCTTTTTAATATGCTGTCTAGGTTGATCATAGCTTTTCTTCCAAGGAGCAAGGGTCTTTCAGTTTCATGATTGTAGTCACCATCTGCAGAGATTTTGGACCCCCAAAATAAAGTCTCTCACAGTTTCCATTGTTTCCCCATCTAATTGCCATCTAAATGCCATCTAAGTTTCCATCTAAGTTGCCATCTAAGTTGGCATCTAAGTTGCATCTAAGTTGCCATCTAAGTTGCATCTAGGTTGGCATCTAAGATGCCATCTAAATGATGGGACCAGATGCCATTATCTTTGTTTTCTGAATGTTGAATTTTAAGCCAACTTTTTCACTGTCCTCTTTCACTTTCATCAAGAGGCTCTTTAGTTCTTCTTCATTTTCTGTTATAAGGGTGGTGTCCCCTGCTTATCTGAGATTATTGAAATTTCTCCCAGAAATCTTGATTCCAGCTTGTGCTTCATCCAGTCCAGCATGTCTCATGATGTACTCTGCATACAAGTTAAATAAGCAGGGTGACAATATACAGCCTTAATGAACTCCTTTCCCAATTTGTAACCAGTCTGTTGTTCCATGTCCAGTTCTAACTGTTGCTTCTTGACCACCATACAGATTTCTCAGGAGGCAGGTCAGAGGGTCTGGTATTCTTATCTCTTTCAGAATTTTCCACAGTATGTTGTGATCCACACAGTCAAGGGCTTTGGCATAGTCAATAAAGCAGAAGTAGATGTTCTTTGGAACTCTCTTGCTCTTTTGATGATTCAACTGATGTTGGCAATTTGATTTCTGATTCTTCTGCCTTTTCTAAAACCAGCTTGAACATCTAGAAGTTCACAGTTCACATACTGTTGAAGGCTGGCTTGGAGAATTTTGAGCACTACTTTGCTAGCATATGAGGTGAGTGTATAACTGTGCAATAGTTTAAACATTCTTTGGCATTTCCTTTCTTTGGGATTGGAATAAAAACTGACCTTTTCCAGTCTTGTGGCCACTGCTGAGATTTCCAGATTTGCTGACATATTGAGTGCAACACTTTCACAGCATCATTTTTCAGGATTTGAAATAGCTCTACTGGGATTCCATCACCTCCACTAGCTTTGTTCATACTGATGCTTCCTAAGGCCCACTTGACTTCACATTCCAGGATGTCTGACTCTAGGTGAGTGATCACACCATTTTGGTTGTCTGGGTCATGAAGACCTTTTTTGTACAGTTCCTCTGTGTATTCTTGCCACCTCTTCTTAATATCTTTTGCTCCTGTTAGGGCCATACATTTCTATCCTTTATTGAACCCATCTTTGCATGAAGTGTTCCCTTGGTATTTCTAATTTTCTTGAAGAGATCTCTAGTCTTTCCCATTCTATTTCTTTGCACTGATCACTGATGGTACTTTCTTATCTCTCCTTGCTATTCTTTGGAGCTCTGCATTCAAATGGGTATATGTTTCCTTTACTCCTTTTCCTTCAGCTTCTCTTCTTTTCTCAGCTATTTTTAAGGCCTCATCAGACAACCATATTGCCTTTTTGCATTTCTTTTTCTTGGGGATGGTCTTGATCCCTGCCTCCTGTGCAGTGTCATGAACCTCCCCGTCCATAGTTCTTCAGGCACTCTGTCTATCAGATCTAATCCTTTGAATCTATTTGTCACTTCCACTGTATAATCATAAGGGATTTGATTTACATCATACCTGAATGGTCTTGTGGTTTTCCCTACTTTCTTCCTTTTAAGTCTGAATTTGACAATAAGGAGCTCATGATCTGAGCCACAGTCAGCTCCTGGTCTTGTTTTTGCTGACTGTATAGAGCTTCTCCATCTTTGGCTGCAAAGAATAAAATCAGTCTGATTTTATTATTGATCATCTAGTGATGTCCATGTGTAGACATCGCTTAAGAAAAATATTTCCATGAGAAAAATGCATTGGATAGCTCAGTGTTTGAGAAAAGTTAAGTTCAGGTGGAGCCAGGTGTCATTATGGCTACACAGAATTTTAAGAGACACCTCCTTTTAACTTTATAGAGAAGGAAAAAAAATCTGATACTTGCAGTTTGTTTCCTCTTGCCACTGAAGAGAGAGAGAAAAACCCCTGACACTTGACGCCCATTTCCTCCACTTGGAGACCCCTGGCCTTCTTGCCTGTCACGCTCTCACCCTCACCCAGCATCACTATGTGATATTCATCCTCATGTTCGCAGGATGGCTGCTTTATCTCCATACATCACACCTAAATCTCAAGAAAGGAAAAAGAAGGACTATCAACATCTCCTGCTCTAAATTTTTTGCTTTGTTTGGAGGGGAGGAGATGTCTGTTTTAAGGATTTCCACTTTTCTGTCATTGGCTTAAAGTGGGCCCTGTGGCAATTCAGAGTTGCAAAGGAACTTGGGAAATACATATGTATAATTATAATAGTAAGATCTCTGTACACTTGTGCCACAATGCTTCACCTTGCTTTGGACCAAGATGCCCAGGGACCACCCACACAAGGGGGAAAAAAAGGGGGGGGCTACCCCAATTCTAGAAAGAACTCCTTTTTCAGAAAAGCAATACATGTCCCTCCACCTCATAAACCTCTAAAATCTTGTTATGACTGCCACCTGTACCCCACACAAGAAGCTGATCTGCAAACTGAATTCCATTCTCTGACCATTGAATAAAGCTTGTTTGTCTTAGCATCCATTTTATTATTGGCTGTGCAAATCCAGAGGAAAAAAAAAAGAATCTTCACTGCCAGAGGCAGGGATCTTTGACTAGACTAAGGTCCAAATGAGGGCTCTATAACACCAATTTCTTAACAGTCTTAGGAGAAAAATATAATGAAAGAGATTAACAATGATTAGATTTTGCAAGAGAAAAAGACTATTAAATTTTAATGCACAACAGTAGAAAATCTTTAGGGGCTTTTCTGGTGGTTCAGGGCTAACACTCCATGCCTTTAATGCAGGGGGCCCACGTTCCATCCTGGCCAGAGAACTAGATCCTATATGCCACAACCAAGAGTTCACAGAGAACCCCGTGTACTAAGAACCCAGCAACCAAGACTCAGAGTAGCCAAATAGATAAACAAATAATAAATACAATAAAAATAAAAAGAAGTTATTCAAAATGAAACACAGAGGGAAAAATAATCCCCCCCAAACAGAGGATGAGAGCATCCATGAATGCTGGGATGAGACCAAGCAGCTTAATGTGAAGTCAGAGAGGTAAGAACAGAAAAAAAGATATTTGAAGAAATAATATCTCCCCAAATGTCTAAACATAATGAAAACTATAAACTCACAAATCCAAGAGCTCAACTGACCTTTATGTGACTATATTTCATCTTTATCCAACACAGTGGGAAACTTCACAGGCGATCGATCAGTGCTGGTTGAGGGGAATTAAATTGTTTCCAATGATAAATACACAGTAATCTTGGCTGAGAGTGGTTCATTTTGGATTAAACACCTTTTTGTTTTTTAATCTTCTCTTCTTGAGAGAATTTGTTGCAAGTTCTAGGATCAAGTATGACGATAAGCAGCCGCTCAGAATAGAAAATTTTCAAGGTAAAGAGAAAAATCACTGTTGATTCTGATGGGAAAGTCTTTGAAGAGGCATTTTGGGGTTTTTGGGAGAGAGAGTGTAGACAATGAATAAGTGTTACAATGATGCTATCAGCAGTTTACATACTGTAAAATAGTTTTAAAATATAGTTTTTAGCATAAGACTCTTGAGAGTCCCTTGGACAGCAAGGAGATCAAACCAGTCAGTCCTAAAGGAAATCAACCCTGAAAAGTCATTGGAAGGACTCATGCTGAAACTGAAGCTCCAATACTTTGGCCACCTGATGTGAAGAGCCAATCCACTGGAAAAGACCCTGAGGCTGGGAAATTGAGGGCAAGAGAAGTGGGCAACAGATGATGATATGGTTAGATAGCATCACTGACTCAATGGGCAAGAATCTGAGCAAACTCCAGGAGATGGTGGAGGACAGGGAAGCCTGGTGTGCTACAGTCCATGGGGGTGCAAAAAGTTGGACGTGACTTAGCGACTGAGCAACAAAAATAGCAAAATAATTTAAAAATATAGTTTTTAAGGCTTCCCTGGTAGTCTAGTGGTTAAGAATCAGCCTACCAAGGTGAGGGACTCGAGTTTGATCACTGGTTGCGGAAGATTCCACACTTCTTGGAGCAACTAAGCCCATGTGATAGCAACTACTGAAGCTCATGGACTATAGCCCTTGCTCTGCAGCAAGAAAAGGCTTTGCAATAAGTCCTGTGGACCACAAAGAAGAGAAGCCTCTACTCACCACAACTAGAAAAAGCAATGAAGATCTGGCACGGCTGAAAATAAAATAAATAAATAAATCCATATATATATATATATATATCTTTTACTGTATACAATTTCAGTGTGTGTGAGAGAGATTTTTGACAAATGTCCCCCATTCAAGTATCATACGGAAGAATTGTGCAGCCCTATATAGTTTCTGTTTGAGCTTATTGTGTTATTAGAGTGTAGAGTGAATCAAAGTCTTTCTTTTCCCCTTGAAGTTGTGATGTTTTGTAGCTCTCTGCAGCTAGATTTAGGGTCATGGGGAAATCCAATTTTGCATTAGAAATCATACTTGGCTTGAGAAAATTATGAGCCTCCTGTGTAAGAAAGGAGAGCTGAAAATGGTAGCTTTGTAGAAGTTATGTGTGCATTTAAATCTATTCCACTTTCCCAACAGATAAAACTGTAAAATGCAGGTCAGATCTACTTAAAAGGACTCAGCTAAAAAGCTGTCCGTAAATATACTCTGATTGCATATTTCATTTGATTATTACAAGAAATGACTTGACTGTAAGGCTTTTACTGAAGTAAAGCTGACTTCTAGAGTAGTATTTGGGAACATAAACATTCTTCCCAAAGAATGCCTTGACTGAAATGCAACTTGAATCAAGTGAATCTAATTAGGCATCTCTTTTTTTCCCACTGAGTGTTGATTCACTGTAATTTTCCTACAAGAGTCAAATTTAGGATGGCTGAATAATATCTGAGATTGCAAGTAGGTTGACAAGTCATGGTTTGGAAATATTTTCTGTCCAAAAAAATAAATTCCTTTTTTTCTATCTTTAGTGAAATTCCCCAGCTCTTCAAAGTTGAAATCATTATTGGGAAGAACAAATAGAGAATATTTCAGGGAGTAAATGTATTTTAGCTGTGAAATATCACGAAAAGAGAGAGCCTAAGTCATTGTATTAGAAATTTATTTTGCAATATATCCTTTACTGTTACAAATCTTGATTTCTTCTCGTTGAATGAAAAATGGGTAGAATTCTTAGATAGGTATTATAATTTCCCACTCTTTTTTTTTCACCTTCTGAAGTCACTGACAAACTTCCGTTGAACCTTTTTTCAATGTTGTATCAACCTGCTGGGTGGCAACAGAGTTTATGATGATGGTCTCATCAGAGGTCTCAGCAATGTGTCTGCAGGAAGCTGTTTTTCAAAGTACAGAGGCGGGGGCTTCCCAGGTGGCTCAATGACAAAGAATCCACCTGCCAATGCAGGAGACATGGGTTCAATCCCAGATCTGGGAAGATCCTACAGGCTGCAGGGCAACTAAGCTCGCGCACCACAGCTGTTGAGCCTGTGCTCTAGAGAGCCCAGGAACTGCAGCTACTGACCCCTCTTGCTCTAGAGCTTGTATTCTGCCACAAGAGAAGCCACTGCAGTGAGAACCCACCATTGCAACTAGAGAGTAGCCTTGCTCCTGGCAACTAGAGAAAAGCCTTCACAGCCACAACCACCCAGCACAGCCAAACGTGAGTAAGTAAATAAATAATAATAATAAAAATTGCAGCGGTTCTTCACTGGTTCTACCTGTTCGGGAGCTCAGATCAGCCCAGCCTCCTGGCAGAACAGATGCAGAAGAGGCTTTACAGGAACAGTCAGGACTCTGTGCATACCTAGGAAACACAGGACCATCAGAATCGTTGAGGGAGCTAACATCTAAGATTCAGAATAATAAAACTGCCAAGACATCTTTTATGCTTAAACTATCTTTGAGTTTCCTAAAACTGACATTAACAAAATTAGCCCCCCAATTCTCCTGAGTGTAGTTAATTTCACACTGTTTCAAAGGCTTCATTTGGGTTCACAAAAATTGGGATTAGAGGTATTGACTTGGTGGGGCAGAGGTGAAGACCGCATTTCCACTGCAGGAGGCAATGGTTCAATTCCTGGTTGGAGAACTAAGAGCCCATATGCCATGCAGTGGGGGGAAAAATAGAAAAATAGGAGAGATTTTCTTTTTAAAGAGTTGAGATTAGAAACCTATTTCAGAGGATGCATCTTCCTAAATTAATTCTGCACACATACAATAAATGCATATAAATGTATTTGATGACCTAAAACAAAAATATCTGGCCTATAATGGCCAAATATTTCCCCAGCAAAGATGGCTTTATTCAGGATCAGAGTAAAATTGCATTTGGGGTCTGCAATCACGACGAACCACAGGCAAAACTCTACACAGCAAAGAGAGGGAATGCTTTTATAGAGAGAAGAAAGTTGAGGAGGGGGCTATTATAGAAAACAGAGACCCTGGCTTTTCATTGGCTGAGTCCTGGCCAGAGAAAGAGTCTTTCTTTCTTTTTTTATTTTATTTCTTTAATTGGCTGTGCCGGGTCTTAGCTGTGGCATGGGGGCTGAGGGATCTTTAATTGCAGCATGTAAACTCTTTTTTTTTTTTTTTAAGGCAAAATAAGTTATTTTATTTTTTTTAATTTTTATTTTTTAGTTTGTTTTGCTTTACAATACTGTACTCATTTTGCCATACATTGACATAAATCAGCCATAAGTGTACCTGAGTTCCCAATCCAGACCCCCCCCCTTCCCCCTCCCTCCCCACACCATCCCTCCGGATCATCCCTGCCCATCAGTCCCAAGCCTTCTGCATCAAACCTAGACCGGCAATCCGCATGTAAACTCTTA
>SJYA01002444.1:3431326-3456525 GCA_006410615.1 Neotragus moschatus
GTTCCCAATCCAGCCCCCCCCCCTTCCCCCTCCCTCCCCACACCATCCCTCCGGATCATCCCTGCCCATCAGTCCCAAGCCTTCTGCATCAAACCTAGACCGGCAATCCGCATGTAAACTCTTAGCTGTGGCATGTAGGATCTAGTTCCTGACCAGGGATGGAACCCAAGTCCCCTGCATTTGGGAATGCAGAGTCTTAGCCACTGGACCACCAGGGAAGTCCTGAGAAAAGGAGTCTTTGTTCTTTCTATTGGGCTCTGCTCTCTTCTGAGGGTGTTGAGAATGAATAATGTTTAGGGCATGGAGGAGTGATGATTCCTGGCCTTCACCTGCAGACAAGGAAGCAAGGATCCTGAAACCATGTCTAAGGGAGTAGCTGAGCCAGGAGTAACACCCCTTAGAACGTGAGTTAATGCAATAAGGTGGCCACATACTTTGATGCCCTTTCTTGGCTGCTTCAGAGATGCAGTGAGATATATGGACCCCTGTCATTGGGACCCTGAGGCTGATGTGCTCTTGACAACAAGTGCAGGTGGCCCTGAGATAAAGCACGTCTTGCCTCCCTACTCAGGCAACACTCCTCTCCACAGTGACCCCAGATGTCTCTTTAAACCTGGATTAAAGTGATGGGAAATGTCTGTCCCTTGTGGGCAGCCAGCTGGGAAACTGATGAGCTTGCCAGAGGGTCCTATAGGGAAATTCTCAGTGAGCATAGAGTCGTTGTTTTATGACTACTGGGAAGAAAATGAAACATCCAATACCACTGCCACCAAGAAATGCCTTGGCCCAGGAAATGCAGTCCATCAGATTTACTTTTCTTCCTTTCTTTCTCTTCCTGCTTATGTATTGCACTGGTAATCCACCAGGGCAGGGAGATGGAATTAAGATCCTTTGTCGCTGTTGGCTAATAGAACATTCTTTTTCCACCCAGAGGAACTAGCAATGAAAAGCCTCCCATCTGTTCAGGGAATGTCTGCCTTGTGCCTAGTCAACTTAAGTTCAGGAAGTGCAAAAACCAAGACACAGAGATTCTGCTCTCAAAGGTCTTCTGTTCTAGCAAAAGAGCTTATTCTAATGATGATACCGCTAACATTTACTGCCCACTGAGTCTTTTCTAAGTCTTGCCAAGGGCATTTGCCATCTGCTGCAATGCTGCAGCTGCTGACCTTTTGACACATCCTAGAGGGAATTCAAGGTGGAGAAAAAGTCATTCTGTGCTCCAGGGAAATTGGTGGGACAGGTCTTTGGATAGTTAGATATTTTCAGGAACTGATTTCATCGTCCCAATCTTTGCGTTTCCTCAGATTTGGAAAAGCACTAAATCCCTTCATGGTGACATCAGCTCCTCATGACTAGCTGAAAACATTATAAAATAAGTGCTTGATTGCATTGAACTCCAACTTCACCAAAATCAATTATATCGACCTTCCCCCACTGCCTATTCGGAGCAGTCTCTCAGAGCTATCTGAGGTACTGTCTCCCGGGCTGCAGTCCTCATTTTGCCCCCAAATAAAGCTTAACTTGAGACTCTTACATTGTGCATCTTTTTTCAGTCAACAGTTTCTCTTAAAGTTAACACATTTAAGCATGGATGGAAATATTTCTTCTATACCCATTTCACAGATACACAAGACTGTGGACCAGAGGTATTAAATAGCATACCTGAAGTCACACAAATAATTTACAGAAACACTGATTGCTGAGAATTACTCCCCTGGGATTTTCAGCCTTACCATCCATAGCTTCCTTAAGTACACACAGCTGCTGGAAGAAAGAATTCAGCAGGAGAAGTGCATTTTGAACTTGAATAAGTGAGTTTTTTTTTTTTTTTTTTTTGCAGAAAAGTGAGTTTCTGATAGCAACTGAAGAATGGGTGGGAATTTGTAGATGCCCAGAGATCAGGGGCAGGCTTACGTGGTGGCTCAGACAGTGAAGAATCGGCCTGTAATGCAGGAGACGTGGGTTCGATCCATGGGTCCAGAAGACATTCCATTGTTTCCCCATCTATTTGCCACGAGGTGATGGGACTGGGTGCCATGATCTTAGTTTTTTGAATGTTGAGTTTTAAGCCAGCTTTTTCACTCTGCTCTTTCAATTTCATCAAGAGGCTCTTTAGTTCCTCTTCTCTTTCTGCTGTAAGGGCAGTGTCATCTGCATATCTGAAGTTATTGATATTTGTCCCTGCAATCTTGATTCTGGTTTGTGCTTCATCAAGTCTGACATTCTGCAAGATGTACTCTGCATGTAAGTTAAATAAGCAAGGTGACAGTATACAATCTTCATGTACTCCTTTCCCAATTTGGAACCAAATAGATGGCCAAAAAAAAAAAAAAAAAGGAAACAGTGACAGACTTTATTTTAGGAGGCTCCAAAATCATTGAGGATGGTAACTGCACCCATGAAATTGAAAGATGCTTGCTTCTTGGAAGAAAAGCTATGACAAACCCGGACAGTGTATTAAAAAGCAGAGCTATTACTTCGCCAACAAAGGTTCATATAGTCAAAGCTATGACTAGATGACTACTAGATTTCCAGTAGTCATGTACGGATGTGAGAGTTGGACCAAAAAGAAGGCTACGTGCCAAAGAATTGATGCTTTGAACTTTGGTGTTGGAGAAGACTCTTGAGAGTCCCTTGGACAACAAGGAGATCAAACCAGTCAATCCTAAAGGAAATCAACCCTGAACAGTCATTGGAAGGACTGATGCTAAAGCTAAAGCTCCAATACTTTGGCCACCTGTTGTGAAGAGCTGACTCACAGGAAAAGACCCTGATGCTGGAAAAGACTGAGGGCAGGAGGAGAAGGGGACAACAGAGAATAAGATGATTGGATGGCATCATTGACTCAGTGGACATTAGTTTGAACAAACTCTGAGAGATAATGAAGGACAGGGAAGCCTGGCATGATGTGGTTCATGGGGTCACAAAGAGTCAGACACTACTGAATGATTAAACAACAACTCCAGACAAACCCTTATGTGGACCATTTTAAAAATTCTTATTGAATTTGTTACAATACTGCTTCTGTTTCATGTTCTGTTTTTTTGGCCTCAAGGCATGTGGAATCTCAGCTCCCCAACCAGGGATCCAACCCACACCCCCTGCATTGGAAGGCAAAGTCCTAACCACTGGACCACCAGGGAAGTGCCCTGAATGATATTCTTAAAGCTATTTGATCACATAAGTAAATTTTATTAAACATTCTTTTACAAACTGAATGTTTGTGTTCCCCCGAATTTTATTATTGAAGCCCAACTTCTAAGATGATGATATTAGGAGGTAGGGCTTTGGGGAAGTGACTAGGTCATGAAAGTGATGCCTCGCCACAAATGGGTTTAGTGCCCTTATAAAAGAGCCCCCAGAGAGACCCCTTGCCCCTTCCACCATATAACTTTATAAGGAAAAGATAGCTGTGAAAAAGTTAGCACACTCTCACCAGACACTGAATGTGCACACTCAGCCTCCAGCACTGTGAGGAATACATTGCTACTGTTCCATGAGTCACCAAAGCTATGGTACTCTGTTATAATAACCGGAACAGACTGAGACATGTTTCTTGTATACATATATATAAAAGAACTAAAACACTACAGAGAAACTAATTTTCCCTGGACTATCAAACCATCCCCCTTCTCTATTCCCCGATGTAGCTAAGGGATCAGTTTGGTGTAGAGCCATTCAGATCTTTTTCTAAGGTTTTCCTAATGTATTTAACCAAAGGTAGGAATTAAAAGGCATGATGTTTTTGTGGGTGTTTGCCTACACCCTATCATACTGTATGAGTTATTTAATGTTGGGTTTTAGAGCTGCTGCTGCTACTGCTCCTCCTAAGTTGCTTCAGTCGTGTCCGACTCTGTGTGACCCCATAGATGGCAGATAGAACATGTATTAGGAATTTTTTGGATCTCAGTATTGATAACTTTTCTTTTTAAAAAAATTTCTGCAAAGTACTCCATGGAGATGTAACAATGTGACGGACTTTTAAACTTATTTCCAACTTTTCAGTAACACAAAATATACTGCAAAGGACACTTGGGCATGTGTATGTGTGAAATAGTGTCTTGAGTTTTTATTTTTTAATGTTTAATATCAGGGTCAGAAGGCTCACCAACTTTTAATTTTAATACATACTTCCAAATGGCCCTCTGCTGTAACTATGGCAATTCAGTTTCTACCCACCAATTTCTCACAGCCAGGCAATATTTGATATTATATTATTTCACACCCATGATCTTAATTTTTTTGGGAGGGGGGGAATTTTAAGGACTTTAAAAAAAGTCAATTAATTCTCTGGTGACTCAGATGATAAAGAATCTACCCGCAATGCGGGAGAGCTGGGTTCGATCCCTGAGTTGGGAAGATCCCATGGAGGAGGACAAGGCAACCCACTCCTGTATTCTTGCCTGGAGAAGCCCCATGGACAGAGGAGCCTGGCGAGCTACACCCATGGGGTCGCAAAGAGCTGGACATGACTGAACAACTAAGCACTGCACACATTAACTGATTTAACTCTCTGGCTTCACTGGGTCTTAGTTGCAACACACGAGCTCTTCTTTGCAGCTCACGGGCTTCCCATTAGTTGTGGCTAGTGGGTTCCAGAGTGCACAGGCTCTGTACTTGCAACACACAGGCTCTCTAGTTGTGGTACATGGACTTAGTTGCTCCACAGTATGTGGGAACTTTCTGGACTAGGGATGGACCCCTAGCTTCCTGCACTGGAAGGTGGATTCTTAACCACTGGACCACCAGGGAAGTCCCCTTGAATTTTAGTGATTTTGATCATCTTTGCATGTTTATCGACTATTCATATTTTTCTTTTTGCAAGTTGCCTGTACATTCTTTTTACCCTAACAGTCTTCCAAGGGAGAAACCAGTGTCATCCTAGGGTTGTATACTGGTTAATGCTATTGAGGCATAAAATTGTATGACTACTGGTCTTCGATAAAGCACTAAGAAGAACTAGGTGCCCCTTATAATTAATATTTGGTAAGTATTCACTATGTTTGAGGCACTATGCAAAGTGCTTAGTAGTTATATGTCCCTACTTAATCCCAATAGCTGCCCTATGTGAGAGAAATTCTTCTTCTTCTTTTATAGGAACCTCTCTGAAACTCAGAGAAGTAAAAGTACTTGTTTAGAATCACAGAATTAGGGACAGAATTATGAGTTTAGGAAGCTGAAAAATTTCTAATTGGTTGCCTAAAACAGATCAAGGTTAATTTTTAGTATATCACTCAACAGTCTGAATACTTTATCAAAGGGTAAGAGGTTAAAATTTGAGTTTTGAATCATAGTTTTATCACATTCAAGCTGTGTGACCTTGAGCAAGTCTCTTATCCTCTCTGAGGCTGCTTACTTATGGGTCAAATGAGAATAATATTTCAATTGACCAATTCTATGATATTTGTGTAGATTAAAAAAAATCATTACATGAAGCACTTAGCACATAATCTAACTAGCATCAGCAGTCCTCCATGAGATTGAACATAATTATTACTAACAATAGGCATATTTACGGAGCCTGCAGGGCTGTGTGCAGGTCAGGTTTGACTCTTGAGTATAGAGAGGATGTAGGTTAGAAAGAAATAATCCAAAAACCCTCAGATGTCACAAAAAAAGAATGTGTCATTTCTGATCCAATTCAGCCCCGGCACTAAAATGTCATGAAACGTGAAGGTTCATTTTTATTCTTTGCCTCCGCTAACCTCACTTCAACTTCTCCTTAACAGACCAGACAGGCTTTCCCATCAAAGGCAATCTTTCTGAAGTCAGTCATGCCTGGCCCTCTGCACATCCAGCTTTGTCTCACTCCTGTGAAAAATTGAACACTCCGTTTCTAAAGCCCCAGTCATGGAAGGAGCCACATGCCTGGATGAATAGTGTTCTTCCCATTCATCCCTCCCACAACAAATCTTAAACATTACTTTCAGCCCCTCTGTTTCCAAAACGAGTAGCACTTTCACCCGAAACAGGATTTGAAAGCTGCTCTTTGCAAATTAGCCAATACCTCGAGATGTGAGATTATTCCATCAGCAGTGCTCACCCTCTTCTCTGTCTCACTGCTTGTCTGGTCTGGAAGGAGACGCACATGCCCCACAATGACAAACATGCACGCGAAAATACTAACAGCAAAGAGGCCTCTCACGGCTCTTCCTCTGCATCTCCTCTCTGACACCCCACCATCAAGCCCTCTCCTTTCTGCAGCCTTCTGCTCTCCTCTAGCCAGACATGCCCGTTAACAAATATAGACTCATTCTGTTCTCCTGGCTTCCCAGGTGGCTTGGTGGTAGAGTCTACCTGCCAATGCAAGAAGTGCTGGTTTGATCCCTGGGTTGGGAAGATCCCCTGGAGGAGGAAATGGCAACCCCCTCCTGCGTTCTTGCCTGGAAACTTCCATGGACATAGGAGTCTGGCAGGTTATAGTCCATGGGGTTGCAAAGAGTCAGACACTCATTAGGTTCTCACTTGGGGATTTTTTTCACTAGGCCTTAACTGACACCTTCCATCTCTCTGGATTGCAGAAGCAGTGAACTGTAGGGGCCCTCCTCCTTTGTGATAATAGAGTAGCCACAGTCACTGAGGCTAGCTGTGCCCTGCACACATCGCTTTATCAGCACTCTCCAATTTAACATCTACCCAAGCCAGTTTCCTTGACTAACTTGCTTAGTCCAGGTGGTGGTCAGTTTGAGTCAGAATTTGAATTCCAGATAGGAAACTCCAGAGTGTACATTTTATTGATTTACTTTATTTTTTAATAAGGTATTCCTTTAAAATATTCATATATTTGGCTGCATTGGGCCTTAATTGAGTCATAGGGGATCTATCATTGTGGGAGGACTCTCTAGTTGTGGCACTTGGGCTCAGTAGTTGTAGCGCTGGCTTAGTTGCCCCAAGGCATGTGGAATCTTAGTTCCCTAACCAGGGCTCAAACGCACATCCCCTGCACTGCAAGGCAGATTTTAAACCACTGAACCACCAGAGAAGTCTCTACTGATCTATTTTATAATTTATTTTATTGAAGTGTAGCTGATTTACAATGTCGAGTTAATTTCTGCTCTACAGCAAAGTTATTCAGTTATACATATGTGCATGCATACTCCTTCATACATGACTCTGCCACCTCATGAACTGTAGCCCAACAGGCTCCTCTGTCCAGGGAATTTTGCAGCGAGAATGCTGGAGTGAGTGGCTATAGCTTTATTTGTTATTTCAATTCTTATTATTTCAATGATTATAGGTATAGTAACTTCTGGCCTTGGGCGCTAAAATCTACATTGTTATGAATTTCCATAATGCCGGAAGCTTTCCAATCCTTGCTCATGATATGAATTCAGAATATTTAATCTATCAGTGCCTAGGTTTAAGCTGGGCTCCAAGATCACAGTTTATGCCAACCAAATTCCCAAGACTATATCACAAATCAAGATAGCCTTATATTCATTTAATATAAACTGCATAATTCATTGTAGTTGCAGCAAAAGAACAAAACCACTCCCATCTTTTTTTAGATCTTTCAAGGCAGTGTTTGTGTGCATGAGTGTTGCTGTGTGTGTTTATGCATGAATCTGTGTGTGCGTGTGTCTCTCTGTGTGTGTGTGTCTGTATGTGCATGTGTTAGTAAAAACATAGAAAATATTCTGGTTAATGTTTTAAAAAATCATCATCTGAAAAACCCCTGTGAGATTTGGCAGGGAATACATCTTATTTGTTTCATATATTTCTAAATGTTATTCTTTTGCAAAGCCACAGTTTTTGCTAAGTCTGAAGGGGAAAAAATAGCTTTTGCAAACAGTATTTGCAAGTTCCTATGGCTTCCCTGGTGGTTTAAGTGGTAAACAACCTGCCAGCCACTGGAGGAGATGTGGGTTCAATCCCTAGGTTGGGAAGAACCCCTGGAGAAGGAAATGACAACCCACTCCAGTATTCTTGCCTGGAGAATCCCCATGGATAGAGGAGCCTGATAGGTTACAGTCCATGGGGTTACAAAAGAGTTGGAAACGACCTATCAACTAAACAGCAATACTACTTAGAAGAGTCTCTCTAGCCCATTATTAGCACAATGAACCTTGAAAGACAAGAGGTGAATATCAGAATTTATTAGCAAGGTTTGATTTGGAACCATAG
This sequence comes from Neotragus moschatus, assembly GCA_006410615.1. Lineage (NCBI taxonomy): Eukaryota > Metazoa > Chordata > Mammalia > Artiodactyla > Bovidae > Neotragus > Neotragus moschatus. The sequence goes on from SJYA01002444.1 coordinate 3,439,451, forward strand.
ATATGCTGCATCCTAAACGTCTTTGGGACATTTTCCCCTGGACAAAGAAGACATTCCTGACAGCTCAAGCCTCTTATTTATTTTGTATATTCTGCCCTCATCTGTTTTCACAAATACAATAACACTCATAGAATCGCTGTAACGAATGAAAGTAATATTGTGTGTCCACACCAATGACTCAAAGTCACTTCCTGGTTCTATTTTTAACATCATGTGCTTTGAAACATAAGAGGCCAACACTGAAGTTGAGTGGCGGGCTCTGGCATTAGAATAGTGAATGCCACTGCATCTGGAAGCATCCTTGAGCTTCGTTGTTGTATCGGATGTGCTCCTGACCCCTGGGCAGAAGCAACATAGGCCTCTAGGGTGTGGTCATTCCAGGATGTTGTTCTGATCCCTCCTGGATGGCCCTGACATGAGGCTGCACTGCTGGAGGATCTAAATAACACCGCATGAAAAAGAGCGACTCAGACATCAGACAAGAGGACCAGAGCTCCCTGCATAGAAGGTCTTCACAGTGATGCTCCCTTTATTAAGGTTAGCAACTTATCCCAGAACCATTTATTGGAAATAAAGCTCATTAGAAGTCCCTCCAAAAAGAAAGATGGAGAAGTGATAAATTTATCTGAATAATAAACCTATGTGTATGGATTTCAAATATGAAATGGTGCCAAGGAATTTCTGATTTGTTTTCTCTCTCTCTCCGCTTTGGGGAAAGATTATTTGATATTGTTGACAGCATTCCATGAATTCATCTCCATTAATTTTCAATTTAATGGGACCTACCAGTTCCCCATCTGACGCTTCTCCTTCTCTTTATTCTTTCAACTAGACTCCAAAGATAAAAGATATTTTAGTTCAAAGCGATATGAAGTCATTCTTCAAGTAAGCAGTATACCTGAATGCGTATTTTCAGACACATATTTTGAGAACACAGCACAGACCGTAGGAAATGTCCCTCATTTCTTCTCAAATCTCCATAAATCATCCTCTTTGGGGAGCCATGAGCCTTGGGATCAAATTGAGTGATTTTTGCATGTATCAAAAAACACATTGGCACTGGTCTACAAGTGTTGAGCCTACAAAAGAAGCCAAATATTGAAAAACTGCTCATAGGAATATAGGAGAGTAGATATAATGAAGTTGAATTCGCCCAATATTGGTTGTAGATCTGAGTAGTCTCCAAGCCGGGTCACATGCATTGTCCCTACGGGCTTTGTGGGTGCTGTTTTCAGGGACCCTTAGTACCACAGAAGACAGCCAACACGGCTGAGGGAGGCATACCAGGGGCAGAGAAGAGGACTCAGGTCTACTTAGCCGTCGACACACTGATCTCCCAGTCAATCCAACAGGATGGGGACCTGAAGGACGTGGCTGCTGGACTGAAAGATGCTGTGAATTTCTTTTCCCTGATTTTCGCTGAATTAGAACACAGGGCTTGCACGCCAGGCATAGCTGGGTGGCACAGTTTGGTTTCTAAGGAAATGATCGTGTGTCCCTTAGTCAGCCCTTGGACTGCAAGGGCAAGTTGCATGTGACTTTGCAGAAGGGCAAACTTGGGTTCATCCTGGCCTTGGTGTCTTTGTTCTAGGAGCTTCACCTCATGGATCCCCTATCTTCTTGTCTATATTTGTACAGTAACAATATCCCTTCCAAGTGGTGTTGCAAAGGTTAACAGTGATCATACCGAGACTTCCCTGGTGGTCCAGTGGCTAAGATGCCATGTTCCCAATGCAGTGGGTCCCAGTTTGATCCCTGGTTAGGGGACTAGATCCTACATGCCACAACTAGAGATCTTGCACACTGCAATGAAGGCCTGGTGCAGACAAATATATAAATAAATATTAAAACAAACAAAAAGCAATGGTTACTGTCTACCACATAAGCCCCAGACATATCAGCCCGTAAGTGCTCCATAAATGGTACCTGTTCTTGGTATGTCTGTAGCATCATGATCCTATCAGAAAACGCTGAGCACAGCTTGTGGGGTTTACTTGAAAATCTTGTATTATTTAGCCTTGACAATCACATGTAAATATTCCTCTTCACAGCCAAGCTAACCTGGGGTCAAGGTTCTAGATGTGTACTCCATAGTGGGGCTTCCCTGGTGGCTCATATGATAAAGAATCCGCCTTCAATGTGGGAGACCTGGGTTCAATCTGTGGGTTGGGAAGATCCCCTGAAGAAGGAAATGGCAACCCACAGCAGTATTCTGGCCTGGAGAATCCCCATGGGCAGAGGAGCCTGGTGGGCTACAGTCCATGGGGTCGGACATAACTGAGCAAGTAAGCACAGCACAATCTATACTGACGTATGCAAACCTCACAGCTAGCTTTTCTGCTCTAGAGTCACACCCATCCCATGACATCAGCTGCCTCAGGGCTAGACTGAGACCCAGGCTGCCCAGCCCAAGGCACTGCTGCTGCTGCTGCTAAGTCGCTTCAGTCGTGTCCGACTCTGTGCGACCCCATAGACGGCAGCCCACCAGACTCCCCCATCCCTGGGATTCTCCAGGCAAGAACACTGGAGTGGGTTGCCATTTCCTTCTCCAATGCATGAAAGTGAAAAGTGAAAGTGAAGTCGCCCAGTTGTGTCCGACTCTTAGCAATCCCATGGACTGCAGCCTACCAGGCTCCTCCATCCATGGGATTTTCCAGGTAAGAGTACTAGAGTAGGGTGCCATTGCCTTCTCCAAGCCCAAGGCACATGTGTATATAAAGCTCTAAAAAGAGAAAGAACAAGAAGAGAGAGCTAGAGGAGGAAGCCTAGAAATAAATTGAATTCCTTAAGCCCAGAGTGAGCCTGGGCCTTATTCCTTCCACCCCCGTCATTTGGGTCTTATGTTGGGGCCACTACAAGAGCCACAGAATTGTTCCCATTTCCCTGATCCTCTGTCAACTCCCATTCTGAGCTCTTTTGTTGGTGTTGTTCAGTTGCTGAGTCACGTCTGACTCTTTGGGACCCCATGGACTGTAGCATGCCAGGCTTCGTGGTCCTTCTCTATCTCTCAGAGTTTCTCAAACTCATGTCCATTGAGTCAGTGATGCCATTCAACCATCTCATTCTCTGTTGTCCCCTTCTGCTCACACCTTCAATCTTTCCCAGCCTCAGGGTCTTTTGGAGTCAGCTCTTTGCATAAGGTGGGCAATGTATTGGAGCTTCAGCTTCAGCATCAGTATTTTCAATGAATATTCAGGCTTGATTTCCTTTAGGATTGACTAGTTTGATCTCCATGCTGTCCAAGGAACTCTCAAGAGTCTTCTCCAGCACCACAGTTCGAAAGCATCAATTCTTTGGCACTCAACCTTCTTTATTGTTCAACTCTTATATCCGTATATGACTACTGGAAAAACCATAGATTTGACTAGATGGACCTTCATCAGCAAAGTAATTCTCTGCTTTTTAACATGTTGTCTAGGTTTGTCATAGCTTTTCTTCCAAGGAGCAAGTGTCTTTTGATTTCTTGACTGCAGTCACCATCCATAGTGATTTTGTAGCCCAAGAAAATAAAGTCTGTCAGTGCTTCTGATCTCTTAACAACCAACTTAAAAATCCACCAAAAAGGAAAAGCTTTGCCATGCTATTAAGTGTTAAAGAACAGGAATTTGCAAAATGTGCAAAATTTCTGTGCGTAAGAAAGTCAAATTCTCTATTCATCTCAGTAGATTTAAAGGAAATAATACAGATTTCATCATAGTTGTTAAGATTCCTAGAATTCTACATTGTTGATTATGTTTAGAAGATCTGGACAGTGGAAATAGTAGGGGACTTTATTAATTCTAAAGCAGGACATTACTTAGCCATCATAAAGAATGAAATAATGCCATTTGCAGCATTGCAATGTATGAACCTAGAGATTTTCATAGGGAATGAAGTCAATCAGACAGAGAAAGACAAATATGATATCGCTTGTATGCAGAATCTACAAAATAATACAAAAGAATTTATTTAAGGAACAGACTCACAAAGTGAAAGTTGCTCAGGCATGTCCGACTCTTTGCAACCCCATGGACTGTAGCCTGCCAGGCTCCTCTGTTCATGGAATTCTCCAGGCCAGAATACTGGAGTGGGTAGCCATTCCCTTCTCCAAGGGATCTTCCCAACCCAGGAATCAAACCCAGGTCTCCGACATTGCAGGCAGATTCTTTACCATCTGAGCCACCAGGGAAGCCCTTAAAGCAGACTCTTAGATATAGAAAACAAACTTACAGTTACGAAAGGGGAAAGGTGGTGGGGAGGAACCATTTAGGAGTATGGGATTAGCAGGAACACACTACTATACATAAAATAGATAAACAAGAAAGTCCTACTAAATAGCATAGAGAACTATTCAATATCCTGTGATAAATCACAATGGAAAATAATATGAAATATGTGTGTGTGTGTGTGTGTGTGTGTGTGTAACTGACTCACTTTGCTTTATACCTGAAACTAACACAATATTGTAAATCAGCTATACTTCAATATGGAAATTTTTAAATAAGGTTTATTATATTCTCAAGAAGAAAAGAAAGACAATTGAAACCTGGGGTTTTTAGATTATTTCCACTCATCCGAAGACATATTTGCTGTATACATATGGCCAGAAAACTAAGAATGATTTATAAGATTCTGATTGGTTATTAAAAAAAGAGGGGGAGGAAGAAGAGGAGAAACAGAAAGAAAGTGTGATAGAAACTGTACTTGGCCCACAAAGTCTAAAATATTTAATCTCTGGCCTTGAAGGGAAAAGCGTGCTGACCTTTGTGATAAAAGGCATTTACAGAAAACTACATCAACCATTATGTCTAATGGTCAGGTGTTGAAATCTATCTTTCTGAATCTAAAAATGACACAAGCTTCCAGCTACCATCACCTCTATACAACACAAAACGGAGGGCCCAGCCTGTCCACAAGGCAAGAAAAAAACTTTAAACTAAAATCAATATAAGGAGTGCAAAAAAAAAAAACTCAACTCATTATTTTCACAAAATGTGTTCAATATATATGCACATGCAAATACATATTATGAATAAAGTCTAGAAGAATCTTAGAAAAAAAATATTAGAATTAGGAGAAAATTTAGCAAGTTTTGCTGGTTACCAAATCAAAACATAAAAATCTATTGTATTTCTATATACTTGTAATATACCATAGCAATGAAGTGTTACAAAGTGATTTTTAAATGACATTTACGGCAGCATAAAATTGAAATACCTAGGAATAAATCTAAAGAAACACAGGCTAGACTACAACTGTGAAACTGATAAAAGAGTACCGTGAGAAATTTTTTAAATGCATAAATGGATGAAATACTGTTTATATATTGGAATAACTGATGCTGCAAAGATGTCAATTTTCCCCTGCGATAATCTGCAGAAAGTGAAAGTGAAAGTTGCTCAGTCGTGTCCGATGCTTTGCAACCCCATGGACTATACAGTCCATGGAATTCTAGAGGCCAGAATACTGGAGTGGGTAACCTTTCCCTCCTCCAGGGGATCTTCCCAACTCAGGCATCAAACCCAGGTCTCCTGCATTGCAGGCAGATTCTTTACCAGCTGAACCACAAGGAAAGCCCAAGAATACTGGAGTGGGTAGCCTATGCGTTCTTTAGCGGATCTTCCCCACCCAAGAATCTAACTGGGGTTTCCTGCATTGCAGGCAGATTCTTTCACAACTGAGCCATCACGGAAGCCCCTAATCTACAGAGTCAATGTGCAAAAGCCTCCATAGATACTTTTTAGTCAAAATTTACATATTGATTCAAAATGCATATAGAAATGTAAAAGGCTAAGAATAAGAAAAAATACCTTGAGTAAGTTTTATTATCAATATTTATTTATTTATTTGGCTGTGCTGGTTCTTAGCTGTGGAATGCCAGGTCTTTTGGCTGCTACATAAGGGATCTAGTTCCATGACCAGGAATCGAATCCCAGCCTCCTGCACTGGGAGTGCTGGACCACCAGGAAGTCCCTCGAATAAGTATTGATAGAACAAAGTCAAAAGAAATCTTTCCCCAGCTATGAAGCCTNTTTATTTATTTATTTGGCTGTGCTGGTTCTTAGCTGTGGAATGCCAGGTCTTTTGGCTGCTACATAAGGGATCTAGTTCCATGACCAGGAATCGAATCCCAGCCTCCTGCACTGGGAGTGCTGGACCACCAGGAAGTCCCTCGAATAAGTATTGATAGAACAAAGTCAAAAGAAATCTTTCCCCAGCTATGAAGCCTTAGTTAATGTTGTAACACTTAATTAGACAATGGGTTTCCCCATTGGCTCAATGTTAAAGAATATGCCTGTATTGCAAGAGAGGTAAGTGACTAGGGTTCAGTCCCTGGGTTGGGAAGAGCCTCTGGGGGAGGGCAATTAAGACAGTGATATTACTGTGAGAGACAAAAATAAAAGACAAAAACAGATGAATGCAACCAAGTAGAGAATCCAGAACTCTTCTCACACATCTATGGTTACTCAGTTCATGAAGTGTTAGTCCATCAGTCGTGTCCAACTCTTTGCAACCCCATGGACGGTAGCCCACTAGGAATTCTCCTGGCAAAGATACTGTATTGGGTTGCCATTTCCTTTTCCACAATTCATGATAGACCTGTCAAAACAGAGAGGTGAGGAAAGATGATTTTTTTTCAGTCAATGGCAGAGAGTCCATTACATAGAGCATGGGAACATTAAGTTCATGCATAATAATTAATTTCAGCTGGAATGCAGCTATAAAGTGAATATTACTCCAATAAATCGTCCAAAAGAAAACATCAGGGAATAGCTACTCTGACCTCAGGATAAGTAGAGATATCTTAAACAGGATACAAATGCAATAACTACCCAGTAAAATTTATAAAATGGGCTACATTAAACTCAGAATCCTAAAGAAAGCCAGGGACTTCCCTGGTGGTCCAGGGACTGGGAATCTGCCTTCCAATTTGGGTTCAATCCCTGGTCAAGTAACTAAGATTACACATGCCCCAGGCAACTAAGCCCATACACCACTATGAAAGGTTTCACTTGCTGTAAATAAGACCTGATGTGGTCAAATAAATAAATTACTTTAAAATATAAAATAAAAGGTAGCCAAAGAATAGGAGAAATTATTTTCAATACATGTAAATATTTGTCAAACAGCTCACATCCAGAATACAGAAAGAATTCTAAAATTCACAGGAAAATTATATACAATCCAATCTTAAAAAGGCGATAGATGTGAATTGTCAACTCACAAGAGATATCCAAGTGTCATATAAAAATCTCAGGATGGATTCATCTTCTTTAACACAGTGAAAATTAAAACTGTGAAAGGTAATGAGTTATCCCCCAAGACTACCTCAAGGGTTAAAATGGCAAAGTTGACAATGTGTTTGTAAAGATGTTGAAAACTAGAAAGCTCAGTAACTGATGGTGGGAGTAAAAAGTATTTTAACCACTTTGAAAAAGTATGTTAGCATTATCTACTCAAGTAGAACGTATATGGGACTTCCCACCTGGCTCAGTAGTAAAGAATCTGCCTGCCAATGCAAGGGACACTAGAGACACAGGTTCGAGCCCTGGGTTGGGAAGATCCCTGGAGGAGGAAATGGCAAGCTGCTCGCTCCATTATCCTTGCCTGGAAAACCCCATAGGCAGAGGAGCCTGGTGAGCTATAATCCATGAGTGACTGAGCACAAACTTATATACATCCCATGACTAAGCAATTTCACCCTCAGGGATATACCCACCCCCCAAAATGCGTACACAGAATCAGCAAAACACATGTGCAAGAATGTTCACGGCATTCTTTCTGTGTTTATAATTCTAAAGTGTTATTCAAAAGATCCCTAATGGGAAGCTCTTTTAGTGTTTACAACAGTAAAAGGGGTAAGAGCATACTGGTGTGCCCATGTAACGATACATCATCCTGCAGCGCAGTGAGTGAGTGAATGGCACCCCTGACCACATGAATGGCTCTCCCAAAGAAAATCTTGAAGGTAGGAAACCCCGTGTAGAATTGTGTATTCTTATACAACTGTGTTCTTGTAGGTATTCTTAAGGTAACTGTAGAACAAGCAAAACTTATTTGTGTTGGGATAATGGTAGAATGAGTACCTCCAGAAAAGATGGGGTTGGTGGCTGGAAGCAGGCACTGTGGAAGCTTGTAGGTGCTGCCTGTGGTCTCTTTTTTGCCCTTGGTGCTGGTTACCGTGTGTGTGTAATACACAGTATTACACGGTATCTGCGATAATTCCAGGCACTGTGTACTTCTTATCTCTATGTACGTGTACATTGTGTGGGCATGTGCATGCATGTTCAGCTCTTGCACACACACAGAGATGTTAGTGAATAATACTTTGCTAAAGCAAAAACCTATAAGTTATATATACACATTATCTATTACATGTGATAAAAAATGTCGAAAAAATATTGGAAGGAAGAAATGGCTCCCAACCCAGCATTCTGTATCTTGAAACTACTCCATAAATGCCAAAGGTTCTGTAGCATTGACTATGAATTATGGAACTTTTTTTTTCCCTAGAACAAATGAGAAAAAGGAGACCCAAATAAAGTATCATAAGTCATGAACTACATTCTTCTGAAACCCTTGTGACAACCACACTTGATGAATGAAATTTGCATTGCATCTCTCCCTGGCTTCCATTTTAATGGATGAGAGAGGAACTGGACACCTCTATATATTTTACTACAAGCAGAGGGTACCTATCATGATGATTACTTAACGTGTACTAGTTTTCTGGAATGTTTTCTCACCAAAGTAATCAAAATCACAAGGATGTATTGTCAAAGGAGCTTGGTGGAAACCATGGTTTGCTGTTAACTCTGCAAAAGACAGACATGCTTCCATTAAAATTAGCTGTGGACTGTACTATCAAAACCAAATATGTCTCTTTTTTTAGACTCTCCACATTCTTCCTTTTCAACACGGAAACAGTGCAACTGGACCAAAATGAGTGATGCATGTCCCCAACAGCTGAACCACAGGACTCAGGTCATTTAACCTGCATTGGTATCAATTTTCTATTACCCTGGAGCAAAAGTAGGCATGCTTTCCTTATTCTTTTGTATTATAAAAGTTAGTTTGGTTACTGGAGAAAGAAAAAAGAAAGATGACATTTATAGAAAAAACTATTCAGCGTAAAAATGAAATGTTTTTCTAAGTCTTTTGTTCCTTTTAGTAAAAGAGCCTTTTTGCTTTCTGATTTCCAGTCTATTGTTTTTTATTTATTTCTTTATGAAACCAGTACAATTTAAACATAAACTTACCATTCTTTAGTGTTGATAGTGATATCACAGAGTTATTTTTAACACATTTTTCACAGGACTTACTGAAACTCAATTTTTTCATTTGTAATATATATAAAAAACATTAAAATAGTCCAATAAAAAGTGTTAATAACTCAATTCTTAAAGGCCTATTAGGCATACTATTTCCTCATTTTAGCACAACATTAACAGTACATCTCTATGGATGATACAGATTCACACAACAGTGGATAAAATTTCCTTTCTTTTGCATTAGCCATCAAAAGGGCACAAATATCAGAGATCTTCAAGAACTGCAATGCATGGGTGTTAAGAACTAATTTCTACTAAGGTTGAACAGTATGGAGAATGTAAATACAAAACATGCAAATAATTCACACTATAACTATGGATTTTTAACATAAACTATGAAAAATCACAATATTATCAAACTATTGTAGGAAAAATGATATTTTAGTATCAGAGGGAAGGCATTTACACTTGTATTCATTAAATTAGGTCCTTGTTTTCTGTGTAAGTAACTTCGCTTACATGAGTTCATATTCTGATTTGTTTCCCCAGACTGAAAACCATTTTCAGTGCTAAAATCAGCTTAGTAATTGCTAATGGAGTTTCATTCTTTTTGGTTTCATTCACCAAATGTGCTTAGCACTGACGGAGCTTCTGTCAGAAACAAGAATTCCTGCCCATCCTCAGGGTCCACCCAAAGTGCTATCTCGCAAAAAACTGCTCCTCCCTCTTCCATCCAGGCATTGGACACTGTTTATAACCGCTGATATCCAGATCTCTCCAAGGATCTTCATTTTTGCAAAGTGATATAATGTATGTTCCTTAAGTAGAGACATCACTGTGTCCTCCCCAGCTCCTTCGCATGAGGAAATGTGTATTTGCACCTGCAGGAGTCCACAGTCTCTAGTTTGAGAAAAACCTGCTTGAGAAGTTAAATGCTGTCCTAATCTGAATATCTGCACGTGTGTGTGTTAAATGGCTTTAGTCATCTCTGACTTTTTGTGACCCTCTGGACAGTAGCCCTCCAGGCTCCTCTATCTATGGGATTCTCCAGGTAATGATACTGGAATGGGTTGCCACACCCTTCTCCAAGGGATCTTCCAACCAGTGTCTCTTATGTCTCCTGCATTAGCAGGCAGTTTCTTTACCTGGGAAGTCCCTGATCTGAGTATCTCAATTCAGTTCAGTTCAGTCGCTCAGTCGTGTCTGACTCTTTGCGACCCCATGAATCACAGCACACCAGGCCTCCCTGTCCATCACCAAATGCCGGAGTTCACTCAGACTCAAGTCCATCGAGTCGGTGATGCCATCCAGCCATCTCATCCTCTGTCATCCTTTNTCACACCCTCTCCAGCATTTATTGCTTGCAGACTATTGGATTGCAGCCATTCTGATTGGTTTTGAGTTGAATTTTAAAGGACTTTCTCACCAAGAAGGGAATGAAATCTGTCCATGGTTGATGGAAAACAGGGAAGGAAAAATCATCCTTCAGGACAATACTCAATGTAGAAGCATCCTTCACCCATGGGAAGCAAGCAAAGATTTTCTGAACTGGCTCAGAGCAGCCTGAAGCTTAATGGCTTGAAAGATATGACCCAATATCTTGGATCATCTATGGTCCTGCCTTAGGACCTCAGATGACTGCTTTTGCTTAATCCTAAACCCCATTAAATAGGTTCAGGGAATATTTTATGATGATGGATTTTTCAAATATTCAAATCTTTTATTTAGGTTCAGGTACTCTCATGATTTAGAAAAGGCAGAGGAACCAGAGATCAAATTGCCGACATAAATTGGATCATAGGAAAAGCAAGAGAGTTCCAGAAAAACATCTACTTCTGCTTTATCGACTACACTAAAGCTTTTGAATGTGTGGATCACAACAGTGGAAAATTCTTCAAGAAGTGGGAATACCAGACCACCTTACCTGCCTCCTGAGAAATCTGTATGCAGGTCAAGAAGCAACAATTAGAACTGGACATGGGTCAATGGACTGGTTCCAGATTGGGAAAGGAGTATTTCAAGACAGCATATTGTCACCCAGCTTATTTAACTTCTATGTAGAGTACATCATGCAAAATGCCAGGCTGGATGAATACAAGCTGAAATCAAGATTGCCAGGAGAAATATCAGTAACCTCAGATATGGAGATGACACCACCCTTATGGCAGAAAGTGAAGAGGAACTAAAGAGCCTCTTGATGAAAGTGAAAAAGAAGAGTGGAAAAGCTGGCTTAAAACTCAACATTCAGAAAACTAAGATCATGGCATCTGGTCCCATCACTTCATGGCAAATAGATGGGGAAACAGTGGAAACAGTGTCAGACTTTATTTTGGGGGGCTCCAAAATCACTGCAGATGGTGACTGCAGCCATGAAATTAAAAGATGCTTGCTCCTTGGAAGAAAAGCTATGACCAACCTAGACAGCATATTAAAAAGCAGAGATTACTTTGCCCATGAAGGTCTGTCTAGTCAAAGCTATGCTTTTTCCAGTAGTCATACATGGATGTGAGAGTTGAACCATAAAGAAAGCTAAGTGCTGAAGAACCAATGCCGTTGCACTGTGGTGCTAGAGAAGATTCTAGAGAGTCCCTTGAACTGCAAGGAGATCAAACCAGTCAATCCTAAAGGAAATCAGTCCTGAATATTCATTAGAAGGACTGATGCTGAAGCTGAAGCTCCAATACTTTGGCCACCTGATGTGAAGAACCAACCCATTGGAAAAAACCTTGATGCTGGAAAAGATTGAAGACAGAAGGAGAAAGGGATGACAGAGGATGAGATGGTTGGATGGCAATGCCGACGTGCCGGACATGAGTTTGAGCAAACTCCGGGAGTTGGTGATGGCCAGGGAGGTCTGGCATGCTGCAGTCCATGGGGTTAAGAGTCAGACAAGACTGAGCAACTGAACTGAATTCTCATGAAGCCAAAAGGAAAAAAAAAATCCCCTAGGTGGACACACACATAAAATATGTGTCTAGGACTTCCCTGGTGGTCCAGCGGTTAAGACTCCATCCTTTTAGTACAGGAGGCATGGGTTCAATCCCTGCAGGGAACTAAGATCCCATCTGCTCAAGACCAAATAAATAAATAATTTTTAAAATATCTAAGAAACAATATTGAAGCAGAAAATGTAAGAGGGGGCTTTTCTGATGGTCCAGTGGCTGCACCACTTTGCGGTGCAGGGGATACTGGTTTGATCTCTGTTCTGGGAAGATCCCATATGCCGTGGGGTAACTGGGCCCTGGTGCCACAACTGCCTGGCCTGTATTCTGGAGCCTGCAAGCCACAGCTACTGAGCCTAAGTGCCACAGCTACCGAAGCCTGCTCACCCTAGAACCCATGCTCCGCAACAAGAGAAACCCCTGCAATGAGGAGCCTGCACTCAGCAACTAGAGAACAGCCCTCACTCTCCACAACTAGAGAAAGCCCGTGCACAACAATGAAGACCCAGCACAGTCAAAAATAAATAAATTTTTTTTTTTTAAAAGGAAAATATAAACAAAAGGAAGGGGGTGAAATATAAATTAGGTAGACGAAAACCACAGTGTATATACATGCACACACAAACCCTACAGACCTTAAAATGCACGCACTGTGTATTAAGGAACTATTTCAAACATGGTAGTATTGTGTTCACAGACCAAATGGAAATGGGGTGGGGGTAGAGAATGACGTAAAACTAATAAAATAAATAAAATAGGAGTGGGGAGTATATAAACAATTTGGCAACAAGTTTTGGACAGAGAAGTACCTGAAGTCCAGGGATTCAGCCCCAATTTTTTCAAATTATAAAAATAGAATTTTTAAAAAAGGTCTCTTTAACTTAAATATGCAAAATGTTAGACATAGAAGAGTCTACGTATGTACTGTCATTCATTCACTCTCATGTGTGCTTTCAGAGCGACATTTATGCACACACTCATATTGTAACAGACCAGGACCCCACGAGGCCTTCCCCAAACAGACCCCCACCCATGCCCTCCATTTACCTTGTGNTCTAGGACTTCCCTGGTGGTCCAGCGGTTAAGACTCCATCCTTTTAGTACAGGAGGCATGGGTTCAATCCCTGCAGGGAACTAAGATCCCATCTGCTCAAGACCAAATAAATAAATAATTTTTAAAATATCTAAGAAACAATATTGAAGCAGAAAATGTAAGAGGGGGCTTTTCTGATGGTCCAGTGGCTGCACCACTTTGCGGTGCAGGGGATACTGGTTTGATCTCTGTTCTGGGAAGATCCCATATGCCGTGGGGTAACTGGGCCCTGGTGCCACAACTGCCTGGCCTGTATTCTGGAGCCTGCAAGCCACAGCTACTGAGCCTAAGTGCCACAGCTACCGAAGCCTGCTCACCCTAGAACCCATGCTCCGCAACAAGAGAAACCCGTGCAATGAGGAGCCTGCACTCAGCAACTAGAGAACAGCCCTCACTCTCTACAACTAGAGAAAGCCCGTGCACAACAATGAAGACCCAGCACAGTCAAAAATAAATATTTTTTTTTAAAAAAAGGAAAATATAAACAAAAGGAAGGGGGTGAAATATAAATTAGGTAGACGAAAACCACAGTGTATATACATGCATACACAAACCCTACAGACCTTAAAATGCACGCACTGTGTATTAAGGAACTATTTCAAACATGGTAGTATTGTGTTCACAGACCAAATGGGAATGGGGTGGGGGTAGAGAATGACGTAAAACTAATAAAATAAATAAAATAGGAATGGGGAGTATATAAACAATTTGGCAACAAGTTTTGGACAGAAAAGTACCTGAAGTCCAGGGATTCAGCCCCAATTTTTTCAAATTATAAAAATAGAATTTTTTAAAAAGGTCTCTTTAACTTAAATATGCAAAATGTTAGAGACATAGATGAGTCTACGTATGTACTGTCATTCATTCACTCTCATGTGTGCTTTCAGAGCGACATTTATGCAAACACTCATATTGTAACAGATCAGGACCCCACGAGGCCTTCCCCAAACAGACCCCCACCCATGCCCTCCACTTACCTTGTGTCTATAGAGAAACTTTAGTCAAGAAATAAATTTAAGGACCAGTGGCCAAGACTCCATGCTCACAATGCAGGGGGGCCTGGGTTCAAACCTTGGTGAGAGAACTAGATCTCACATGCCACAAAAAGAACTGAGAAAATGCNTTACCTTGTGTCTATAGAGAAACTTTAGTCAAGAAATAAATTTAAGGACCAGTGGCCAAGACTCCATGCTCACAATGCAGGGGGGCCTGGATTCAAACCTTGGTGAGAGAACTAGATCTCACATGCCACAAAAAGAACTGAGAAAATGCAGGAAGAGAGGAAAACAGTCAAGCAAGAGAAAATCGTAAGAGTTTACACATTATTATCTTAAACAAAGTCAAGGACATTTAGTTCTTCCTCAAGGACTATAGATAATATTCTGAGCCAGGCCTTCTGAGCTGTTTTGTAGATGCTGAAACCTCCACCGGGTGGAGGAAGTTAACTATCTGCTGCCCGCAAGCAGGTAAAACTCAGACTGGTTGGAACCAGAAGGTTGATGGTGCTGACTCCCACTTGCCTCACCACCAACCAATCAGAAGAATGTCTATGAGTGGACCACGCCCTGCTCCTTGAGCATGATAAGACTCACTACCCTTCCAGATGGGGACACAATCTAGAAGGCATTAGCCCACTGTGGCCCCCTTTGCCTGGAAAAGCAATAAAGCTATTTCTTTCTATTTTACCCAAAACCATTGCCAAGATTTAATCTGGCTCCAGTGTACAAAGACCAAATTTCAGCAACAATGCATTTTCCACTCACGTTTCATGAAACAATTTAATTCACAGTCTTTCCAAGCCTGCATCCTTTTCATCACTCTTGGACTCAACAAAGTCCATTGTCCAGAGTATATCACTCTTGTTGTTTTTCAGTCGCTAAGTTGTGTCTGACTTTTGTGATCCCATGGATCGTAGCACACCAGGCTCCTCTGTCCATGGGATTCTCCAGGCAAGAATACTGCAGTGTGTTACCATTCCCTTCTCCAGCGGATCTTCCTGACCCAGGGATCGAATCTACGTTTTCTGCATTGGCAGGCAGATTCTTTACTGCTGAACCACTTCGGAAGCCCACATCACTCTTACTTCTTGGTGATTTTCGGAAAGTTCATTGTATAATTCTTTGCTGAAAATATTGTTCCCAGACACAGATACCTATCTTCATTACATTAGAACATTTTTCTCCATTTGATGCCACCTTAGATGATTGCTCTTAAGAGGTTAACCCCCTAGGAATAATCACAAAATCTATACCAAATAACTTTGTCTGTTTTTTTTTCTCTCTCTCACCAAAAGGGTCAGCTCATCCATGTATGTTTCCAAAACTACTGCTGAGTGAGGTCATTTCAAACATACGCATCTTCCTTACTCATGTCAAGAAATACTATCTCAAGGGTAATGTGGGGAGAGCCTTACCTTATATTTGCTCATATAAGGTATTTTTAATACTGCCATCTCAATGCCAACACCCAAGTGTGCTTTTAGATGACTATGGAGAATATTGGCTCTAACCAAATGAATTTCCTTTCCAATGTTACGTTACTGTAATTATATCCTGCAATCAAGGTTTGGATGTAGAAAATTTATATCTTGAAGGTCCTAATAATCAGTATATTCTCTTCCAGTTTCTGTAAAAAACCACTCACTCACTAGTACCATGTGATCTCATAAGAAAGGCATTGTGACATTTACATAAGCACAGACCAATTTATCATTCAAGTGTTGTGTTATCTGAAGATATGTTGGCTATGCCCAACTACAAAAATGAACCAACGGCAGAATCCAAGATCACTGGAGATTTCTGGAATTCACCTACACATTACATTTTCCTAATATGCTTAGATGCCCACTCCAATCCTTTGAGACACTTAAGGCACATTAACTCTAATTTCCACAAATGTGGAGTACTTCATTGCAATTCTGTCCAGTAATGTCTCTTTATTCCTGTAATTACCTCCTGTCTAACTTTTTCTTTTCCTTCTTTTTTTTAAACATTACTTCTTTTTTATTTTGGCCACACTGTGTGGCATGCTGGACTTTAGTTTCCCAACCAGAGTTCAAACACTTGCCTCCCACAATGAAAATGCCAAGTCTTAACCAACCAGGGAAGTCCCTCTTTCTAACTTTTTTATTCCTGCCCCATGTAACACACTCCCAAGACCAGGAGTAACTGACTCATCTGTGATTTTAGTGATACATGATTGGTTTGGCCAGTCACCCACAAATGGGAGATTATCATCAGATAAATGTTGATGTAGGGTTTTGTGCTTAAAGGTTCTTGCTGAAATGAACCAGAGACCACCATGCCTTGGTTCTCCTGTCCCTCTGCCCTCAAATTATCTGTCCCTTTAAATGGAATTCCCCAAACTCAAGCAACCATAAGCCTGTTTCTCTAATTTGAGGTGCTCTTGATGCCTCTTCCCTAGCAAATCATAACCAGCCAGAAAAGCCTGTAGTAGTTAATGCAGTAAAGGGAGAAATCCAACACAGACATCATGGGACATGGTCCTTGGGATCAATGATGATGGAGACCCTGTGCTCAAATGAAAGTGGCATCATATTATTATTAATTCGTGAAGGAAGAAATTAAAATCTGCCCTGTCATCACACTGAAGTGTCTTTAGAGCTTAGAATGATGTCACCTGCCTTAACACCATGAGGCAAGCCCCAAAGCTGTGTTGCAAGCATGCATACTTGAGTTCAGTTCAGTTCAGTTCAGTTGCTCAGTCGTGTCCAACTATTTGCAACCCCATGAATCACAGCACGCCAGGCCTCCCTGTCCATCACCAACT
>SJYA01002444.1:3458352-3476567 GCA_006410615.1 Neotragus moschatus
GGCCTCCCTGTCCATCACCAACTCCCGGAGTTCACTCAGACTCATGTCCATCGAGTTGGTGATGCCACCCAGCCATCTCATCCTCTGTCATCCCCTTTTCCTCCTCCCCCCAACCCCTCCCAGCATCAGAGTCTTTTCCAATGAGTCAGCTCTTCGGATGAGGTGACCAGAGTACTGGAGTTTCAGCTTTAGCATCATTCCTTCCAAAGAACACCCAGGGTTGATCTCCTTCAGAATGGACTGGTTGGATCTCCTTGCAGTCCAAGGGACTCTCAAGAGTCTTCTCCAACATCACAGTTCAAAAGCATCAATTGTTTGGCGCTCAGCTTTCTTCACAGTCCAACTCTCACATCCATACATGACCACTGGAAAAACCATAGCCTTGACTAGACAGGCCTTAGCTGGCAAAATAATGTCTCTGCTTTTGTAAATGCTGTCTAGGTTGGTCATAACTTTCCTTCCAAGGAATGTCTTTTAATTTCATGGCTGCAGTCACCATCTGCATACTTAGTTGCCTCAAATATGTCTGACTCTCTGCGACCCCCATGGACTGCAGCCAGCCAGGTTTCTCTGTCCATGGATTCTCTAGATATGAATACTGGAGTGGGTTGCCATTTCCTCCTCCCGGGGATCTTCCTGACTCAGATATCGAACCTGGGTCTTTTGCATCTCCTGCATTGGCAAGCGGGTTCTTCACCACTAGTACCACCTGGGAAGCCAAAGCTGTGTTACCCATAAAGAATTCTGGTAGGACTTAGCTGTCCTCAGACCAAAGTGTGATCTTAAGAAAAGGAATTTTGAGGGACTTCTCTGGCAGTCCTGTGGTTAAAAATTTCCCTTCCAATACATGGGACATGGATTTGACTGCTGGTCAAGAGACTAAGATCCTGCCAGCCAAAATATATAAATAAAAGATTATGACTATTTTATTTTAAAATATCACCAAAATTAAAAAAAAAAAAAAAAGAAAAACCCTTTGTAAACGTTTGAACTTTCTTCTTAAAAAAATTAATTTTGAATGTTTGGCAGTAACTGTACTTAGAATCAAATGTTTGTGCGTATGTGTGTGTTTTAAATACCTTATTGCTTGTGATTATAAGCAGATTCTTACTTAGAAGCATGAGTAAATCAAAAATATGAAGGGAAATACTTCTCAGGTTTGTATTGATTTAAACATAGGAGAGTTGGCAGGCAGCTGCTGCCTTGGCATTGATCTTGGAAATGTCATACAAACAAGTCCTGCTATATAAGGACAACTTTATTTTCACTCTCTGTTCTCAGGAAGAACAGTCATCTAAATGTCTTATTCATTTATGGCCATCTATAGCACTTAAAACCAATTCTAAAACACAAAGGGCAATTGATGAAATTGCTTCCCTAAACAATCTGAAAATATCAGGGGTAGGAAATTTTGTTTCAGTTCATTCAGGGGACCCTCTTGGGCTGTATCATCAGATACTATTTCATACACACATTAAAAGGGCAATTTGAAAAGAATTCAATCTTTGTAATTAGAGGA
This sequence comes from Neotragus moschatus, assembly GCA_006410615.1. NCBI lineage: Eukaryota > Metazoa > Chordata > Mammalia > Artiodactyla > Bovidae > Neotragus > Neotragus moschatus. Next base: position 3,459,872 of record SJYA01002444.1, read on the forward strand.
AAACTCAAATCAGGTATTCAAGGAGGTATTTTATATATTTTTATATTTTGCTGAATGCTGGAAATCAAACATTCACTTTTAAATAAAAGAGATTTGGGAGAGTAAAAGAAGTTTTCAGCCCCCCAAAAGACAGAAGTCAAGAAATGTAAATAACATTCAGATTATTTTTTAAACTAGTTTTTATATAGATTCTAGTAGGCTTTGCATGTGGGTTGCATCAACTGAAAATGATGAAGTTAAACTAAAGTGACTGAAGCAATTTTGTTTGTTTGTTTGTTTTGTTTGCAGGATCTCAGTTTTCTGATCAGGGACTGAACCCAGGCCATGACGGTAAAAGCATAGAGTTCTAACCAGCTGGCCACCGATGAAAGCTCAGTAGTTACAGAAAGCAGTAGAGTCTGTGTCTGATTTATCCAATATATTTCCAGTATACAGAACAGACAACATACTTATTAAATGAATGAATGAATGAGTGATAGATAGAAAAACATAGGCATGAATCAGATTAAATGAGAACAAAATCATGGTACATGAGAAGCAGGTTAAATGAGAGCAAAATTAAGGCAAAAATGAGAAGCAGCTAATGGTGGGTAAACATGGAGGACACAGGCTCCAATCCTGGGTCTGCAACTCACTTATCACATTGTGTTAGAAAACATCATAGGCTGAGTGCTGAGTATCAGGTAAACCCTCTATAAGCTGGGAGACAGGCTTGGTTACCTTAGAAGGTACTGGATTTACATTCATGTTCCGATGCTCCAGGCCAGTCATAGGTGCACAGATATATACTTAAGATTTTGAGGACATCCCTGGTAGTTACCTGGTGGTTCAGACAGTAAAGAGCCTGCCTGCAATGTGGGAGATCTGGGTTGAATCCCTGGGTCAGGAAGATCTTCTGGAGAAGGAAATGGCAACACATTTGAGTATCCTTGCCTCTTGCCTGGAAAATCCTCTGGACAGAGGAATCTGTTATGCTATGGTCCATGGGGTTGCAAAGAGTCAGACATGACTGAGTGACTTCACTTTCCTTTCCTTTTCCTGGTGGTTCAGTGGTTAAGAGTTTGCCTGCCAATGCAGGGGGATGCAGGTTTGACACCTGGTCCAGGAAACAGCAGGGTCACTAAGCCCCCGTGTCACAACTAGTGAAGCCTGTGTGCTAGCCCTCGTATTCTGCAACCAGAGAAGTCACCACAGTGAGAAGCCCGTGTACCACAAGTGGGGAGTAGTCCCCAATAGCTGCAACTAAAGAGANGATGCAGGTTTGACACCTGGTCCAGGAAACAGCAGGGTCACTAAGCCCCCGTGTCACAACTAGTGAAGCCTGTGTGCTAGCCCTCGTATTCTGCAACCAGAGAAGTCACCACAGTGAGAAGCCCGTGTACCACAAGTGGGGAGTAGTCCCCAATAGCTGCAACTAAAGAGAAAACCCGTGTGCAGCATCAAAAGACCCAGCACAGCCAAAAATAAATAGATAAGTAAAATTAAAAGATTTTGAGCCGGTGATGTAACTCAGGAAACTCTCTTCAGCTCCATTTTGCTTGTTTTATCAAAAGACAGACCAAAGACAGAGGAGGCTACACAATTAGATTTTTTGATTCCCACTTNTGCAGGTTTTCACTGTACATGCAGTGAAAGTGTTTTTCAAAAATAAAGGCAAAATCATGATTTTTCAAAGACTAAAAGAGTTCAGCATTAGCAGACCTGAAGTACACTGAAGGCAGTTCTTTAAACAAAACATGAATCTTTAATAAAAGAGTAAAAGTACTAGATTCTAGCAAATATGTAGATAAAATTTTTTTAATACTTCCCCCAATTTTAAGTTAAAACACAATTTACTTCTTAAAGTCTAAATAAGGCAAATGAATCATGAGGTTTAAAATATATGTGGAAATAAAATGTTCAACAGAAACACGACAAAGCATGAGATAAGAGACCCAAAAGTAGTCTCTTGTCAAAGTTCAGACATACAGGACTTGATATAACATTATTTGAAGGCAGGTTGAAACGAGTTAAAATGATCATTAGAAAGCTTAGAAGACTTTATTCTCTGTGCTTTTTTTTCCAAAAAAAAAATCATTTGTGTGCTTTCCATTTCCATCCTGATAAAACAGCATCCTGGATAGATTTCAGAAACACGCAGTCAAAATGCATTTCAAAAACACGCAGTCAAAATGCATTTCCATTCATTTGAATCCTCTAAGAAGCAGACATCAAGGTGGAAGGAGATAGTATAAGAGGTGCTTATAAAGACCAAGAGCCTCCCTGGTAGCTCAGATGGTAAAGAATCTGCCTACAGTGCAGGAGACTCCAGTTTAATTCCGGGGTCAGGAAGATACCCTGAAGGAGGGATAGGCAACCCACTCCAGTATTCATGAGCTTCCATGGTGGTTCAGATGGTAAAGAATCTGCCTGCAATGTGGGAGACCTGGGTTTGATCGCTGGGTGGGGAAAATCCCTTGGAGGAGGGCATGGCAACCCACTGAAGTATTTTTGCCTGGTGAATTCCACGGACCAAGGAGCCTGGCAGTTGACAGTCCATGGGGTCACAAAGAGTTGGACATGACTGAGTGACTAAGTGTAGCCCAGCATAAAGACCAAAGAGATAAAAGCAAGTGTAACCAGTAAGCACCTTCATACTATGATACAGGTTTGATTCAGGTGAAAGCTGAAGAGAAAGGAGGGAGCATTTTGGAGTAGTCTCAGACTGCAATGCAGTTCCAGGAAATATTCTGTCAGGTGTGTCTCAGAATAAAATGTCCTATAATAAGAGTCCCGTGGCAGTGGTCCAACACTGGTATCCTTGCTCTGAGCATTTTTTGGCTGAAATCAGTCTTGTTATTGAGTCCAAACTCATTCTGCTCACTGCACGATAGGTTGATAAATTAGGACATGAGTTGTTGGGACAAGGACTGGGGACTTTATTCAGAAAGACTGAGAAGATGGCAGACTAATGTCCTAGAGAATCACCTTAACCAAGTCAGAATTTAGGTTTATTTTATACTAAAAAGAGGAAATGTAAACTTCTTGGTGGAGGAATTCTTTGTTCTTGTAGCCATCCGCATATGTCAGGTTATGATGTTCCTCCTCCAACAAGACAAATGTTATTCTAGGTTCTGCAACATTTTACATCTATATGAATGGAAAGTGTTATATCTTGCAAGATCAGAGAATGGATTATCTTGTATATTTCAGACTATAGGCAGCATTCTCAACTTGAAGCAAAAGCAATAGAATGCAAAGGTTAAAGTAAAAGAAACAGATCTAATATAGAGTCAAATTTGTTCTTCTCTATTACAGTCTGGAGTAAGAATGACCTCTGTGCGAAGGCAATGGGGCCAGCAACTGGGAAAGAAGGGAGCAATTCTGCTCCCAGCAGTAGCAGAGCCAAGCAAGGCAGACTGATATTTGCCACAAGCACGTACTATTTGATTTTATTTGCAAGAAATTTCAGAAAGGAAAATTTAGTCTCTGATGAAAGAATGGGTACAGGAGTAGCTCAAATGTAAGAACTGTACAAGGATGATCATAAGAAAGTGACATTTCAGGAATTTGGAGACACTAGACAGGGGTCTATGGAGACGCATAGGCCCTAATATTGGCCTAGGACCACTATGGACAGTCGGGAAGGTTGTACATTATACAACTCCAGAGGGGTGTCATTCATACTCATCTTGAGGTAGCCATCATAGCATTCTACGTTTATCATAACGATTTCCTTGCAGATTGTGGCAAAGGGTCTTAAGGAAGAGTGGCTTTTCCTAACTCACATTTAATAGTCCTACTGGGGTAGCTATGCTGGAAGTGGGAACCAACATGATATACATATTTGACAATAAACATCATCAAAAATTCTGTGTATGTTAAAATAAGTATTTTAAGGGCAGAAGGTTTTGCTGAACAGAGGGGAGATACCTGGAAGAATCATTAGAAATATTCTGGCCTAGGAAATCCCATGGTCAGAGAAGCCTGGTGGGCTACAGTCCATGGAGTTGCAAACAGTAGGCCACAACCGAGCAACTGAGCATGCGTGCACGACCATTGACTGAATTTTACTTGATTGTTTATGTATAAGATTCGCATTACGTTTAAATGGCTACTAACTTTAAAAGTGCTTATTTGATTGGGTTTTACAGTCAAAATACACACTCTGATAGAGTGTGTCAAAGATGTGAAGGTGTGATTTGAACATTGCCTAAATGGGGTCATAGAATCCAAGGTATGCTTTCAAGTTCTGTTGCTATTGTATTTTTGAAGATCTCCAGACCTAGAACAGATTTGCTGTGACTTGCTAGCTTGACAAACCAAGTCTTCTCTACTTAATAATTTGCTTAGAAACTTCTCCTTGCCCTCGTGAATCAAAGAGATGCCAGCTTCTCTCACTCTTCCCATTTTCAGGCAATGACTAATGTAAGGTGGAATCCTGTTCCTTTGCAATTTTATTTAAGAATATGCTTTAGATTAAATAGAAGGGTGCCTCAAAAAGATATATGCACCTCAATGTTCATAACAGCAACATTTACAACAGCCAAGACAAGGAAACAGCCTAAATGCCCATCAACAGATAAATGGGTAAAGAAGATACGTATCTGAAGATAGGTGGTACGTATCTACAATGGGATACTACTCAGCCATGAAAAGGACGAAATAACGCCATTTGCAGCAACATGCGTGGAACCAGAGGTGATCATACTAAGTGAGTTAAGTCAAATAGAGAAAGACAAATATATATGACAAGCCTATATGTAAAATCTAAAAAANAACAGATAAATGGGTAAAGAAGATACGTATCTGAAGATAGGTGGTACGTATCTACAATGGGATACTACTCAGCCATGAAAAGGACGAAATAACGCCATTTGCAGCAACATGCGTGGAACCAGAGGTGATCATACTAAGTGAGTTAAGTCAAATAGAGAAAGACAAATATATATGACAAGCCTATATGTAGAATCTAAAAAATGATACAAATGAACTTATTTACAGAACAGAAATGGCCTCGCAGACAAAAAACAAACAAACAAACAAACTTATGGTTATCAAAGGAGAAAGATAGGGGAGAGGTGAATTAGGAGGTTGGAATTAACATATACACACTATTATATATAAAATAGATTAAAAAAAGCGAGTTCCTTCTGTACAGCACAGGGAACTATACTCAATATTTTGTAAAAACTTATAAGGGAAAGGCATCTGAAAAAGAGCTATGGATAACTGCATCACTCTGCTGTACGCCTGAAACAAACACAGCATTGTAAATCAACTATGCTTTGATCAATTTTTTTAAATAAATGCAAAGGTGTCTGATGGTGATTATGACACAATTTTCATCCATAATCCTCCCACGAATCGGTTTTTATTAACTGCAAAAGGAAGTCCACAGTCTATCAATCTCTGCTCAGATTCCCCTTTGGTATAAAACAAGCGAAATTCACTTATAACGATATGTCACTAGGGTTACTGCAAGGAGAAGTTTATGCCGAATGTTGAAATCGATTCCCCAGACCCTTCCAGAACCCACCTTGAGAGAAAGATAATGGAAACAAATTGTTTTAAGTCCAACTTCAGAAATGTAATTAGGGGCTGCCTCAGGCAGCTGCGGCTTCTTCTGTGCGGCTCTGAGGCACTCATTCAGAGTCTGGAGTTGCTTGCCAAATCTATGAAACTGTTTTATTTTTTCTTTTCTTTTCTAAAGAATTGTTTGTTCAGATTCTTTGCCTTTTAAACCAGGTTCCAAAGTTAATGGGGGAGGAAGGGAGGCCGGGTTTGGCTTTTGTTCATGTGGAACATTTTGTGCTTTCCAAAAAATGGTGTTGTTCTGTTCAGTATGTACAACGGAGCACTTGGTCCTTACATCTTACAGATAAACAGGAGCCAAGGAGATGGAAATCTTTCTTACATTAAGAAGGTGGAGGACTTAGGAAAGTCCTTGCAATTGGGAGGGAAAGGATATTGGCTACTTTTTTCTTCTTTCCTGCAGGAGAAATATAGAGGGGGAAAATTTTCTTCATGAAATGTCTACAGTAGGTTTTGAACAGGTGCTGTTAAACATTTTCGAGGGTTTCCATACAGCCACGTGCGGCTGTGAGGGAACTTGTCAAGCCTGTGCCATCCTGCAAAGTTTATGATGAATTGCTGTCCAGGAGATAACACACAATGAACCTATTATTCAGGTAATAAACCTAGAGAACAAATTAATTACTGCATTATGGACTTTTTGCTGGACTCTAAAGCATCTCTGGGTGAAGGGCAGGAGCTAAGGGAAGGTGGGGGGCTTGCTGATCCTTAAGCCTTGAAAAAACAAAATGTTTTGAGCATCCCTTGGGATCATGGTACATCTGAGGGTTGGCTGTTGGTGGCCTAGGGTCACAGCGGGGGAGGGAACCCATGCTTTCTCAATTCTGCAACTAAAATAAAGAAGGCTCAGTCATTCAATGAGCATTTATGGAAAGCCAGGATAAGTGATGAATTTTCTAGTTTTTAAGCCACTGAAGAATAAAGCCAACTCTAGAGACAGATATTTATGATACATTAAATGTCCTGTTATGATCTGAGCACAGTATCATGGGAGCCACAGGGATGTTTTAAGATAGACCTTCCAACACATCTTCAAAGTGGGCTAGGACTTCCAGTCACCTCAAGATCTCTTTTCCTCATAATCTGCTCCAGCCCCTTCAGATCATTGATGATCATAGCACACATTTCTCCCCTGCCCTATGCCCACCATGTTGATCCATCCCTAATTCCAGCCACTTTAGTTCTGGTGGCCTTTTACATAAATCATTGCAGGGAGAGGACCTCCCCACCTGAGCAGTGAGAAATGGAGTGAGTGCCTCGCAGGCTCAGGGAAGTTGTGCTGAACTGAGCAGAATTCCAGCTATTGTCTCCCCATCTCACTCTCCTAATTACTGGGAGAGGCACTCTGCAGCCTCTCTCCGTATATAATTTGTCACTTTTCCTAGCATCCTGGGTGGAATCCTTGACCACATACATGCTGTTTGAGTCAAAGAATCCTCCTGTGTTTCTGTTCTCCAAGGAAACCAGCTTCCCATGGCATCAGCCCTTCCCACCCACTGTAAGTGTCTTTCTCATGACTTCTGTCCCTAGGAAAAATGGCACTGCCTACTCTACCTCAAGCTTTCCCCTGATGGTCTTCCCACTGCATTCTTCTCCTTTCCATCCGTAAGCTGAGCTTCGGCAGGAGCGGGGGGCTTCTGTTCCTCTCAGACATAGATTTTACATCTGGTAAAACTCTATGGTAAGTCCCCAACATACAAGTGAATTCCATTCTGAGAGCACATTCATAAGTCTAATTTGTTCGTTAGGTCCAACAAAGTAAGCCTAGGTACCCAACTAACACAAATGACTGTATAATATGGTACTATATCAGGTTTATAATACTTTTTGCATAAATAATATGTGAAAAACAAACACAAAAAATAAAGAACACATTATTAATCTTACAGTACAAGACTTGGCAAAGTACAGTAGTACAGCTAGCATCCAGGGGCTGGCATGCAGTGACCAGACAAGAAGAGTTACTGGCTGGAGGAGGGAGAGGAGGTGGGAGATGGTAAAGCTGAAGGATCCTCAGCAACAGGAGAGGGAGGGCGAGTTGCAACTTCACTCACACCTGACACTGATGGCAAGTTCACCCCTTTGAAAGGTCAAGACTTTAAGTTTTGTTAGGAGGGGACTTACTGCCTGTTGAAAATTCTAACCAAGCTGCCCTCCGCTTTACTCTTTTTGAAGCTAAGATATTCCAATCACATTCACTTTCCTGTTTCACTCTCTTTTGAACCTGCATCAGGACCAAACAGGTCCTGATTTGAGTGGAATTATCTTGCCAGCTCTATCCTTTTATGGAAGAGGAAGCTGAGGCACAATGATCTCAGTGAAGGACCCAAGGTCTCAGGGTGATTCAGTGGCAGAGCCAAGGACTGGGATTAGTCCTCAGGCTCCAGCCTGTGTGTTGACCCATGGATAGGGTAATCCATCAATCTGGTTTTCTTGGTATTGGGGCTTTCCTGGAATGCAGATGTTTTAGTGATAAATTCAGCAATGCGTGCATGCTAAGTCACTTTAGTCATATCTGACTATGCAACACTGTGGACTGTAGCCCACCAGGCTCCTCTGTCCTTGGGATTTCCTAGGCAAGAATACTGGAGTGGGTTGTCGTGTCCTCCTCCGAGGGATCTTTCCTACCCAGCTATTGAACCCACATTTCTTATGTCTCCTGCATTGGCAGACAGGTTCCATACCGCTAGTGCCACCTGGAAAGCCCCTAAGTTCAGCAGAGTTCCAGGCAAATGGGGATGGAGATGATCTGGCCACCCCAGTTCCGTACAAGCCTCTGGAACATATGCCCATCAGACAGGATGATGAGGAGGCAGAGGGTGATTCTGGAGCCCAACCGCCTGGATTTAAACCCAGTTCTCCCACCTCTAGCTGATGCTCTGGGCACAATGCTTAGCTTCTCTGGGACCAAACTACATCATCCAAAGATCAGAGTCAACAAGTGAAGTTTCCACTTCACACAGTCTTGAGGATTAAATGAGCTGACACCTGGAAAGCATTTGGAAAGTTCCTGGTACCACATCAGCACCTGGAGACCATCCAGCAATGCTCAGACCCAGAGCACCTCATCAGCCCCCAGATGTAATGACCTCAGAACAGTCCAGACACTGGACATCTAGGGCTCCTTGGCAGAACTGAATCTGGAACCCATGGATAGAAGTGAATGACATTGGCCTTGAGCGCAAAATTTAAGGGGCCACCCAAACACTCAACAATCGAGACACATAATTTAATAATTCAATCATTGAATCATTGTAATGTCATATGTTAAGTCAAAGTGAATGCAAAAACTTAATGGTGGACAAAATGTCAAAATGTTGAAGACAGAGTTCAACAGTCAGGCTGTGTCATACTGAGGTCAAGGCAAAAGGAAATATGTGCCCCTATATACATGGTTTTAATTAAATATTATTAGTGAGGTTGCTCCCACTAAAGTCAAGGAAGTAAAATTACCATAAATTATGTTTGGGGTAGAAATAAAATGTTTACATTTATTTATTTTTTTAACTTTTTAGTTTATATTGGAGTATAGCCGATTAACAATGTTGTGATAGTTTTCGGTGCACAGCAAAGCAACTCAGCCGTACATATATATGTATCCAATCTCCCCCAAACTCCCCTCTCATTCAGGCTGCCATAGAACATTGAGTAGAGTTCCCTTGGCTATACAGTAGATCCTTGTTGGTCATCCATTTTAAATACAGCAGTGTGTACATGTCCATCCCAAACTCCCTAACTATCCCTACCCCCTAAACATTTATTTTTAGAAATAATGTCTTATCTTTTCTTTTGACTATTCTTTATATATATATATATATATATATATATATATTTTTTTTTTTTTTTTACTATACCACGTGGCCTGCAGGATCTTAGTTCCCTGACCAGGCCTCGAGCCCAGGGCCCTGGGCAGTGAAAGCTCTGCATCCTAACCACTGGACAGTCAGGGAATTCCACACCCTGACTTTTCAATGTGCCAAGATTTTTTCGACTGGAAAAAGCAATCATGAATAAGGTTCATTAAAATATGAACCCTTTTGCATCTGGCTGCATCATGTTTTGACATTCATCCGTGTTGTAACAGGTATCAGAACCTCATCCCTGTTAATGATCAGACATAGTCCATTGTACTCACAGACAGACTTCTGTTTACCCACTCATCACTGAATGAACATTGGATTGTTTCTGCTTCTGCGGTATGATGAACAGCGCTGCAATGAACATATGTGTCCATATGGCTACCTGAGCACTTGTTTATTATTTCATTTATATGAAGTAGCTAGAATAGAAAAATCCTTAAAAACCGAATGCAGATAGATGATGACCAGATGCTAGGGGAAGAGGCGTTTAGGGAATAACTGTTCAGTGGATATAGGGTCCATTTTGGGGTGATGAAAATATTTTGTAACCAAGTAGAGGTGGGTTTTGCACAACATTGTGAATGCACCAAATGTCACTAAATTGTTTTCAAATGGTTCGTTTTATGTTAGGTTAATTTCACATCACTTAATTGAATACATGTATGAGGCTGGACACTTTTCCTTGTTGCCTGGAACTCCAATGTGGCTCAGAGTAGTGCTGTCTCCTGCTTATAAGTGGCCACATGGACGTTGTGCAGGATGCTCATCCAGTCCTGAGCATCACCACACACACCAGGCTTTCTGTGGTGCCCCTGAGCCTGCCCTTTCATGGTCCTCTCTTCATCCTCTGAACACTCTTCCACCTCAATTCTGCCTCCTTCTTTGTTCTCTACTGCAAAGAATAATGAAAATAAAGTTGATATAACAACACTTGGTGCTTCCCTGGGGGCTCAGATGGTAAAGAGCCGGCCTGCAATGCAGAAGACCCAGGTTCAGTCCCTGGGTTGGGAGGATCCCCTGGAGAAGGGAATGGCTACAACACAACACTTGTGGCCAGGAGTTTTCTACGTGCTTTATTTTCACAAGCGCCCTATAACATTGACTCCCCATTTTGACAGGTGAGGAAACTGGGGTGCAGAGAGTTTAAGGAGCTTGCCCATGGCTGCACAGCTGATTTCTCCTGGAATTGGAAAGCCAAATGTCTTTTTCCAGAAACCTCTTTCTTTCCAAGAATTTGGGATGTATCTTGAACTTTCTTCTCTTTTAGTCAGTTGCTATTTTGTAATAATTCAACCACACTCATGTAAAATCATCACACTCCCTCCTAGCTACGTTGCTCTAGTTAGTTTATCTCCACTCATTTTACCTTAATTATTTCAGTGCCTCCTAACTGCTACAGGGAGATTTCTAAAATATAATATCTATTCCGCAGAGAGAAAACCAATAAAACCTCATCCATTTGGCAGCCTTCGTTAAAGCTCCAGCTCCGCAACACAGCTCCTGATCTGGATTCTTATTTTCCAGCTGATCCCAATCACTGGAAGCTTGCTTCCTATGCGTTTGTGTCTCTGAATTCTGCCTCTCTGCTCACCCCTTCTGCCTACTACTTCTTCTACACTCTCCCTGTTTCTCTCTCTTCAGTTGGCCCACTCCACCCTGTTCCTCGGGGAGGAATACAAATACAGTGCCAATGACAGCAGAAATGAAACAAGAAGACCGCAGCCTGATGGTATCACAGGGGCCAGTCTCTGAGGCCATGGACGTTCTCCATGGCAGGACTCAACTGATCACCATTCTTACTGTTTACAACAGAGAAAGTCCTAACAAAGTTAGCACTGTTCTTCTTGGTTTGTGGTTCTGTTGTCCTTTTAAACTGAGAGTTTTGTCCACGGACTTGTGTAATTGCCTTCCTAAACCCCTCATTTAGCACGGGAGGTGGTAGGCAATATAGGCTTAGCTCACTGAATGAAAAAACACTACAGTAACCATCTACTCTTGGTTCGTATAAAATCAGCCATGTCCTTTCAGGGTAATTAGGATCCTGCGAATTTAAGTGGACAAAGCAGTAAATCTAATCTAGGTGTTTTTTAGGAGCAATCTTCTTGGAAGGCAGGCATGGCATTCTCACTCCCGTCTGACCTAAATTCTATTGGTCACAGAAAAGAAAATTTCAGTCACTGGAAAATACTTGAGATCCTCTATTTGGGCCCTGCTTCTCAGGCAGCCAAGAAATGCCCATTGGACTGATCTCACGCATGTCTTAAACAAAACAGCAGTTGATTGTTGGCCAATGTCTACCATAGAGCCCAATCTGAAATCCCCGAAACAACCATGCATACTTTGGACACAGACCTCAGGGNCTGCAGTGAACACTGGGGTGCATGTGTCTTTTCAAATTATAATTTTGTCCAGATATATGTCCAAGAGTAGGACTGCTGGATAGTATGGTCATTCTATTTTTTAGTTTTTAAGGACTCTTCATACTGTTCTTTATAGTGGCTGTTGGTACTTTTCAATCCATGCACCCATATCCCTTCTACCTGGAAAGCAGGGGCTTCTAGGATTGTAAATAATTTGTCCATTGATCAACTGTTTCTAGGGCTTCCCAGAGAAGAAAACTACCTTGACTGAGTGAAATGACTAAATGATTCAAATAAGAGGTAGGAGCAGGGATAAACATGGGATTAAACAGGGATAAATATGGTAGAATTAAAATCCTTCTGTTGACAAAATAAATAATAAATAAAAGCACAAAGTGAGTGCATGACGAACTGATGTGGACTTGTAGAAGCTCAAGGGAGGTTTTACTGTCTAAAAATTGGTGGTCATGACACTTTGAAATCCAGGTTTTGACTTTTACTGACTGGGAGGTCTGAAGTTATTGAAGTTTCTGTACTTTTTGGCCCAGGATGATAATCATAGGGTTGAGGGAATTAAATGAGAGATTCTATGTCAATGGTTAGAGTAACACTCAGGAAACACTAGTGATAGTTAATATTTTCATGTCACCATTTTTTTCTAAAGTTTTAAAACCCCCATGGCCAGAAAAAAGACCAAAAATACACAATTATACTCCAGTTATTAAAAAAAAAAAAAAAAAAGAAACATGATCTTTATCACACGGATGTAGGTTTGCAGTGTCAAGAAAATGCTTTATCAAAAGTTATCATTTACCCTATGGTTCTGGCATTAATCGATCCATTTGTTATGTAACCTCTAGCAGATCCTCGACACTGGCAACATCATTTTGCCAACAGCTGACAGCCTTCTGTGATAGTACTTTTCAAAAGATGTGTGTAGCCTATTGACCTCAGCAGGGTATCGACTTAATGGTCGATTGGTTTTCTTTGGGCACCATATTTATTATCTAGGGCTCCTGTAACAAAAATGCCACAAAATGAGGGGCTTAGAAAGACAGACATTTAGGACAGGTCCAATCCCGGGTCGAGGAAGATCCCACAACTAAACCCATGTAATGCAACTGCTGAAGCCCGCATGTCCTGAGCCCAGGCTCTGAAACAAGAGAAGCCACCACCATGAGAAGCCTGCACAGCACAGTGGAGAGTAGCCCCCACTGGCCACAGCTAGAGAAAGCCTGTGAGCAGCAGGAAAGACCTAACACAGCCAGAAAGAAAGGAAGGAAGGAAGACATTTATTCTCTCATCAGTTTTGGAGCCCAGAAGCCACGAATCCAGGTGTTGGCAGGGCTGGCTTCTTCTGAAAACTCTGAGGCAGAACACACCACCGTTCTCTTCTAGCTTCTTTTTATGTTGCCAACAATCCTCGATGTTCCTTGTAGCTGCATCACAGCAGTGTCTACCCATGTTTTCACATGGTCGCATTTTCCCTATGTGTCTTTATCTTCTTCTAAGAACACCAGTCTATAGATGTAGCATGCATGAGTGCTAAGCTGACTGAGTTGTGTCTGACTCTTTACACCCTTATGGACTATAGCCCACCAGGCTCCTCTGTCCTTGGGATTTTCCAGGCAAGGACACTAGAGTGCTGCTGCTAAGTCACTTCAGTTGTGTCCAACTCTGTGCGACCCCATAGACAGCAGCCCACCAGGCTCCCCTGTCCCTGGGATTCTCCAGGCAAGAACACTGGAGCGGGTTGCCATTTCCTTCTCCAATGCATGAAAGTGAAAAGTGAAAGTGAAGTCGCTCAGTCGTGTCTGACCCTCAGCGACCCCATGGACTGCAGCCTTCCAGGCTTCTCCGTCCATGGGATTTTCCAGGCAAGAGTTCTGGAGTGGGGTGCCATTGCCTTCTCCAGGACGCTAGAGTGGGTTGCCATTTTCTCCTCCAGGGGACCTTCCCAACCCAGGCATCAAACCAGTGTCTCTTATGCCTCCTGCATTAGCAGGTGGGTTCTTTACCACAAGAGCCAGCTGGGAAGCCCCATTGGATATAGAGTCTACCCCAGTCCACTAAGACCTCATGTTGACTGTGTACATCTGCAAAGACCCTATTTCCAAATGAGGTCAGCTTCTAAGGTTCCAGGTTGTCATAAGTTTGGCGGGGAGGAGGGACAGCATTTAACCCAGTATAGGCAGTAGGGGTTGAATCTGGCCATGTTATGACCCAGACTTGAGCTTTTAATAGGTCCCTTTCTGGGGATGGTGAGTAACATTTCTGTCTTTACCAGACCAGCTTTCCTCTTAATTAACAAGCTGAGCTCCTTGCAAGTGATGGTGGTAAAGGATAAAAATCCACTGACAAGATGAACAAGAAGATAAACTTCAACTAGGCTCTTTGGAGGCTTTCCACCCCCCCCCCCCGACGTGTTTCCAGCTGAAAGCCAATTGCAGTGTCAGCTGTAATTACCCAAGCCCATTACACGGCCAGGGGCAGGTGGCACTTAAAGAAATTGTGCAGATGCTGAAACTAGGCTCTGAGAGCCCTCCACATAGCCCCCATCTGAGCACAGTTGAAAACACATCTTAAAATAGATCAGTGCTAAATCTGCAGCAGGCAGGTAAGGGCGGGTGTGCAGAACATGAAAGTGACAGGCAGAGCGGCTTCTGAGTGGAAAGGAAAGTGGTTTCCTTCTGACCCATCTTCCTAACTCATAAAGGGATAGCTTTGCTTCTCTTTCAGACCCTTTGTCGTGATCCTCACCGTCATGTCTCTTGCTGTGCTTGGAACTACCAAGTGTCACCTTGGTCCCCTTTCAAGGAAGTGCTTTTGCACCAGCTGCTGGGAGAGTCGTCAGCTAAAAATCTTCTCCCCTTCAAGGATGGCCTTTTACACTTGCCTTTCCTGAGGCCACGCCCTTCCTCTCATCCAGCGATGGATCCATGCAGGGGCATCAATGCCTGGCCATCTCAATGGAGAAAGTTCTGCTTGACCGTTTCATTCCAGAGGTTGCCAGAGAAGTCAGCCGAGGCTGTCTTTGGGGCTGCTAGGGAATCAGTATTTGCCCCTGCCCAGTCCTGCTTCCTTTCCCACCCTTCTGCAGGAGATGGTCCCAACAGCATCATTTATAAATAATAAACATCCTCTGTGCTAAATGGCACCTGAGAGGCTTTTCCTAGGTGGTCCAACTTGCAACAGTCACCACTGCTGACATTTTTCAAACATTAATCTTTAATCATGGCCAGACAGGATGCTAAGTGTAAGACACACATTGTCTCAATTCACTGCACAAAATCCATAAAGATTGTGCTCTTACGTACATGTAACAGATGAGGACACTGAGGCTCAAATACGCTAAGCAACTTCTTTGTGAGTGATGAATTTGGGACTTTGAACCCAGCTCTCACGGTACCAAATCCCTGTCTCTAAACCATATGCTCTTCTGTTTTTCTGATGTGCAGGATCAGATGTTTTCATGCAGATGACTGCATGTCAGTTTAAAGTAGATTTCGTGTTCCCAAAGGTGAATTGGGAAGGCAATCTATGGTTGTGGCTGCTTAGTCACTAAGTCATGTCCAATTATTGTGACCCCTTGGACTGTCTAGACTCCTCTGTCCATGGAAGTTCCCAGGCAAGGATTCTGGAGTGGGTTGCCAGGCCCTCCTCCAGGGGATCTTCCCAACCCAGGGACTGAACCCAAGTCTCCTGTGTCTCCTCAGCAGATTCTTTACCACAGTGCCAGCAAGGAAGCCCTTAAACTGAAATGTATATCACTAAATAAAAGAAGCTAATCAAAAAGGGTTACAAAACGTTTGATTTCAACCATATGACATTCTGGGAAAGGCATAACTACGCAGACAGGAACAGATAAGTGTTGCCAGGGGTGGGGGAGGGGAGGGATGAATAGGTGAAGACAAGACTTTTAAGGCAGTGAAAATATTCTATATCTGGTGTCTCCAGCCCCTGAGCTATGGACCCATACCGGCTCATGGCCTGTCAGAAACCGACAGCACAGCAGGAAGTGAGTGACGGGCAAGCGAGCAAAGTTTCATCTGTATTTCCAGCCTCTCCCCATCAGTCGTATTACCACCTGAGCTCAGGCAAACAAGCTCAGGGATCGCTCTGATTCTGCATTATGGTGAGCTGTAAAATCATTTCATTATACACCACAATATAATAATAATAGAAATAAAGTATACAGTAAATGTGATGGGCTTGAATCATTGCAAAACCATTCCCCCACCTCCCGGTCCACAGAAAAATTGTCTTCCATGAAATCGGTCCTTGGTGCCAGAAAGCTTGGGCACCACTGCTCTATATGAGCCCAACATGGTGGATACATGTCATTATACATTTGTCCAAATGCATAAGATGTACAGCACCAGGAGAGAACTCTAATGTAAACTGTGTCCTTTGGATGACAATGATGTGTTGGTGTAGCTTCATCGGCTGTAACAAATGCACCATCTGGTGGGAGATGTTGGTGCTGGGGGAGATTGTGCACATGTGTGGGTAGCAGGGAGATGGAAATCTCTGCACCTTCCCCTCAATTTTGCTGTGAACCTAAAACTGCTCTAAAAATAAAGTTTAAATAAAGTATCTATTGAGTATATAGAATTTTAAAATAAAAATATACATTTTATTATTCATAAATTATGGGTTTATGGCTCTTATCCATATAATATATAATAAACTTCAGATAGCCTACAGTTGAATATCAATGCCTCACTGTTGAATGTATTATTTTGGACGTCTAATTAATTCTAATCTGGAATGGCAACCACTCCAGTATAATTGTCTAGGAAATTCCAGGGTCAGAAAAGCCTGGTGGACTACTGTTCATGGGGTCGCAAAAGAATCAGCCATGACTTAGCAGCTGAGCATGCAATTAACTCTAATACATGT
>SJYA01002444.1:3476636-3500235 GCA_006410615.1 Neotragus moschatus
GGCTCTGAGAGCCCTCCACATAGCCCCCATCTGAGCACAGTTGAAAACACATCTTAAAATAGATCAGTGCTAAATCTGCAGCAGGCAGGTAAGGGCGGGTGTGCAGAACATGAAAGTGACAGGCAGAGCGGCTTCTGAGTGGGAAGGAAAGTGGTTTCCTTCTGACCCATCTTCCTAACTCATAAAGGGATAGCTTTGCTTCTCTTTCAGACCCTTTGTCGTGATCCTCACCGTCATGTCTCTTGCTGTGCTTGGAACTACCAAGTGTCACCTTGGTCCCCTTTCAAGGAAGTGCTTTTGCACCAGCTGCTGGGAGAGTCGTCAGCTAAAAATCTTCTCCCCTTCAAGGATGGCCTTTTACACTTGCCTTTCCTGAGGCCACGCCCTTCCTCTCATCCAGCGATGGATCCATGCAGGGGCATCAATGCCTGGCCATCTCAATGGAGAAAGTTCTGCTTGACCGTTTCATTCCAGAGGTTGCCAGAGAAGTCAGCCGAGGCTGTCTTTGGGGCTGCTAGGGAATCAGTATTTGCCCCTGCCCAGTCCTGCTTCCTTTCCCACCCTTCTGCAGGAGATGGTCCCAACAGCATCATTTATAAATAATAAACATCCTCTGTGCTAAATGGCACCTGAGAGGCTTTTCCTAGGTGGTCCAACTTGCAACAGTCACCACTGCTGACATTTTTCAAACATTAATCTTTAATCATGGCCAGACAGGATGCTAAGTGTAAGACACACATTGTCTCAATTCACTGCACAAAATCCATAAAGATTGTGCTCTTACGTACATGTAACAGATGAGGACACTGAGGCTCAAATACGCTAAGCAACTTCTTTGTGAGTGATGAATTTGGGACTTTGAACCCAGCTCTCACGGTACCAAATCCCTGTCTCTAAACCATATGCTCTTCTGTTTTTCTGATGTGCAGGATCAGATGTTTTCATGCAGATGACTGCATGTCAGTTTAAAGTAGATTTCGTGTTCCCAAAGGTGAATTGGGAAGGCAATCTATGGTTGTGGCTGCTTAGTCACTAAGTCATGTCCAACTATTGTGACCCCTTGGACTGTCTAGACTCCTCTGTCCATGGAAGTTCCCAGGCAAGGATTCTGGAGTGGGTTGCCAGGCCCTCCTCCAGGGGATCTTTCCAACCCAGGGACTGAACCCAAGTCTCCTGTGTCTCCTCAGCAGATTCTTTACCACAGTGCCAGCAAGGAAGCCCTTAAACTGAAATGTATATCACTAAATAAAAGAAGCTAATCAAAAAGGGTTACAAAACGTTTGATTTCAACCATATGACATTCTGGGAAAGGCTTAACTACGCAGACAGGAACAGATAAGTGTTGCCAGGGGTGGGGGAGGGGAGGGATGAATAGGTGAAGACAAGACTTTTAAGGCAGTGAAAATATTCTATATCTGGTGTCTCCAGCCCCTGAGCTATGGACCCATACCGGCTCATGGCCTGTCAGAAACCGACAGCACAGCAGGAAGTGAGTGACGGGCAAGCGAGCAAAGTTTCATCTGTATTTCCAGCCTCTCCCCATCAGTCGTATTACCACCTGAGCTCAGGCAAACAAGCTCAGGGATCGCTCTGATTCTGCATTATGGTGAGCTGTAAAATCATTTCATTATACACCACAATATAATAATAATAGAAATAAAGTATACAGTAAATGTGATGGGCTTGAATCATTGCAAAACCATTCCCCCACCTCCCGGTCCACAGAAAAATTGTCTTCCATGAAATCGGTCCTTGGTGCCAGAAAGCTTGGGCACCACTGCTCTATATGAGCCCAACATGGTGGATACATGTCATTATACATTTGTCCAAATGCATAAGATGTACAGCACCAGGAGAGAACTCTAATGTAAACTGTGTCCTTTGGATGACAATGATGTGTTGGTGTAGCTTCATCGGCTGTAACAAATGCACCATCTGGTGGGAGATGTTGGTGCTGGGGGAGATTGTGCACATGTGTGGGTAGCAGGGAGATGGAAATCTCTGCACCTTCCCCTCAATTTTGCTGTGAACCTAAAACTGCTCTAAAAATAAAGTTTAAATAAAGTATCTATTGAGTATATAGAATTTTAAAATAAAAATATACATTTTATTATTCATAAATTATGGGTTTATGGCTCTTATCCATATAATATATAATAAACTTCAGATAGCCTACAGTTGAATATCAATGCCTCACTGTTGAATGTATTATTTTGGACGTCTAATTAATTCTAATCTGGAATGGCAACCACTCCAGTATAATTGTCTAGGAAATTCCAGGGTCAGAAAAGCCTGGTGGACTACTGTTCATGGGGTCGCAAAAGAATCAGCCATGACTTAGCAGCTGAGCATGCAATTAACTCTAATACATGTATACATGGTTTCTTTTTTTTTTTTAATCTTGGTAGGGCAATGAGTGAAGTGAAGTGAAGTTGCTCAGTCATGTCCGACTCTTTGCAACCCCGTGGACTGTAGTCTACCAGGCTCCTCCATCCATGAGATTCTCCAGGCAAGAATACTGCAGTGGGTTGCCATTTCCTTCTCCAGGGGATCTTCCCGACCCAGGGATCGAACCTGGGTCTCCCACATTGCAGGCAGACACTTTAACCTCTGAGCCACCAATAGCACATATTAAATATGTATGTGTAACCAACAAATATTTGTGGAATGACTTTGTAGGAAAATAAAAGCCAATTCATCACACATTTGATCAAATACACGTAGCCTTTCCTTCTATGCAACTACTATGCACTCATACTTGCTACAGAGCAATGAAAAATGTGTAAAACTAGTTATTGGTTAGAGTAGTTTTAACCTGAAGAGTCATGCAGACAAAAAGATCCAGAAATATTCGTAGAATAAAGCATATTTTCTAAAATACAATTCTCTATTTCATCATACATATTTGGTTCTTTCATGACTCAAGCACAGAATGACTTTTAGGTAAAATATCTCATTCTTTGGAAAAGAAACTCACTGATTCAAGATATAAGAGGTTTAGTATTGAGTTACTACTCTATCCATGTAGAGCTGGGTCAGTCAATGCCCACGGCATCTTGGGCATCCCAAAGTCTGAAGGGGGACTGGGATCCCTGAGTCCAGCCATTCCCCAACCCAGGGGATGGTGGGAAGACATGGGTGGTGCTAAGATACAATTTGCATTACTTTGTGAGGATGCTGTTGCCATTTCAGTTCTTTGAGTCCTTCGGACCATACAGAGAGAGTCCCAGTGTGGGTCTCATGTGTCTTGAACCACATTGACTGTTGTGAATCTCCCTTTTCACAAAAAGACAGCAGCTCTCAGCTCTGAGCCTTCAAGGGAAAGTGGTGGTGGTGCGGTCTCCAGCTATAGGTGAACAAGTTTGTTCTGTAACCTTGATTTCATGGTTATCCTCTAAGCTGTTGAGCCCCTCCAGATCTAGGCTCCATCTTTCTTCCCTCTCCCCAAGGAGGTCTGACCTGTATGGACACCACCAGTGGGCTCCATGGTTCCTGGATACTTGTTGGATTTGGTTGTGAGACCCAGCAAGAGACAAGAAAGAGAGTGGAATGTGACCAGTAAGGTCACCATCCCAGACTAGCTCTATCATGGCAGAGACAACTGGTGCTATAAAGGTGGCCACCTCACATGACTCTCATCTTCCAATTTATGGCGACTCTCCTGTCCTGGCCCCGTTAAGCCCATAGGTAGTTTCAGGGATGCTGATATCAGCTTCAAATTCCCTCATTGTCTCAAGCACCCCCCTATGCCTGGATTGTTGCCATTAGTTCCTTTGGGAATATGCTTCTCTCATGTTATCCTCTTTTGTGTATTCTGGTGGAGACTCTGATAAATCTACTATTGACATCACTAATGTTTGGTATCCACTTATTTTACTGACAGAAGAAAAGGCAGCCTCAAGGTCAAGATCAGACCCAAGAACCTGAGTCTGCCCATAAAAGAGAACCCACAGTTCATCAGAGGCAAACACAGAACCTCCGACTGTAATCTTCTCTATGAAAGTGTAGAGTTTTCTAGAACAAGGATAAATATGCTAGCTCCCATCCTCAGCCTCCTCAACAGTGGCAAGCACAGCTTCCAACCTTAAGGGAAAAGCAGAGCCTTTTGCCATGAGATGGAAAAGAGGTGAAAAATTGATGGTTCAAAGCTGGATGCAACATGCAACCTTGTTTTCTTGACTCACTGCATTGCATGCGTGTGTGTGTGCACGCCCAGTTGCTCAGTCATGCCCTACTCTTTGCAGCCCCATGGACTGTAACCTGCCAGGCTCCTCCATTAATGGAATTTTCCAGGCAAGAATACTGGAGTGGGTTGCCATTTCCTTCTCCAGGGGATCTTCTCAATCCATCCAGGGATCAAACCTTCCTCTGTTGTGTCTCCTGCATTGGCAGGTGGATTCTTTACCACTAGCACCACTTGGGAAGCCCCAACTCATGGCATTAATTCTTGTAAAAACATTTTGGATTGTTTGCCCAAATCTACAAACTGGAAATTTTCATACTAAAACCCAGATTTCTGCATCCTCTTGAAACTGGAGGAACTGATCCAACTCAGGGCATTAACCCTTCCTGAGACTGAGCAGGACTCCTCTCCAGAATCGGGGCAACATCTGCTTAGCTCTTCTCCACCAGGTCCCCGGAGGACTTTTGAGGTTGAGACCCAGAGGAAGGACAAGGCAGGAAGTGGGTTGTTGCTGGTCCTCTGCTCCCTTGGGCTCTTGTCATCCTCAGTCCTGGTTGATGATTGGCCAAATCATCAGACTCAGATTCCGAGGGTGTCAGCAGTGGGAGGTGTGACTTCACGACTGCCTACCATATACTTCCTCCTTAGCAATAGCCACCCCCTGCCCAGATCAGCACTTCTTTTGAATCCCTTCTGCCCAGAATTGTATCCTTGTCTTTAATAACCGCCTTCCTCTGTTCCACTTAGGTTAGGCTAATGTGATTTCCCTATCATTTCCCTGTTGCTCTGTCAAATAAATCCACTTTCTGTCACCTTGTATTTCGAGCCAAACCAAAAATATACACTAATCTTTAATTTATAACAATCCAGTGATGCCCGAATGTCATTAAATCATGTAGGACTAAAAGGCAGGCTTAGTTGTTAATCCCAAGATGCATTCAGTAAGACCCACTTAATTTCACAGGTCTTCAGTGAGTTGAATAAAAACTAGCCATGTTGTTGGCTGCCAAGGGTATTAAATTGGTTAGGCTCTGTTAACACAACTGTTGTTGGTTCCCACATTTTCTTGGAGAGAACTTTTCTTATTTCAAAATGAAATATTTTGAAATATTTCAATATACTGCAGTAACTTTTGCTCTGAAAACTTAATCTTAGAACTGCTCACATGTTCTATGTTATTAAAGAACTGTATTCCACCTACCTTGTTATAGGCATTTTTTTCACCAAATGAAACAATGAAGCAGGAATATTGAAATTATATTAATTGCTTACACTCTCTCTATACAAACACACACGTACACACGCACACACACAGACACACACAGACACACACACACACATACATATAAGGCTTTCTGGTGGCTCTGATGGTAAAGAACCTGCCTACAATGCAGGAGACCTGGGTTTGATCCTTTGTTGGGAATAGCCCCTATTCAACTCCTGCCTCACAAGAGGACATTCACTGGCAAGAGTGTTTCAGACTGAATCTAGAGAGCAGTTGACCAGCTGGGCAGCCTGAAGGAGATGTGGACAGCCAGGTTTGGCCAGCAGCAGCCAGCTTCCTGCAGGTAATAAATCTGCCCATTAGACATGGACCCAGTCCTCATGTCTTCTTCTGCCTGGGAGAGGATCTGTGCTTGTTACAAGTGCCATGTAGGACAGAGGGGATGCTCGTAAACACGACAGTGGGGGATCCTTTGTCATGGAGAGCCCTTTTAACAGGCACTAGTATCAGTGGCGTTTCATCTCCTAGAATGAAGGCTGTAACAGGGATGGGGCTATCACATCCCATGTAACGGTTTCCACTGAAGACACAGATGCAGAAGATCACTGATCTGTTGGGAAGTTAAGGGACCAAGTGCATTCTGGACTCTTCCCTGCAAAATCACAGAAACCAAAGCAGTGAAAGAGTTAAATGGGGGTTTGGCTTCTAAAATTGTATTCCCAGTAAAAGTGACTCTTTCAATATATACATTTTTAAAATTGAACACACACGGATGTGCAGGCACACATACACATAGTGAAAAATCTACTTGAAATTGATTTATTTCGTGAAGAAGTTGCTCTTTTTATAAATTGATTTAGGAGTCTGAATTATAGCTGTTGAGCTGAAATATTTTAATCGGAAATGTTTTGCTCCCTGGGAAAGAGATCTAAAGGCTGTGAATTTTCCCAGTTGAGAGCATTACTTCTAGCCAATTAACTTGAGCACCGTTCAAGTTCTCCAGGACTGATGGGTCCCTCCCACACTTTCCCAGGCCATTATTGTTTGTAGGTTTGTCCTCTAAATAATCTCAGAGGAGTGGGGGGTGGGGCATGAGGGACCCAGGGGGACAAAGGGTTTCTGAAACCCACTGTCTGCTCAGGGCCTCTGGTCCTTTTGGAATTCTGTTTCAGCAGAGGTGTAAGAAGCAAGCAGCACCCTCCAAAGTGAGATGAGGGTCCTTCCCTCCCCGGTGTTTTCTATCAGAAGGGCAGGTTTCACAGCAATAAGAAAAGAAACGGCAAATCTTTGTCCCACAAAGGCTCCGTGTCCAACAGCTGTCACTGTTTGAAGATTCAGGTTTCGATTTATGTCAGGCATGATGGAAAGTGGCTCCAGGAGCAATTTACAGTCCTGTGACTCTGGCATCCACAGAGGGGAGGAACCCTGAGATGTAGTGCTTGGGGGTTTGCATGATTTAATGAACAACATGGTAAGCTCCTCAAAAAAGGCAAAGTGTTAGTTGCTTAGTCCTATTCTGCTCTTGCCAGACTCCTCTGTCCATGGGATTTCCCAGGCAAGAATACTGGAGTGGGTTGCCATTTCCTTCTCCAGGGATTTTCCCAAACCAGAGATGGAACCCCAGTCTCCCACATTGCAGGCAGATTCTTTACAGTCTGAACCACCAGAGAAACCTTGGTGAGCTCCTGTAACACTGAAAAATTATCTAACAGCAAAGGAGGCTGGGAAATATGCTCTATCTGCAAAGGAGGCTGGGAAATATTTTCTAACCCTAAAGGAATCTGGGAAATGTAGTCTAATTCCAAGGGAGGCTGGGAAATGCGGTTCAACCAAGCATGAGACTAGGGGAAAATGAAGGGGGTTGGTGAAAACATTGTCCTTGTCACATCTCCAGGCTAAAAGCCTTGAACTTGTGCAATCTTTTCTCCTAGCCGGTAGTTACTATGCTCCGTTTCCCCCCATCCAAGTGTGTTCAGTGGGGGCTGGTCCATTTCATGTACAGAAGCCAAGTAATGGCCATATCCTACTTTCTTTAGAGGCAAAGGAAGCTGTTTCTGTTTGCTTCCTTGGAGCTCATCCTGGAGAAAAGTGAGAATTGTCAGAATATCCAAATGAGAGACCCTCCTGTAGGACCTCTGTCTTATCAGACTCGAACATTCTTTAATGGCTTGAACAAACAGGGGAAGCAAGGATCAAATAATTAATTGCTTAAGTTGATGAGGGTATAGCACCTGCTTTTCATCCAGCTTCAGACCTCAATTCAGGAAAAAGCAACAACAGTCTTTAAACAGAAAATTAAATCTAATCTATACACGTAGATCTGAAAATAAAAACTCCACTCGTCTTGTAATTATCACTATGGCTCAGTGTTTATCAGATATTGATCATAGGACTGGCATAAGAAAGTAGTTACTTTTAGAATCCCAACCACCCAGAAATTCAATCAGCTTCCTTTTGAACTGGATGAGTGTGAGAATCTTCACACCAACCAGTTTGCCATTTGCAATAAGACAGCTGCATGGAGGGTCCTGAATGAGTAGACTTGGATTAGAATCAGACATTCTGGGAACTTCCCTGCTGGTACAGTGGCTAAGACTCTTCACTCTCAATTCAGGAGGACCCCCAGTCAGAGAACTAGATCCCACGTGCTCTAACTCAAAGATTCCGCATGCCACAACTAAGACCCAGTGCAGCCAAATAAATAAATATTTTTAAAAAAAGACATCCTAGAAAGTCTTAGTCTGTTCATTTGTTAAGGCTTCTGTTTTGCTTTGTTTTTTAATCAGGTATGAAGGTGTTTGCTTCCATGGCGGTTCGGTGGTAAAGGATTCAACTGCCAATGCAGGAGATATGGGTTCAATCCCTGGGTCAGGAAGATCCCCTGGAGAAGGAAATGGCAACCCACTCCAGTATTCTTGCCTGGGAAATCCCATGGACAGGGGAGCCTGGCAGGCTACAGTCTATGGAGTTGAAAGGAGTCAGACATGACTTAGAGACAGAATAAAAACAACAACATGAAGGGGTTTAAGTGACCACATATCTTACTCCACATCCTGGTTATAGGATCACCCAAGGCCCCATCTCACCATGGTTTCCCTTACATAGTTCCTATCGTCATGACACCTGACGCACAAGAATCCCCCATTCTGATGCATTTCAGATTATGCCTTCTGCTCAGCTTTGAAAAGAACATGGTGACGTGTGGATATGTGCACTTAAAAAATATTTATGTATTTATATTTGGCTGTGTCAGGTCTTAGTTGGGGCGTGTAGATTTTTTTTTCTTTTTTTTTAGTTGCAACATTCAAACTTTTAGTTGCAGCATCTGGGTTCTAGTTCCCTGACCAAGGTTCAAACCCAGGCCCCCTGCACTGGGAGCTCAGACTCTTAGCCACCGACCCACCAGGGAAGTCCAGATGTGTGCATTTTTAAAGTTACCCAAACATCATTCACTCCAGGTCTTCATGTTGCGTTTTACAGTCTTAATGCTCAGAAATGTGCTCTGAAAAGCTCCCCAGGCTGCTGTCAGCTCCTCTGGTTTACTTCTTCTGCCAAATTCCAGTTGATGAAGTTGGCTCACCAACCCTGCCCTCACCTAAACAATCCTGCCTCCTGGTGATTGTTCAGCCCTCAGATTTTTTGATGCCTTAAATCTGTAGTCCAAGCAGAGAAAAAACTATTCATAACTATCTGTTTTGTCTTTGTTCTGAAACTTATAAAATTAACATTGCAAAAATGACTTTTACAGAAGCCTTAAAGTTCAACCTTTAATATTCTGTTTGTAAATCTGTTTTCTAACATTTAAAAGATGATTTTAATAAGTTAGTAGATGCCTTTAAATATTTCAAAGCATGTTCATAAATTTCATGTATCTGGCTTCCTTTAAAGCAATGTACATGCTTCATTAACATGGAAAGCTTTCTTAAATACTTAAACAGCCTTAGAAACTGTAATATTAATAAATAAACTTACAAAAGACTCAATTTTTTGTAAGCATTCCAATCTTGTACATACTTAAGGAACTTATACTTTTTATCTTTCCTTTTTATTTTTGAAATTATGAAAGTATGGTAACACAATCACAGGAGACTTAGAAAATACAGAACAAAGTTACATATAGTTCTACTATACAATTACTTTTAAGTAGATACATTGACATTTTTAGTTGGAGTTTCAATATGAAGCCCTCAAAAATTAATAGAAATGAATATACAGAAAAGTAGAAGGATATAGTAGCCTTGAAAGGCACCATGAACCAAGTCAACATAATTAATATTTATACAATTTTCACACAACAGTAGGATACAAATTCTATTCCAGTAGGGAGCTTATACTTTTCAACTTAAAGTTCCAAACAAAAAATCTATAGCTAAATTCTCTGTGTTGGCTGGAATCACATCTGAAATCTTACCTAATGTGACAAATTATCTTAAATATTATAAACACAAAATATTTCCCAACAATACTTAAGCTTACACAAAATTATTAGCAACAGATAGTAACAGTACATTGTTAGTAACAGTAAATTATTAGTAACAGTATACCTTTTAATTATTACCCTTTCTGGATTTTAGACTCACTGAGGAAATAATTTTACCCTTTCCAGCAAACTGAGGTTACAGACCTAAACAAATGCCTTCATCATCTCATAGTAATTAGGACTTTCTTCTCTATGGGCCAAGAGGGCTTGTTGACAAAAAATTTTTGACTGGAACAGGTGATCTGAAGCCTCCAAACACCTAGATTCTTACCACTTAGACAACCTCATTCAGGATTTTCCTAGAATATTCTATCCCTTCCAAGTGGATGCCTTCTGCAACCCACCTATTAGCTAAATCCAGCTGGAGTCTAAACCATGTCCATCAGGTTGCTTCACCTCTGATTGGACTGAACTGGTCTATGGACGACTCCACCTGTTCTGATTTCTTGCCTTGTTCCTCCTGCCTGGAAGAGCCAGTACACTTTCAGATGCTGGGATGACCCCCACTTGGAGTTACTCTTTCCCTCATGCTTAGCTTGTATACCAGCATGCTCAGTCTCTAAGTAGTGTCCGACTCTTTGTGACCCTATGGACTGTAGCCCACTAGGCTCCTCTGTCCATGAGATTCTCCAGGCAAGAACACTGGATTGGGTAGCCATTCCCTTCTCTAGGTGATATTCCTGATCCAGAGATCAAACTCGCATCTCTTATGTCTCCTGCATTATTTACCAAGAGGATTCTTTACTGCTGAGCCACATGGGTAGCCCCATACTTAGCTTATAGTCCTTGAATGTCTGAGATATTCCCAAACACTTGTGTATCTGCACCTTCCTCTGCCCACTCTCACCTCTATATGACTGCGATGCTCTTTTTTTTTTTTTGAAGGATAATTGCTTTACAGAATTTTGTTTTCTGTCAAACCTCAAATGAGTCACCATAGGTATATATAGAACCCCTCNGTCTTTGTTTGGTTTTGGTATCAGGGTGATGGTGGCCTCATAGAATGAGTTTGGAAGTGTTCCTTCCTCCGCAATTTTTTGGAAAGAGTTTTAGAAGGATAGGCATTAGCTCTTCTGTAAATGGTTTGATAGAAATCTCCTGTGAAGCCATCTGGTCCTGGGCTTTTGCTTCTTGGGAGATATTTTATCACAGCTTCAATTTCAGTGCTTGTAATTGGGCTGTTCATAATTTCTATTTCTTCCTTGTTCAGTCTTGGGNCCTCCGCAATTTTTTGGAAAGAGTTTTAGAAGGATAGGCATTAGCTCTTCTGTAAATGGTTTGATAGAAATCTCCTGTGAAGCCATCTGGTCCTGGGCTTTTGCTTCTTGGGAGATATTTTATCACAGCTTCAATTTCAGTGCTTGTAATTGGACTGTTCATAATTTCTATTTCTTCCTTGTTCAGTCTTGGGAGATTGAACTTTTCTAAGAATCTGTCCATTTCTTCCAGGTTATCCATGTTATTGCCATATAGTTGTTCATAATAGTTTCTTATAATCCTCTGTATTTCTGCATTGTCTGCTGTAACCTCTCCTTTTTCATTTCTAAGTTTGCTGATTTGATTCTTTTTTTCTTGATGAGTCTGGCTAAAAGTTTGCCAATTTTGTTCATCTTCTCAAANAATCTGTCCATTTCTTCCAGGTTATCCATGTTATTGCCATATAGTTGTTCTTAATAGTTTCTTATAATCCTCTGTATTTCTGCATTGTCTGCTGTAACCTCTCCTTTCTCATTTCTAAGTTTGCTGATTTGATTCTTTTTTTCTTGATGAGTCTGGCTAAAAGTTTGTCAATTTTGTTCATCTTCTCAGAGAACCAGCTTTCAGTTTTATTAATCTTTACTCTTGTTTCTTTCATTTCTTTTTCATTTCTTTCTGCTCAGACCTTTATGATTTCTTTCCTTCTGCTAATTTTGGGGTTGTTTTTTTCTTCTTTTTTTAGTTGCTTTAGGTGTAAAGCTAGGTTGCCTACTTGAAGTTTTTCTTGTTTCTTGAGATAGGATTGTATTGCTATAAACTTCCCTCTTAGAGCTGCTTTCATTGCATCTCATAGATTTTGAGTTGTCATGTTTTCATTGTCATTTGTTTCTAGAAATTTTTTTATTTCCTTTTTGATTTTTTCAGTAACTTGTTGGTTATTTAGAAATGTGTTGTTTAATTTCCATGTGTTTGTGCTTCTTACAGTTTTTTTTTCTTGTAATTGATATCTAGTCTTATAGTGTTATGGTCAGAGAAGATGCTTGATACAGTTTCAATTTTCTTAAATTTACTGAGGCTTGATTTGTGACCAAAGATGTGGTCTATTCTGGAGAATGTTCCATGTGCACTTGAGAAGAATATGTATTCTTCTGCATTTGGATGGAATGGCCTGAAGATATCAATAAGATCCATCTCATCTAATGCATCATTTAAAACTTGTGTTTCCTTATTAGTTTTCTGTTTTGATGATCTGTCCACTGGTGTGAGTGAGGTGTTAAAGTCTCCTACTATTATTGTGTTACTGTTAATTTCTCCTTTTATGTCTGTTAGTGTTTGTCTTATGTATTGAGGTGCTACTGTGTTGAGTACATAGATGTTTACAATTATTATGTTTTCCTCTTGGATTGATCCCTTGATCATTATGCAGTGCCCTTTCTTATCTCTGGTAAGCTTCTTTATTTTAAGGTCTATTTCATCTGAGATGGGAATTGCTACTCCAGCTCTCTTTTGCTTCCCTTTTGCATGGAATGTATTTTTCCATCCTCTCACTTTCAGTCTATATATGTCTTTAGGTCTAAAGTGGGTTTCTTGTAGACAGCCTATATATGGGTCTTGTTTTTGTATCCATTCACCCAGTCTGTGTCTTTTGGTTGGAGCATTCAATCCATTTACATTTACAGTAACCATTGATATATATGTTCCTATTGCCATTTCTTCATTGTTTGGGGTTGATTTTGTAGATCTTTTTTTCTTCTCTTGTATTTCTTAACTATATGAATCCCTTTAACATTTGTTGTAAAGCTGGTTTGATGATATTGAATTCTCTTAACTTTTACTTGTCTGAGAAGTTTTTCATTTCTCCATCAATTTTGAATGAGATCCTTGGCAGGTACAGTAATCTTGGTTGTAGATTTTTCCCTTTCAGTACTTTAAATATATCCTGCCATTGTCTTCTGGCCTGTATAGTTTCTGCTGAAAGATCAGCTGTTAGGTGTATGGGGTTACCCTTGTATGTCACTTGCTGCTTCTCCTTTGCTGTTTTTAATATTCTTTCTTTGTGTTTAGTCTTTGTTAGTTTGATTTGTATGTGTCTTGGTGTGTTTCTCCTTGGGTTTATCCTGTATGGGACTCTATGTGCCTCTTGAACTTGATTGACTATTTCCTTTTCTATGTCAGGGAAATTTTCAACTATAATCTCTTCAAAAATTTTCTCACACCCTTCCCTTTTTCTCTTCTTCTTCTGGGACCCCTATGATTTGAATGGTGGTGCATTTGATATTGTCCTATAGGTCTCTGAGACTATCTTCAGTTCTTTTCATTCTTTTTACTTTATTCTGCTCTTCAGAAGTTATTCCTCCAATTTATCTTCCAGCTCACTGATTCATTATTCTGCTTCAGATATGCTGCTATTGATTCCTTCTAGAGTATTTTTAATTTCAGTAATTGCATTGTTTGTCTCTGTATGTTTATTCTTTAATTCTTCTAGATCTTTGTTAATTGATTCTTGCATTTTCTCCATTTTGTTTTCAAGGTTTTTTATAATCTTTACTGTCATTATTCTGAATTCTTTTTCAGGTAATTTACCTATTTCCTCTTCATTTATTTGGACTTCTGTGTTTCTAGTTTGTTCCTTCATTTGTGTAGTATTTCTCTGCCTTTTCATTATATTTTTTAACTTATTGTGCTTGAGCTCTCCTGTTCCCAGGCTTCAAGGTTAAATTCTTTCTTCCTTTTGGTTTCTGCCCTCCTAAGGTTGGACCAGTGGTTTGTATAAGCTTGAGATTTGTGCTGAGTTTTTGTTTATTTGCTTGTTTGTTTGTTTTTCCTCTGACACGAAAGGCTGAGTGAGGTGGTAATCCTATCTGCTGATGATTTGGTTTGTATTTTTGCTCTGTTTGTTGTTTAAATGAGTTGTCCTGCACAGGGTGCTATGGCGGTTGGGTGCTGCTGGGTCTTGTATTCAAGTGGTTTCCTTTGCATGGCTTCTCACTATTTGATACTCCCTAACATTAGTTCTCTGGTAGGCTAGGGTCTTGGAGTCAGTGCTCCCACTCCAAAGGCTTTGGGCTTGATCTCTACATCTCTTGTGTGGCTACTCTTCATCCTGCTTTTCTAGAGGCAGAATTATGTGATGGAAAGAAGAGGTGGGCAACTAACCTTTCCGAGCCTCCGTGTTTCTCTGTCACCATATCCTATATACCAGATGTGGTAGGAGCTGTGTGAAGCGGATGGTGCAGCAGCCATGGCAGGAGAACTGAGTCCAGTGCCATTGCATGGAGGCAGGGGGCGGAGGCAGGGTGCGAAGGAGTACACCCTGTGCCTGCATGGAGGGCTGCGTGACGCGGTGGTGGGGCAGGGAGGTGTGAAATCTGTGATGCTCTTATGACAATCTCTGCTGCCCTCCTTTTAAAACTTTATTTATCCTTCTTCAGTGTGGGCACCACCTCTTGATGAGTGGAGTGCCCAAATGTTTGTGGATCTTTTTAACAACCTCCACAGCTTCCACTGATGCAGTGGTGATGTCATTGAGCAGTAACAAAATAATAATGGTAATTGCCACCATTGCAGTTTATTGAAATGCAAAGTTTTGAAAAGACAGTGAGTTAACAGTGCTATTCCACAGGAAAAAAGTTGGCATTAAAGGGAGATGATGTATAATGTTTCACTTGTTTTAATGAGTAGTGAGTGCTTGTATGCATGTATTACATTTCTTCTATTAATGAAATACATTCTTAATGTCAATTTTAGAAATAGGGGTAAAGTGAATTTACTCCTCTGAGCTGACGTTTTAGAATGAATTGAAGTCTAAAGTAATAATAGGGTCTTGAGACTCCACTGGTGGTCCAGTGGCTAAGACTCCATGCTCCCAGTGCCTGGGGGTCCAGGTTCAATCTCTGGCAGGGAACTTGATCCCACATGCCACAACTGAGAGTTCGCATGCTGCAATGACGATCAAAGACCCCGTGTGCCACAACAAAGACCCAGTGCAGCCAAATAAATAAATAACATAAGGCCTAAGACTATTAAAGCTTCGTGTGTGCTCACTCATGTCTGACTCTTTGTGACCCAAGGACTATAGCCTGCCAGGTTCCTCTGTTCATGGAATTTTCCAGGCAAGAATACTGCAGTGGGTTGCCATTTCCTTCTCCAGGAGTTCTTCTCAACACAGGGATCCAACCTGAATCTCCTGCATCAACAGGTAGATTCTTTACCACTGTGCCACCTTGGAAGCCCCTTAAGACTATTGGTTATAAGCAAATCACCAGGGCCAACCAGGATCTTAAGATTTCAGTCACTATGCTAATATGTGCCAGTTTCATTCTCAGAGGGTAAAGCGTCTGCCTGCAATGCGGGAGACCTGGGTTCAGTCCCTGGGTCGGGAAGATCCTCTGGAGAAGGAAATGGCAACCCACTCCAGTATTCTTGCCTAGAAAACCCCATGGATGAAGAAGTCTGGTAGGCTACAGTCCATGGGGTCACAAAGAGTCAGACACGACTGAGTGACTTCACTTCACTCACTAAATCACAGGAAGTACAGGCAAGTGACAGGTCACCCTTCAGTTTCATTTGGCATAACTCAGGGACAGTCTCAAACCTGGAAACTGACCTGGATTTGATCTCAGATAGTCCCTTTCCATGTAAACTTGTTTCTCCTTCATAAAGATACTCTTTGCTGCCCATTCTTTTCCCTACTCCCTGGTATTCCCACCCAACCCAGCCCCAGTCACTCCCTTCGCTTAAATCCATGTCTGGAGACTCAACTCAGTCCGCACCTCCAGCCTGTACCTAGTGGACGGTCAGCCCTCCTTGATGTTCCCACAGCACCCTGGGCACATTTTATCTGATTCATATCACGCTGTGTTATCAGCATGCCTCTGTACATCTATTTTACTCTCCAGAATGTGGGGCCCTAGGGGGTAAGGACTGCTGCTGCTAAGTCGCTTCAGTTGTGTCTGACTCTGTGCGACCCCATAGACGGCAGCCGACTAGGCTCCTCTGTCCCTGGGATTCTCCAGGCAAGAACACTGGAGTGGGTTGCCATTTCCTTCTCCACAGGGGTTAAGGACTACATTGGATCAATTCACCTCTGAGCTCCCATCTGATAGAGTACATGGCATAGAATACTCATCCAATAAATCTGTATCTATTACGAAGAGGGGCAACTGGGATCTTGGATGAAACACGTAAATCAAAATAGTCTCCTTAATGGGCCTCAAAAGAGTAGCATCATTAACTTGATAGAGAGCATGGGAGAAAAAGTTGTGTTCTTGGATGAAAGCTCCCAGAAACAGCTAGCCTTTAAACAAATTGTGTGATTAGGTCAAAGAAGATACTAAGGGGGTAAAAAAAAAAAAAAAAGCTATTTTACATTTACCAAAAAACAAAATGCATTTTCTACATATAAGGGCACTCAGTTTTTAAGGATTCAGAACTGATTCAGCAAATTAGATAAGGTTTCCTTTTAAGAGGTGATTAGTTATTCATACCAAGTGATATTTATTCTCTAGCCGCCTAGACATTTAAAATGATACTTTTGACAAGTAGAAAAATATGTTCCATGCTTTCCTTCTTAATAGGCAAAATATCAACTTGGAGCAATTTATTTGTTTGTACAACTCAAGGGGAACATAGAGCAGGAATGAAAAATCTGTGAAGAAAGAAATTCCATCTGGCTGTAAAATAGTTACTTTTTTTTTTTTTTTTTTGGTTGTTTAAATAAAGCAAAGAAGACAAGCATAAAGGAAGGAAAGAAAGAAGGAAAAATGGGAGGAGGGGAGGGCAGAAGTGGGGGAGAAAGGAAGAGAGGAAAATTCTGGGGATGATCTATTAAGGAAATATTTTAGTGTCTTTCACGGATAGCCAAGATAAANTTTTTTTTTTTTTTTTTTGGTTGTTTAAATAAAGCAAAGAAGACAAGCATAAAGGAAGGAAAGAAAGAAGGAAAAATGGGAGGAGGGGAGGGCAGAAGTGGGGGAGAAAGGAAGAGAGGAAAATTCTGGGGATGATCTATTAAGGAAATATTTTAGTGTCTTTCACGGATAGCCAAGATAAAAGCAAGGAACAGCTTTCTCCAGGGTATAGTAATTATATGGATCTCATTGTCTTTAATCGATGCCACTAAAATTAGAAATAGACTCAAAGGGAGTTTAGATAAATACATAGATAATAGCCAGGAAATTTAAATGACTTTAAATTAAATTACTTTAAAGGTATTTCATAAAAGCTTCTCTCATACTTTTTGTTTCAAGGATGTCGTGCTGGAAATTCCCCAGTAGCCTTTTTCTGGGACTAACTCTTTGACTCTGCATTTTGTAATCAGTGCACCGAACTGAAGAGTGGCCACCCAAATCTCATGTCACCAGGAATGCCACAGTGTGATCTTATCTTAAATAGAGTCTTTGCAGATGTGATCAGTAAGCATGAATATAGTGGCCTGCTGCTGCTTAGTCACTCAGTCCTGTCCAGTTCTTTGCGACCCCAGGGACTGTAGTCGGCCAGGCTCCTCTGTCCATGGGATTTTTCAAGCAGGAATACTGGAGTGGGTTGCCATCTCCTTCTCCAGGGATAGTGGACCAGGGTGAGTCCTAGATTCAGTACCAGTGTATCCATTTTATACGAAGAGAAAACCCGGAGGGATGGCCACGTGATGATGGGGGCAGAGATGGGCGGCAAGGGTGCAGCCACAAGTCAAGGAACACCAGGAGCCCCCAGAGGCTGGCAGAGGCAGGGGAGATTCTTTTCTAGATCCTGCAGAGGGAGCATGGCCTGCCAATGTCTTAATTGCAAACATCAAGCCTCTAGAACAGTGAGAAAAAAAATCATATTGTTTTAAGACCCCAGTTTGTGGTCATTTGTGACTGCAGCCCAAGAAGCTAATGCAGGACTTCCCTGATGGTCCAGCTAAGACTCCATGCTACCAATGCAGGGGACCCAGGTTCAACCCCTGGCCAGGGAACTAGATCCCACATGCCACAACTAAAGACTTGGAACAGGCAAATAAATAAAAATAAATATTTTAAAAATAAGTTAATGTGATCAGATTGTAGAAGCTTCTGGAGAAATAGAGGCCTTGCTAGAATGTCTGAAGTGGGGACATCATATATAAGTGTCAGGGGATGTATAATAGTTAAGCACTTAGACACTGATTGGGAGGAGAAAAGTCCTTTCTTCTCTAAGAAGACAGGGAAATCACTTCCCTCCTGTGTGGCAAACAGATCATGGAGGAGCATGTGTATTTTAAGCACAGGTCCTTCTTAACTATGGCCTCCCAGGTGACAAAGAATCCACCTGCCAATTCAGGAGAGGCAGAAGAGGCAGGTCGATCCCCGGGTGAGGAAGGTCCCCTGCAGGAGGACATGGCAACCCACTCCAGTATGCTTGCCTGAAAAATCCCATGGACAGAGGAGCCTGGTGTGTTACAGTCCATGGGGTTGCAAAGAATCATGGAGCACACACACCATCTTAATCCCTCTTTGTTCTCTCTCTCACCTCATCTGTGCAGAAGAGAGACAGGAGATTGGAGCAGGGCTTTAGAAAGCCAGGGTTCTGGCTTTGCCTCTGACAATTCTTCAGCCCACCTAAGCTCAGAGCTATTTTCATGTACAGCTTCCTGGGAGGCATGGTTCCTGCTCTTCCCAGGGAAGCAGAGGCAACCACGTTCCCTAGATCTGTGGGGACCATATTGACACGATGGCCCAAGGTGTGGAAGGAGCAGGTGTGCACAGGTGCAGAGACCACCAGAACCCAGAGGCACAAGACACAGTGGAAATAAGACCTTTCATCCCCAGGTGCTGCCAGTGGTAAAGACCCTGCTTGCCAATGCAGCAGACATAAGAGATGAGGGTTCCATCCCTGGGTGAAAAAGACTCTCTGGAAGAGGGCATGGCAATCCATTCCAGTATTCTTGCCTGGCGAACCCCATGGACAGAGGAGCCTCGCGGGCTACATACAGTCCATGGCGTCGCAAAGAGTCAGACCCCACTGAAGCGACTTAGCCTGCCTGCATCAGTGAGGCCATAACAGAAAACAAAACAAAAATTAAGGACATAGGTACTGTATTTGCTTTCCGGAGCCAATGTAACAAAGGTGACTTATAACAACAGGAATTTATTCTCTTAATGTTCTGGAGGCTACAAGTCCAAACTCAAGGTATCCACAGGGCTGTGCTCCCTCTGAAGGCACTGGGGAAGGGTGTGTCTCAGGCTGCCCTCCTAGCTTCTAGTAGATTTTTCTCGTGCAGCAGCACAAACCCAGTCTTCATGTGGCCTTCCTCCTGTGTGGCTGTTTGTCTCTGCATCCAAATTTCCCTTTTCATAAGGACACCAGTCATATTGGACAAGGCCTGCCCTCATGACCTCATTTTAACTTGATCTTCTGCAGTTATCTTGTTTCCCAATAAGTCCCATTCAGAGGTGCTGAGGCCCCTTTCTGGCGTACACAATCCAAGCTATCAGTTCAGTTCAGTCGTTCAGTCATGTCTGACTCTTTGCGACCCCATGAATTGCAGCACACCAGGCCTCCTTGTCCATCACCAACTCCCGGAGTTCACTCAGACTCACGTCCATCGAGTCAAAGATCCTAATCTCTACAAGCCTTTTTTTCTCTCTTTCTCTGCAAAGATTTGTCTCTATAATCTGAAACATACAACTTCAGGGCAATTCAGGTCCACTACTTATATAAAAGTGTTCCCTTGTAGCTCAATCGGTAAAGAACCTGCCTGCAATGCAGGAGACCCAGGTTCGATTCCTGAGTCAGGAAGATCCCCTGGAGAAGGAAATGGCAACCCACTCCAGCATTCTTTCCTGGAGAATTCCCATGGACAGCGGAGCCTGGTAGGTTCCCAGTTCACGGGGTTGCAAGAGTCAGACACAGTTTAGCAACTAAACCACTCCCACCACTTATATAAAGGATAATTAATTGATTAATAATTAAAATGTTGGACGTTAGGGACAATCTGAAAACTCTAAACAGTGGCATTAACTCTGCTATTCGATTTCTGTGGCCTCAAGCAAATCAATCAACCTTTCTGAACTTCTCTCCCTTTGCTTGCAAAATGCAGCTAACAAGACACAAAGTTGTCGTGAAGATTAAATAGGATTATCTGTTTAAGAACACCGGTAACATGGAAAACTGCAGCAAAAACTGCCCTTCTAGTTCCAATAGTATTAATAAAATAGTCCTAATATTATTGACAGGCCTAATTGTAACAGGAGGAATCTGGAGAAGGGCTGGAGGTTTAAGCACCCTGATGAAGGCAGCCATCGCCACCTGGCGGCAGCATCATGTAGCGTGGGTGTGTGTTTTCCCCAAGGTGCACCAGCCTCATTTCAATTATCAGCTGAGAAAAACATAAGAATCGATGAAAAGTCATTGAACTTCACAATTGAAAGTATGAAAGGGAAAGTCCTGATGCTCAGGCTAGGCGCTGCTCAGAAGACTTCAAGAAGAAATCACCTTACCCTTCCCTCAACCTTCCCTCTACATCCCTGTGGGAGATGAAACCTGGGGGGAGTCAACCTCTGTCTGAATCAATTGTCCTTTTTGAATACACAGCGTTTTCTATCACCCTGTCACCTATAGAGTCTGGTAGGAAGATAATGTCTAATAAACTTTTGTTTAGTGAAATAATGAAGACTTTACTATTAATAATATCAAACCTTGATATTCACTGAGCCCTTAGGATATGCTATTTCTGTTCTAAATGGAAACTCAGTGTACAGTCTTGGGGACTGTGGCATAAAACAAAGAGAGTCCACGCCCAGAATATTTGAAGGAGCGGATAGGGGTAAAGAATCAAGACTAAACAATGACTTGGTAGAAGTTGATTTAAAAATGGGCTGACCAAGTGTACCGCTGACCTTTGTAGATGCTGAATGATTGTAGATAATGAATGATTGCATCAAAAAAATTGTTGTTCAGTCACTCAGTCGGGTCCTACTCTTTGTGACCCCGTGGACTGCAGCACGCCAGGCTTCCCTGTCCTTCACTATCTCCCAGAGTTGAATTTGCTCAAGCTCATGTCCGGTGAGTCAGTGATGCCATCCAACTCTCTCATCATCTGTTGCCCCCTTCACCTCCTGTCCTCAATTTCTCCCAGCATCAGGGTCTCTTCCAATGAGTCAGATCTTCGCATCAGGTGGCCAAAGTATCAGAGCTTCAGCATCAGGCCCTTCAATGAATATTCAGAGTTGATTTTTTGGTTTGATCGCCCTGCTGTCCAAGGGACTCTCAAGAGTCTTCTCCAGCACTACAGTTCAAAGGCATCATCCCATTAAACAAGAGACAGCTGATAATCATGGCAAACGATTTATAAATGTAATTCAGGAGCAAAGCTTACAATCCACTCAGGACATGTACATCCTCAGAGGAATCTGAGATTCAAGGTAAAACCACATCCCACATGTAAATCCTGTTAACAGTTAGGTCTCTGAGCCCAGAAGTGACTTCAGTCCCCACATCATGGGCAGCAGCACAAGCTGATGGCTGGAAGAGTTGGTTGAATTCATGTTTTCTTTTGTTTTGTTTTGTTTATTTATCTGTTTGTTTGCAGGGGTTGGGGTGGGGTCAGGAAGTGACAGCTACTTGTATCCTTAAGGTATTCACCTAAAGACATTTAAAATGAGCAAATGTACAGTATTATCCAAAGATATGCAAGCAACAGAATGTAAGAACAACACAAGTCTCACGGTTCTGACTGCTACTGAGTTCAACTGGGATCGAACCTCTGGATTCCTGGGAAGTCAGTGCCTGAACCAATGGGGGGAACGAGGCGAGAAGATGTCTGAGAGATGCCTGACCCTGCAGTTTTCCTGGCACCATTTTGGAACCTGCACATGTGACCCCTAGCTAAACTACCTCAAGACAAGCTGTCTTCTCCTGGAACTTTACTTGAGGGTGGCAGACACCTGCCGCTTCTGCCTCATCTGAGGACGCACTCCTAATGCCTTCTCAGGACAAGCAGGGATCACAAAGGAGCAAGGCTGGATGAGGGGATCTCTGGGAAGCTGGGATGAGCGTTCCCCATCCAACAGAGATGCATGGCAGCTGCTGTCTGGAAGGGCTGAGCACAACGTTGGCAGGCCTTCCAGTATTTCTAGAGAAGATAAGACTCTGGCTCTCAGTTGTTTCTTTGTAAGTTTTCAGAAGTTTATTTTTTATTTGGCACACTGGTCTTCGTTAGGGTCCATAGGATCTCAGTTGCAGTGCGCAGGCCTAGCTGCCCTGCAGCATGTGGGATCTTAGTTCCTGGACCAGGGATCGAACCTGTGTGTTCAGAATTGGAATGGGGATTCTTAACCACCAGGGAGGCCCTTCTCAATTGTTAAATGTTGTCAATGGTATATTACCCCCTGCCAAAACACAAGACAAATAAAACACAGCTAGTGGCCAGATTTCATACAGGAACGTTCTATATGGGATAGGACCCATCCACCTCTCGCCTACATAGTGAATTCTGGGATTCTGGTTGAAGCTGACCTTGATCTTATTCAAACTGACTTCGTGCTTATATTCTTCTGCTCCAATATTCTTCCATTGTTGATGGACAGAATTTTTTTCCTTAAGCTTGACCTTTCTTAGGTACACTTGTACTCACTGATTTCCTTTCTTTACTGTTGTTTTCCTTTCTTGTGTACCTCTTTTATAAATTCCTTGAGCATTTCTATAACTATTGAGCTCTCCAGTCACACTACTATGAAACTCTTCCTTTTCTGGAGTTTTTCTCTTATCCATGACCTTATCAGTTCCCCTTTTCTCCTGCTGGGCAAAGAAGCCATCTATTATAGAGACTGAAATATCAGATGCATTTTCCTGGCTTTCTCTGTAAGTGTTGGTCCATAAGACAAATTCTGACCAAGGTGATATAACAGGACAGTTTCCTATTACTTTTGAGAAAAATTTTCTTCCCTGATGTAATGAAAGACGTGTAAGAAATTCTTTTATCCGCTCCCTATTCTTCCTAGTTTTAAATGATGCTTTGTGAAGATGTGATGTCTGGGCTATGGCAGCCATCTTGCAACTATGAGGAAAGAAACTTCAGAATCAAAAAAAAAAGAAAAGAAAACAATATGATGATAAATATTGAGTAAAAGAATGGAGGTAGACTGGATCCTCAGTGATGCTCTTGGGCCATCACACCATTTCTGGGACTGCCTTCCTCTTAGATTCTTATCAAATAAAATAATTACAAGCCCTATTGGTTCTGATACTTTTACTTGAGTATTTCATGGCTTGTTTTTGAAATCATCCTAACTGAAACATACCCCAATACTACTCACTATCTCCTTTAGCTCTTGGTATGTGTCTTACCACAGGAAACCCTGTACTTTCATGCATTCCCTCAAAGACTTTAAGTTCCTGAGAGCAGAGGCTGTCATGTTGGTGTTTACAGAGCCATCTGTTTTTATGCTCATTTCTTTCTATATTTATGTGCTGTGCTATCTGTTAAAGTATGTATTTCTC
The DNA here is from genome assembly GCA_006410615.1 of Neotragus moschatus. NCBI lineage: Eukaryota > Metazoa > Chordata > Mammalia > Artiodactyla > Bovidae > Neotragus > Neotragus moschatus. The sequence goes on from SJYA01002444.1 coordinate 3,500,181, forward strand.
AGCATATATAATCAGGATGGACCTGGTTCCCCCACCTACCATACTTCACTCACTG
>SJYA01002444.1:3500284-3546584 GCA_006410615.1 Neotragus moschatus
GAAAAAATACAAGAGCATGAGTCCCTTTCTTTTCCTTGCAGCTGGCTTTCCTTGTTGTTGTTCCTGGCACTTGCAGTTCAGGTGGGTTGGTCCTGCTTGGAGACCCCAAAAGTACCCATCCATCACTGTCCTGCTGAGCATCCTTGCTCTTCTTCAAATACCCAACATATTTGGCACTTTCTGCAGCTCCTGTGGAGTCTGGAAGCTCCTCATTACCCAAAACAAAGCCCCCCACCTCACCCCAGCAAATGAGGTTTGCTCACAGAAAAGACACAGGAGGGAACGAACACGTCTGCAAACAGAAAATGAGGCAGGGCAGGGAGAAGAAGAGAGACGCATAGAGGAAGACGCTGCTATTTTTAAGCAGAACATTCTTTTCTCTTTAGAATCCACGTGTGGCATTGGACGAGAGGCAAACTCATGCGAAAATGGATTTTTATTGACAGGAAAGTACTTGTGAATGGGAATCTATTTTTGACTCGAGCTAAAAACAAAGTTCTGCTTGGGGGAAATAAGCCATGATTGGCACTGGGCTTTGTTTATCTTGTGCGCACCATTGTCTCCAACAGAAGGAGAAGCGTCTTTATTTTATTTACTTAATCGGGCAATTCCCTCACTCCTTACCTTTGCAAGATTCCAGATTCAACTGTTAGCAGCATCCTTTGAACAATGAGAGAAGGGAGGCAGATTCCGGGGCTCCTAGAGTCCTAAGCTCATTCTGCAGGTCTACCCATTGCGACTCTCTAACTTGTAAGACCTCACCACCATCATTAACTACTGGAAATACTGGTTAATGTCTTGCTCTGTGTAAGACACCATGGGAGAGCCCAGGGATGGGGGAAGCTCAGATTCCTTAGCCTGAAGTTTGGGATCTGTCAACGACAAATTGGTACTTGCCATGAGCACTTGCCATCTACCTCTACAGGTATTAAATCAAGTGCTGCTGCAATTGCTGATTTTCAACCCCCCCTGAAAGGGGTTCAGGGTGGAGAGCAGAGATGGGGCATTCTGTGCTCTGGGAAAACCTGGCAGGAAAGGTCTTCAGACAGATATTTCCAGGAGCAGATTTTTTGAGCCCAATTCTTGCATCTCCTCATATCTAGAAAAGCATTAATATCCTTCATGGTGACAGCTGTTTCTCATGATACTAAACATCATGATACTATNTCTTCAGACAGATATTTCCAGGAGCAGATTTTTTGAGCCCAATTCTTGCATCTCCTCATATCTAGAAAAGCATTAATATCCTTCATGGTGACAGCTGTTTCTCATGATACTAAACATCATGATACTATCAGAAATCTTCTGCAAAAAATATGTGCTTGATTGCATGTAGTCCCTGTCAACAAAATCACATATATATTGACCTTTCCCCAGAGCAGTTTCTCAAGGCTATCTGAGATGCTGTCTCCTAGGCTATAGTCCTCATTTTGTCCCCAATAAAACTTAACTCAAAACTCTCATATTGTGCATTTTTTACATCCACAGATCCATCAGAGTGTGGCTGCCATGATTCATCTTTGTTGGAGCCTCCAAGATGTTCAAGTGGCCCTTTTCTCTTTAATGTGACTTCTGAACAAGTTGAGACAAAAGATTCAAGCTGGTAGAAGAAATATTGCTTTAATTCTTGGCAGAGCCTATGGTAGGTAGACTGATGCTCTCCACTCCTGGACTCAGCCGTCCGTGTCCATGTACTAATCCTTGAAACCTGTGAGTATGTCGGGTTAAGTGGCAAGGAGCATTAACGTTCCAAAGAGGGAGTAAGGCTGGGGATCAGCTGGCTTTGCCCGAGAGAGGTGATCCTGGGGCAGCCCAGGAGGGTTCACAGTTGTCCTTAAGAGGAAGGAGAAGTCAGGGGAGACAGCTATGGAAGAAAGGCACACGGATGTGACATTACTGCCTTTGCAGATGAGTAGAGGGGGCCATGAACCAAAGCATGGGAGCCACCCTTCAAGGCTGAAGAAGACACCCCAAGACCAGAGCTCACTTATCTATCACTCTGTCGCAATAACATTTTCCCTGAGGGAGAGCCAGGTCTCTCTGTCTGTCACCTGGGAGGATGTGGAATGTGCCTGGAATGTGAGCCTGAACCTAAACAAACGCAGGATCCGTCAATCAAAGGATGGATCCAGCCCTCCACCTGACCACATCCCTAGGATTTTCCCAAAGTGCACCCATTCAAAGGGCCTCCAGAAAAATTTCCTATTCCCTCCCCCCTGGTCCCTAACACCTGTTTCTTTTTAAAAATATTTATTTATTTTGGCTGCACCAAGTTTCAGTTCTGGCACGAGGGGTCTTTGATTTTTGTTGCAGCAGGCAGGCTCTTTAGTGGCAACATGTGAGCTCTTAGCTGCAGCCTGTATGATCTAGTTCCCTTTCCAGGGAGTGGACCTGGGCCCCCTGAATTAAGAGTGCAGAGTCTTAGCCACTGGACCACCAGGGAAGTCCCATGTTTTCTTTAATTCTCTAATTTATCCCTGTCCAAAAGAGACCTAATGCTAGCTACCTATGAAATTGTAATCATTCCACATTAAATGTGGCTACATATAAAACCAGTAAAAAGAAACAGATCAACCTAATTTTAACAATATTTTTTATTTCACCAGAGATCCAAAATATGATTTCTGAGTATCATCAATGCACAAGTTACTAATGAGATATTTTAGATTTTTTTCATCCAAGGTTTGGAAATCCTGTGCACATTTTATACATCTTACTAGCACATTCCATTCAAACCGTCTCATGGCTGCTGTGTTGGACAGCACAGCTCTGAGTCTTTTAAATGCTGACCTTCTGACTTTTTCTTGTTTGCAAGTTTCATTTGTTACCAACTCATAGGAGACAAATTTTATCTTCTTCTCAGAGTGGTGGGTATGAATTTCAAGCCATACATGTGATTATGAGTAAAAGATTATAATTGTCAATTTTCCCCAAGTTAACTTAAATCCAACACCAAGAGCCCATTATGGACTTCCCAGGTGGCTCAGTGGTAAAGAATCCACCTGCCAATAGAGGAGACACAAGGAACATGAGTTCGATCCCTGGGTTGGGAAGATCCCCTAGAGAAGTAAATGGCAACCCACTTCAGTATTCTCACCTGGAAAATCCCATGGACAGAGGAGCCTGGCAGGTCACAGTCCATGGGATCACCAAGAATCAAACACGACCAAACATGCAGGCATGAAAGAAATTGGTGGAATATTTACAATCAGCTATCACTGGGGATCCCTCACCCCGAGTTATGCAATGTGTCTCAGTCAACTTCAAGGCTGATCTCACGTGAATCCACAAGGCTCTCCTCCCCTGCATATCTTAGAGGTAGTGTAGCAGAAATTCAGCCTCTGTACATGGGTACTGAGTTGAATCTCAGGGACAGAGTTTCGGGTGAAGCAGATAAGAGTAGCTTTATTGCTTTGTCAGGCAAAGGGGGCCACAGCAAGCTGGTGCCTTCAAAACTGTGTGTCCACCCCTGGAGGGGACAGTGAGAAGTCTGATGGCAATAGTTCAAAGAGGGCATAGTCAGTTCATGGACAGTCTTCTGATTGGTTGGTGGTGAGGTAAATGGGAGCCTGCATCATCAGCTTTCTGGTTTCAACTGATCTGGGCTCTCTGTGCTTGTGGGCGGCATACAGTTAACTTCTTCTACCTGGTGGGGGTTTCAATATCTGCAAAACAGCTCAAAGATATTGCTATTTTATCCCTTGAGGAGGCACCAGGACCCTGCTCCTAGGCTGCACCATAGCTTCTCTTGCTGCTCCTCCCTTGTGTCTGCATCCCCTCTGTCCTGATTAGCAAGTATTTGAACCTACCCTTCGGAACTCAGAGAAAGTCATGGAGTCTGAATGAGGCCTATTTTCTACAAATGAGAAAGGGGGACACAGAAAAGCTTTTGTGCCTAGGAGCCCCACAGGGTCCTGCTCAGTTTTAGCGGCTGCTATCTCAGTAACAGGTCATCAGGTCCTTGGAGTCTACTAGTTCTGAGCAGAGGTTACCACCAGGCCATATGGAACTTTTGTTTGAATTTAAAAGATACTGTCTCTGGGAGCCTATGGACCCAAAATTACTTAGCTTGGGTTCAACAGTGCTTTGTGGCAAATTGGTAAAGCTACTCTAAAGAATAGACTCAGCTCAAGCCTAAGCCTTTTGTTTGACTACCCTAGCACTAGCAGCATTTAGGTTTCTCTCATCCCTTGAGTTGAGCACCCGTGTGCAGTGACCAACCTGCACAGCTGCCCAGCAGCCCCCTGCTGTGACCACTCAGAGTCAGGCCAAGAGGACAACCATGTGTTTTCCAGACTCACAGAAGCTCACACAGTGACCCTTCTAATGTGGGAATGGCTCTCAGCAGTGGACCAAAGATGAGTCCTGACTATTTTACAGGTAAATCCAATGTAAGCCCTGCCTCATCTCTTTGAATCCTTCCACCCCACTCCTCAGTGTCTTTTGAAGGATTCCTCCATCAGCCCTCCCCGAGACCAGAAACTCTTCCATGGATAACTCTCTATCGAAATGGAAAGATGAGCATCTTCAAAACAATTCCAACANGACTATTTTACAGGTAAATCCAATGTAAGCCCTGCCTCATCTCTTTGAATCCTTCCACCCCACTCCTCAGTGTCTTTTGAAGGATTCCTCCATCAGCCCTCCCCGAGACCAGAAACTCTTCCATGGATAACTCTCTATCGAAATGGAAAGATGAGCATCTTCAAAACAATTCCAACATTGGAAAATCTCCTGATGAAATGTAACAAACTTAAAACTAGAGGAAAGGAGAAAGCCTCAGGGTCCTTGGTGCCTCTCTAAATGCCTTTGGATCCTTTGTCTAATCTTTGCTTGGGTGTCAGACTCCAAAGAATCCGGAATGTTGGGGGCTGAGATGCTGAGAAATAGAATATTTCCTGCCATATCGATAAACAAAGACGTCAGTCATCAGCGATTCCAGTCCTCCACTGTGAGCTGGTGAGCCCTAGGGACGCTTAGGAAGGAGAAGAATACAGAAGACCTGCAATCTAGCAGCCATTATTCTACAGCCACTTCCTCTGGTGAGCCCCAAGAGAGCTCAGGGTGTGAAAACCACAGGATACTGGACCCAGATAGCTGAGATACATAGGAAAGAATGATTTCAGTGAGCCCAGACTCTTGCAACTGAAAAAGCACTAAATTCCTTAGCTTGGGATACCTGGTTTTCCTTATTTCACAATGATTTTTGATGTTCAGACTAGCTGTGCTTTGTTGCAAAACTTCTATACAACCTGGCTCCTCCCCTCACCTCCCCAGAGCAGTTTTCTCAGGGTCACTTGAGATGCCATCTTCAGGGCTTGCAGTCCTAAAAATGCCCATTGAATAAAACACAGTTGTCAACTTTTCAGTTCAGTTTAGTCGCTCAGTCGTGTCTGACTCTCAACTTTTAGGTTGTTGATATTTTTTAAGTCAACAATGCCAAAAACTCCCAGCCTCAATTTTAAAAAAGAAATATTTCCAGAGGTTGGTACTTTGGGGTAGACAGTACTGGGAACATCGGTATTAGCATCAGGCTATGGTTCTATAACCGCCACAGTCCATCTGTAGAGGCTGTGCTTGCCTGTCCACATGATGCCGTGGAGACAGCACTCTGGGCTCCCCTGGTGGCTTAGCCAGTAAAGAATCTGCCTACAGTGCAGGAGACTCAGGTTCAATCCCTGGGTTGGGAAGATCCCCTGGAGAAAGGAATGGCTACCCACTCCAGTATTCATGCCTGGAGAATTCCCATGAACAGAGGAGCCTATTGGGCTATAGTCCATGGGGTCGAAAAGAGCTGGACATTACTGAGCAACTTACATTTTCACATTTTTTTCATATGCACTGCAGCACATATGAGACAGCACAGTAACAGAAACTGTTTGCATTTAATCCTGCTGCTTAGATCCCGAGCTGTGCAACCCTCTACAAGTTATTAACCATTCTGTGCCTGTTTCCTCTTTTATAAAGCAAGAGTAATAAACTCACCCAACTCCTGGGAAGGCTGGGCAGGTTTGAATGACTCAAAATGTATTAACACCCTATGTTAACAGGCTCAGCATGAAACGAATTCAGAGCTAACTTGATTTGGGATTGGCTCCAGCTGTCTGCTCACCATAGGTCAGTCTGAATTTTTACAACATCCTGGCAGGTTTTTGTGTATGTGGAAAACACTGAAAGAGATTTCAGGAGTGGACAGCTTATTCAAGCTTCAGGAAATGTTAGCTGTTTCTCTTGCTGTTCTGTGCCANGAGACTTTCCAGTTGCTGGAATTAAGAAGCTTTGACGGAAGATTTAGATGTTTACTGATGCAGTGGGAATATGGACTTGGAAATAAAAAAGAAAGAAAGAAGGGACATCAAAAAATATTAAGAATCATCTTGGATGCGGATTGGATGGATGCGAACAAACTTGAAAACATGCTGCTAAAATAGGATGCCCGATTCTTTACGGGAGGCACCATTATCAAAACGTGGCTGAGTTTAACAAAAACCTGAAGGCTACGTTTGTTGAGCTTTCTAATGCTTATGGATGCTGCATTGTTGAGTTTTGAGGTATGTAAATCTGGGCTTAGAAGGATGGAGGATGCTTATTTAGCAAAAGCACAAACAGAGCTCTTACGCCCTCAGAATGGAGAGACAGAAATCTGGCTGGGGTGCATGGTGCCCACAGCCACCACTCTGTCACTTGTCTGGCTTGGGCCAGTGACAAGCACAGGGACACAAGCACATCACCCTCTTCAGGACAAACGATCCTTGCTGCTGCTGCTAAGTCTGCAATTAGCTCGTTTATGGTGAGCAATACTGTCCTCATCAGTTACATTATTTGTGTTCATGCATGCTCAGTCCCTTCAGTTGTTCTCACTCTTTGTGACCCCGTGGACTATAGCCCACCAGGCTCCTCTGTCCACGGGATTCTCTAGGCAATAATACTAGAGTGGGTTTTGCCATGCTGTCTTCCAAGGGATCTTCCCAACCCAAGAATGAAACCCATGTCTCTTACACTGCAGATTCTTTACTCACTGAGCTACCTGGGAAGCCTCTCTGTATCTCTAGTTTTGTTTTATTTATTAACTTGTTTTGTTTTGAGATTTCATGCATAAGTGAAATCATATGGCATTTGTCATACTCTGACACTTCAATTAGCATGCAATTAGCATAATGCCCTTCTGGTCTATCCATGTTGTTACAAATGGCATGATTTCATTCTTTTCTATGCCTGAATAGTATTCTAACACACACACACACAATAGAATATATATACACACACAATAGATATACACACAATAGAATATACAGAATGTGTATTTCTATATATTCAGATATACATGCCACATCTCTCCTATCCATTTATTGTTGATGGACACTTTGCCAGCTTCTTTATTTTTTATCCCTACTTCCTGGTTGGTCCTTTTGAGTTTGGCTCAAGGTCAGGGATTCTGCAATAGAATGATGCATGCTCTAACAACTTGAGGGATAAGACAGAACACTGTGGAGGCAGGGATTCTCCCAGAGGGTTTGGGTCTCTTTCAGTGGTCAACAGTCACCATCCACTTATGATAGAGATGTTCCTTCCGTGCAGAGAGAGCCTCTTGTTGAATTTTGGAAACCCAGGTTCAAGCACCATCTGACATTTGTGATGAGTCTCCATTTCCAAGACAGTGTGCTGTAGTGATTAGAGTTAAGGGTTGAGTGGCATGTGCTGGTGTTTCTGCACAGAATTATGGTTAAAACCAAGGGCTTTGGAGTTAGATGGATCTATCTTTGTTCAAATCCCCATCTTCCACTCATCAACTCAATAACTTTAGGCTAACTAACACTTTTACCATTCATTTTCTCCTTTGTAAAATCAGGAAATAATAGTTCCTCCTTAAAAGAGTGTGTTTGTTTGCGTGAACTAAATTCAATTATGAGAATAAAGTGCTTACCTTATGCGTGATACAGTCAGCCCTCAGCAGGCTCTGACCTCTTTATTCATAAGGATTTTTCACTCTGTCACCAAAACTTTCCTTCTCTTCATGTACCTTGGTCTCTTCATCTGTTAACAATCATTGTCTTAACCAAATCCAGTATTTCTCCATGTTTTAGTCAATATTTTCCACCTGTCAAACTTCAGTTATTGGTGGGCAGTAACATTCACCTTTTATCACAATTGCATGTGATATGACAATGTCTTACTTTTTCTTTTCATCAATGCCCATATACTCATAAATATATGAATACGCAATAAGTCAACAATCTCATGTTTTCTATGAGGAGGAGTATTTGACATCCTATCAAATTTGCACCCTGCTGTATTCCAGAATCTGCTTACTTTGCTAGTTTTTCATGATGCATCACTTGTAACATAAAATGAATATTAGTATTTGTGATGTTAATTTTGTTGTACCTACACATATAGGGCCGGCTATATGATTTGAGAGGACCAGTGCACAGTCTTGGAACTACACAGTGCCTTGTACAGAAAGCAGAAAGAAAAGTCAAAGGTACTAAGATATAAAGCCTTTTTCTTTAGAAATAAGATACATTTGGTATCATAGTTTTACACTATGCATAATAATATTTTAAAATGTGATATCTTGATTGTAAGACTTTTTTCTGGCTTGCTTTTCTGCAAATTCATTTATTAGATAATCAAAATTTATATTTTTAGCAATATCATTTTCAGTGGCTCTTGGCAAATACAGAAGACTTTGGGTCATTTTTAATATAGAGAAGGATATCTCTGTTGATGTAGCTGTTATTGAAACTATTAAGAATGGTGAATATAGGTAACAATACTGTTTTATAGTTTTGAAAGTTGCTAGGCAGTATAGTAAATGTTTCTACCACATAAAAAAAAAGAGTAGTTATGCAAGATGATGGATGTGTTAAGTAACCTTAATGTGGTCATCATTTTGCAATACATATCTATATCAAATCATCATAGTTTACATGTGAAACTTACACAATTTTATATGTCAATTATATTTCAATATAGCAGGGGAAAAGAGAATATTTTATAGATTGTGACAAATTTGGCATAAATTTCTGGTAAATGATTGTGATATACGTTTTAGTACACCATGAGGTAATCATTCTTGCAAACCAATTTTTCTAAAAATGTTTAACTCTTTATACAAATCATTCTGATATGTCTAAATTTAATTTTAAATGCTAATTTACATAAAGGCATCTTAATGCTTCCTCAGTCATCTGTAACTTATGGAGACCTTACAAGAAACCAAAAGTGGCTTCATGACTTGTTTATACTTCAAAATACATTGCATTTTGAATATCTTGGATATTGGCTATCTTCCATTAAAAGAAATAATTTTAAATGCTCTGTCACTAATATCTGGCTCATCAGAAGCATCATGTGAAAACATATTTTTCCCACTGAATGCAGGTGGTCCAGTGGCAAAGAATCCATCTGCCAGTACAGGAAATGTGGGTTTGATCCCTGGATTGGGAAGATCCTCTGCAGGAGGAAATGGCAACCCACTCCAATATTCTTGCCTGGAGATTCCCATGGACAGAGGAGTCTGGAGGGCTATAGTCCATGGGGTCACAAAGAGTTGGACACACCTGAGCAACTGAGCACACATTGAATGCAATGATCTTTAAGCATAATATCTACATGTGAGCCTGTGAATATTTAGTTTCCAATGTTGCAGCAGTTTTCAAAAGCAGAGCTTCTAAATTCAGCTGAATTCTCTAACTCCCTGGTATGCATTATTGCCATGTTTCTGCATAAGCATTCATTTGGTAACAATTTACTGACAAGTTTCAACCTTTGCACAGATGTCAGAGAGCTGAGTTCTAGGGACTGACAGGTAAGCTGGTCGCCCACTGGATGTCCATGTGTCACCAATCTGAGCCCAGGTCCTGGCCCCATTGCCCCTCTGGGTACCCTGGACTGCCACAGGCATGTCTGTGCAGGTGAGACCACCCTGCCAACACTCAGCCCATGCTGCTCACTACTTTAATTCACATCTCATACCTGCTTCCTTCGGTTCACTTTTCTTCCAGAATACCCCCCAACGTTCGAAAAGCTAACCCTCCTCCTCATCAGTCATGAATGCCTTTGGTGGTGGACTCTGCATCCCAGAACATCTGGAAATGGTCAAGGAAGAAAAACGCAACACCAACTATGTCCCAAAACCTTTTCTCATGTGATGTTCAGGAGACTGAGAAGGCTGTCTTTCCCCTTTACAGTCTCTACATATGATGACAGCTATCAAAGTATCTTTAAATGGATAGAATAAAGGTTGAATTATGTACCTGGTCTCCACCTGATTAAATCTACTTGGCAGCATTACTGCCTGACAAAGGTGCCTTGTGGAGTCGCCAGGTAACAGGGGATGGGATGAAGGGGATTTTATGTTCAGTAATGGAAACAACTGTTTTCACAACAAATGGATCGTGACCTTGCGTTCCCAAATAATACTGCTGATTGAAGACCGTGTATTGCCACTTCCTTCGTGACCCTGAACACAATGGAAGTCCTTTTGTTAAAAAAAAAAAAAAATGTGTTTTTTTTTTTTCACCGTAGCTGTAATTGTGAGGACAATGCAGCCTGGGCTCTCTTACTCTTGAAGGTATCACTCCAAAGGAACTGGATTTTATTTGCTTGCTGTGCAAACTCTGGTTAACCACTGAACCTGGAGTTCTCTGCCTCTGGGTCTCAATGTGAATATTCTGAAGGGTTCCACTACATTGCATCTGAATAAGCTATCTTTCCCATTCAGGTAGGAGGGTGGGATTTGAAAAATGTTATGAAATACCTTTCCACCTTTAAAAAAAAAAAAGGCAATTTAAAATCTATCTTATTTATCTGGCTGCGCTGGGTCTTAGCTGCAGCACCCAGGATCTTGGTTGTGTCATGCAAGATCTTTCAGGCTTCCCTGGTGGTTCTGCAGTAAAGAAACCGCCCGAAATGCAAGAGATGTGGGTTCAGTCCCTGCGGGAAGATACCTTGGAGAGGGAAATGGCAACCCACTCCAGTGTTCTTGCCTGGAGAATCCCAGGACAGAGGAGCTTGGAGGGCTATACTCCATGGGGTCACAAAGAGTTGGAGATGACTGAAGCGAGTTAGCAGACAGGCAGACAGGATCCTCCACTGCATCGCACAGACTTTCTAGTTGAGGCATGCAGGCTTAGTTGCTTTGCAGCATGTGGATCTTAGTCCTGGAATAGCGATTGAACCACACGCCCTGTATTGCAAGGTGGATGCTTAACCACTGAACCACCAGGGAAGCCCTTCAACCTTGTTTTTAAATGCAGAGCCTCTTCTATCTTAAGCAGTATTTGAGAGGAGACATAGTCTATCCCAGTGATTCACGGGGCCCTTACACATTGCATCCTCCTGTGTATACTTCATTTAAGAACTATACATTGAGTGCCAGGCAGATAGCTGGTTCATTTGGAAACACAAATAAAGCATTGATCCCTGTGATTTCTTGCCTCATGGGTCCCATTGTTCCCAGTGAATTTAAAGTTCTTTCTTCATCACGGAAGAATTCAGAAATGAAGCAAGGAGGTTCAGAAAGTAAAGTCAGAGTTTATCTAAGCAAGAATACATTCTCAGAGGTACAGCAGGCAGACAGGGGAGGAGCTGCTGCCCTGGGTTTCTTCAGCAAGCTGGTGATGAGGGGCATACAAATGAAGGGGTGGGATATTCACTGGGGAAGGAGGAGTTGGGGGGAGTCCCTGATTTTCATCCTAGCTCCATCTTCTTGAGGGGAGACAGGATTTTTGTCCTTATTTATCTTGTATCAGAAGTGCCATGGCCTCAGTGCATGATGGGAACTTCTTATTTGCAAGGCTAATTTTATTGTAACGAAAGCACAATGAGCAAAAGGTTATATTGGACCAGGAGATTCCTGCCTTTCCTCACCTTTCTTTGTCTGCTTCCAGGACACTTATCACCCAAATGTGTGGTTTCTTGTCAGTCCGGAGGTTCTTTTTCTTTGTCTGCCCACAACCCCTTCTGTTTACAAGATGTGTGATTTCCTGCCACCTGGCTCCTGCCCCTATTTCTACACTCATACCAGCTACCTGCCTGCTATTAACACCACAATGAATACGGGGAGATGATGAAATAAAAATTGAATAATGAGGCATACTCAGTGATCCTGAAATGGAGCAGGACCCAGTGGGGCTCCCCGGGGTACAAAATCTGTGTCCCCCATTTCTTATTTGTAAGAAATAGGCTACATTCAGCCTCCGTGACCTCCCGTGAGGAGCAAAGAGCAGATTCAAACAGCTACTAATCAGGGAAGGGAGAGGATGCGGAGACGAGAGAGGGTAGTCAAGAAAAAATAGTGCAGCCTTGGAACAGAGCACTGGCTCCGCCTCAGGGGATACACAGAACAATATCTTTGCACTGCTTTGTAGACACTGAAACCCCTACCCCCCGCAACCAGGTGGGGGGAGTTAACTGCTGTTCACAAGCACAGAAGTCCCAGACTGGTTTGGAACCAGAAGTTTGATAATGCTGACTCCTGATTACCTCGCCACCAACCAATCAGAAGAATGTCCACGATCTGACCACGCCCTCTTTGAACCATTTCTATAAAGCTCCTCACTAACCCCTTCAGGTCCGGACACACAGTTTTGAGGCCATTAGACCACTGTGGCTCCCTTTGCCTGGCAAAGCAATAAGGCTATTCTTTTCTACTTCACCCAAAATTTTGCCTTTGCAATTTAATTTGGTGTTGGAGTAAAGAGGCCAGATTCAGCATCGGCTTCTTCCTTCTCTGTGGTGTTGTACTCATATTTAGNAGTTTTGAGGCCATTAGACCACTGTGGCTCCCTTTGCCTGGCAAAGCAATAAGGCTATTCTTTTCTACTTCACCCAAAATTTTGCCTTTGCAATTTAATTTGGTGTTGGAGTAAAGAGGCCAGATTCAGCATCGGCTTCTTCCTTCTCTGTGGTGTTGTACTCATATTTAGGCTTCCCAGGTGGCACTAGCAGTAAAGAACTCCCCTGCTAATGCAGGAGACATAAGAGACATGGGTTTGATGCCTGGGTGGGGAAGATTCCCCAGAGGAGGGCATGGTAACCCACTCCAGTATTCTTGCCTGGAGAATCCAATGGACAAAGGAGCCTGGCGGGTTATATAGGCCATAAGATCACATACTGAGTCAGACATGACTGAAGTGACTTAGCATGCATGCATACTCATATTTATATTAATTTGGAGCAAGCAAATTATTTAAATGTCCAGTTAAATCCACTTATTAAATCACATGGAAGAAATTAAAAATGNGATGGACAGGGAGGCCTGGCGTGCTGTGATTCATGGGGTGGCAAAGAGTCGGACACGACTGAGTGACTGAACTGAACTGAACATGAAAATTATGTTACAGGGAAGAATAGAATCTGACTCCATGTTAGATCTGCTTCTTTCACTTTAACCTTTGCTGTCTGCTGCTTTTGTTTCTATAATCACTGAAAGAATTCTGTCTATAACTATAAGCATATATAATGACCTGCCTTAGGGAACCCTGCCCCTCTGCTTGAATGTTAAACTAAAGAGACTTTGTTCAACTCACAGGGAGACATTCTGACCCTGCCCACTTGGGAATGGGTGCAGAAAAGAAGAAACTAACACATCCTGTCCCTAGTGCTGGCTAAGTCAGGAGACATTTTGCAAGATGAATGGCCTTTCAGCTGAGCACCAAAGAAGTGATGCTGGAGAAGACTCTTGAGAGTCCCTTGGGCAGTAAAATCAAACCAATCAATCCTAAAGGAAATCATCCCTCAATATTCACTGAAAGGACTGATGCTGAAACTGAAGCTCCAATACTTTGGCCACCTGATGTGAAGAGCCAACTCATTGAAAAAGACCCTGATGCTGGGAAAGATTGAGAGCAGGAGAAGGGGGCAACAAAGATGAGATGGTTGGAAGGTATCACTGACTCAATGAATATGAGTTTGGGCAAACTCTAGGAGATAGTGAAGGACAGGGAAATCTGGCATGNAAGACCCTGATGCTGGGAAAGATTGAGAGCAGGAGGAGAAGGGGGCAACAAAGATGAGATGGTTGGAAGGTATCACTGACTCAATGAATATGAGTTTGGGCAAACTCTAGGAGATAGTGAAGGACAGGGAAATCTGGCATGCTGCAGTCCATGAGGTCGCAGAGAGTCAATACAACTTAGCAACTGAACAACAATAATGACCTTTTTACTTTACTTCCTCACCTCGTGTCCCACTCTATTCTATAAAAGAAACTATCATCCAAACCCTGATAAGATGGTACTCTAGGGTCCTAGCCTGCCATCTTCTCAGATGCCTGGCTTTCTAGATAAAGTCGCTATTCCTTGCCTCAACACCTTGTCTCCCAGTTACTGCCTGTTGTGTGGCAAGCAGACTGAACCTGGACTCAGTAACGATTCCTGTAGAACTGCATGACTAACGTTCAGTGATCTGAGTTAGAGAAGAACCGTTTTAGAAGCTTTTCTGCCCTTTTCCCCCATCCCCCATTGTAATTCCCCTAGCTAAACCTGCTCTACCAGCCTCTGCATTTCAGTCAACGCCAACCTCGTTGGTGAATTTCATCGGGCCAAGGCCTCTTTCACTCTCACACTCTACAATCCATGACCAGGTCCAGCTTCATGGGCACATGTCCTGTGCAGTCACAGAGGGTGTCTCATCTAGCAAGGGTTTTGCACACTGTGGCTGCCATCTTAAAAATTCTTCAACATTGTAGAACATGGGGGCCAACATTTTCATTCTGCACAAGATCTGGAAAATTATGTAGCTGGTCCTGGACATTACCATCAAAATATACATGGGCTTGATGCCAAAAACTCAGCCCCTGTACAGTAGTGCCAATCAAATCTCAGAGACAGAGTTTTTGTTAATGCAAGTTGGTGTGCCCAAAGCACAGGAAAGCCAAGCAAACTAAAATGCTGGAGTCTGGAGCAGAGAAAGGCTTATTGCAGGGCCTTGCAAGGAGATGAGGTGGCTCATACCCTAAAAAGCCCTGAACTCCACAAAGGGTTTTGGCAAAGCACTTTTTAAATAAGTAGGTTGGGGACCAGGGGCATCCCAGGGTCTGTGATTAGCTCACGCACAATTCGCTGACTGGATGATGCTGAAGGAAAAGGATGGTGTCACAGGGTTTAACATCAACAGTCCTTAGCTCTAGGGGGCTGGGGGTGGTGTGCTCCTGGGCTTGAAGTCGTTAATTTCTTTCATTTGTAGGAGAGGGGGAGGTCTTTTTACATCTGCAAAACAACACAGGAAATGTGCATCAAATACTATTATCTAGGGTACTTCAGGGAGGAGCTGAAGCAGAGGATATAGGGGAAGGCCTGTCCCTGGGAAGGCCCCATGGGGTCCTGCACAGTTACATTTTGGGTGAAATAGAAAAGAATAGCTTTACTGCTTTGCCAGGCAAAAGCAGTCACAGTGGGCTAACATCCTCAAGACTGTGTGTCCAAACCAGGGAGGATCTGGTGAGAAGCTTTACAGCAATGGTTCAAACTCGGAGTTGCTGACAAGGGTCAGGGTGTGTGCCGGGCCTGCACCTCTTTAGTCTGGACTCAGGTGGTCTCCTGATGGGCTTCTGTGGTTCTCAAGCTTATCAGACTGTGACCTTCTCTCTGAAATGAAGAATGCTTGATCCACCTGCCATGCAGGAGACCCAGCTTTGATCCCTGGGTCGGGAAGATTCCCTGGAGAAGGGATTAGCTATCCACGCCAGTATTCTTGCCTGGAGAATATCATGGACAGAGGACCCTAGTGAGCTACAGTCCACGGGGTCCCAAAGAGTCAGACACGACTGAGTGACTGAGCACACGTGTATGCGTACCTCAATTTAAAAAAAATGCTAAAAATATGGTGAATAGGAGTAGCTTCCAAGGCCAGGGAGGGAAGAGAGAAGAGAGATGCATAGATAGAGAACACCNGCCAGTATTCTTGCCTGGAGAATATCATGGACAGAGGACCCTAGTGAGCTACAGTCCACGGGGTCCCAAAGAGTCAGACACGACTGAGTGACTGAGCACACGTGTATGCGTACCTCAATTTAAAAAAAATGCTAAAAATATGGTGAATAGGAGTAGCTTCCAAGGCCAGGGAGGGAAGAGAGAAGAGAGATGCATAGATAGAGAACACCAGATCTTCAAGGAGGTGAAACTATTGTGGGTGGCACTGTAAGGGTGGATATGTGACTTTATGCATTTGGTAGAATTCAGAACCCGCCTGGCAATGCAGGAGACATTTAAGAGATACAGGTTTGCTCCCTGGGTTGCAAAGATCTCCTAGAGGAGGGCATGGGAAGATCCCTTGGAGGAGGGCACTCCGGTATTCTTGCCTATGGACAGATGAACCTGGTGGGCTACAGTCCCTAGTGTTGCANCAGAACCCGCCTGGCAATGCAGGAGACATTTAAGAGATACAGGTTTGCTCCCTGGGTTGCAAAGATCTCCTAGAGGAGGGCATGGGAAGATCCCTTGGAGGAGGGCACTCCGGTATTCTTGCCTATGGACAGATGAACCTGGTGGGCTACAGTCCCTAGTGTTGCAAAGAGTAGGACATGACTAAAGGGAGCACACATATAATAGAACACAAAGAGTGAGCCCTAATGGAACCTATGGACTTGAGTCAATGATCTTGTATAAATAGTGGTTCCCCCATCAATCATAATGTGGACCACACCAGGGCAAGAAGTGAATGAGACAAATTGGGCTGTGGGGAATACACAAAAATTCTGTTCTACCTGCTTAATATTTCTGTAAGCCTATAGCTGATTTTAAAAAAATTAAAGTGTGTTGTAGTTGATACATACAATAGAATAGGATTCAGGTTTAATGAGAAAATTGACACCTGTTCTAACATGAATGAACCTGGAGGACGTGATGCTGAGTGAAAGAAGCCAGACACAAAGGGACAGATTCTGGATGTTTCCATTTGACAGCAGCCCACCAGGCTCCTCTGTCCCTGGGACTCTCCAGGCAAGAACACTGGAGTGGGTTGCCATTTCCTTCTCCAATGTATGAAAGCGAAAAGTGAAAGTGAAGTCGCTCAGTCATGTCCGACTCTTAGCCAGGCTCCTCTGTCCATGGGATTTTCCAGACAAGAGTACTGGAGTGGGGTGCCATTGCCTTCTCCTATCTGCACCCAGAGGAATCAAAATCAGAGAGACAAATAATAGGATGGGTGCCAGGGGGCTGACTGGGGCAGGGAATGGGGTTCCTGTTTAATGGGGACAGAGTTATAGTTCAGGAAAAGTCAAAAGTTCTGAAGCTAGATGATAGGGATGGTTGTACAATGGTGTGAATGCAGTTAATACCACAAAATTGTATACTTAAAAATGATTAAAACTGTGAGTTTTGTTATGTATATTTTGCCACTATAAAAAGTAAAGCTTAATACTTTTTTGAAAAAACTGGGTCAGGTAAAGACTAAACTCTTTGGTGCTCACCTTGCCTGCCCGCCCTTCCCCACCTCCTCTCCTTCTCCCGTTGCTTTCTTTTCCCCCATCCTCACCCCTTAGATCCTCTGCTGCTGTCCATCTTCCCTCCAAAGAGCAGGGAGCTCCCCAAGGGCCCCTATGCATCCTCTTCTGGAGCCCCTACCCCACCTGGGACAATGCTTTTAATGTCTGCATTCTCTGTATCCTCCATGGGACCATGCACCACCCTGGAAGTGTCTCCTTCTCCAGTCTGGGCTCTCAGGCACCCACCATACTGTGAATTAACTAAGGAGCTTTCTCCTTCCGAGGGGATGCAGGTCCAGCAGTAGACGGATGGCAGGGCTTTTCCTCCCAGCGATTCATGACTTTTCTACTTCTCAGGACATCTGTAGCCACCAGCACTCACTGAATGCAATGACCACCCTGAGGACTGGAGTGGCCGCATCCGCCCTCCAAGGGAGACAGACTCTGGGAAGTTGAAACCTGACAGGTTTGTTTCTTGCTTTTTAATTCTGCTTCCCCATCTGCCTGGAACTTTCCCTTCCAGGCAGAGAGACATCGTGGGCGTCTCAAGTGACTTTTCTCGGTTCCGCTGCCCTGGCCCCAGAATCGTGTGGGTTCTCAGAGCTGTGATGCTCTAACAGGGCTCAGCCAGTCTGCAGAGGGAGATTCCATTGGCGGCAGGTAGGCTTGCCAGGAAAGCAACACCAGGGGACCAGAGGTGGCAGCTGTCAGGTGGCACAAGAGAGAAGGAAGCTCCAAACTGTCCATGTGTGTGGATGGTGACCCGTGTGCTCTCTCCTTGGGGACATCATTCAGCCTTACCTTTTCAGTTTAGGAGAGACAGGGTGTATCCCTGCTGGCTGCTATTGGCCCTGTCATTTACCCCAGAGTGAGCCAGACTCCCCACAGACAAGTCCCCTCCAGCACTGCCTCCAGAAGACAGAAGTTACTTGAGTAGCAGAAAAAAAAATAATAAACTGTTCAGCAGCATAATTAATCCCCAAGCTGCTCAAAGCAGTAGCAGCCAAGATACAGATGGAGAAGGGAACTGAGGATACAGTTCCGTACATTAGTATTTTCCTTAATAGAAGGACTGAGAGAGAGAATCAGGCCCTGGTAGAATTAGAAGGCTTTTGTAAAGTCAGATTCCCCATACATCATGCAAGGGGAAATTGCCTGGAACTTCAGAAAGTGGAAGGAACAATTCTTGAATCTCACCATCTTTGACTCTTTANCGTACATTAGTATTTTCCTTAATAGAAGGACTGAGAGAGAGAATCAGGCCCTGGTAGAATTAGAAGGCTTTTGTAAAGTCAGATTCCCCATACATCATGCAAGGGGAAATTGCCTGGAACTTCAGAAAGTGGAAGGAACAATTCTTGAATCTCACCATCTTTGACTCTTTAAACTCTTGAATAGAAAAATGATACATCTCCTGACTGAGTGGGGTTCCTAAGCAAAAAAGTTATTCCAGAGAGTTAAGGTTTCTAAAAAACCAGAAGTCATTTAAGTGACTCTTAAAAAATGTGAATATTTCATGAGCACCTTAAATGCGCCATGCTAGGTGNTGTGCTTCCTCCAGCCCAGCTTTCCTCATGATGTACTCTACATATAAGTTAAACAAACCGAAACACAGGAGTTTGGAGGGGAGAAAAGTTCATTGCAGGCCCATGCAAGGAGATGAGTAGCTTTACCTAAAAACCCTCAAGTCTCCAAAGGGTTTCAACAAAGCTGCTTTAAAAGCAAGGTGAGGGAGGGGTGCAGTTCTTTGTTGCAAATTTCTTGGTGTCAGAATCCTTTGTTTATGCAGCTGTCCACGTAGGTCAGGTGAGGATAGTCTTAGACACCTCCAACAAGACAAATATTATTCTCTGTTCTGCAACTTTTTAAAAATCTCTGTATGAATGGGAAAATGCTATACCTTTAAAGGTCAGACCCTTGAGTATGGGCTCACCTGTATATTTTAGGCTCTAGGCAGCATTCTCATTTTGAAGCCAAAGCAATAGAATACAAAGGCTAAAGTAAAATAAATAGATCTAATATGGAGTCAGATTTGTTCCTCCCTATCACATTCTCAAGTCCCAACCCTCATTAGCCTGGTTCTGTCCTAAGAGATGATTTTGAGAGGATGGCTCAGAAGGGACCCGTGCTCAGGGTCCTGTCTGCAAGCCCCTTGTTTGAGTGTGTGATACTTTCATTGGAGACCACATTTCAGTTTATTTTGATCAACACCATAGCCTTACTTGTAAAGGCTGGAGGGAGATTGCTATTGGGAATAACAACACTTGTGATGGCCATTGAGAGCCATTTCCCAGAGGTCTTGATTTGCCGCATGTATTACTCCTGAAAGATTTATTAGGGAGCATTACACGCTGCTGCACCGTCTCCTGAATTCTTTGCTTACAAAAATGCTCCATGGGGTTTTCCCTGGTGGTCCAGTAGCTAAGACTCCCTGCTCCCAATGCAGAGAGCCCAGGTTCAATCCCTGGTCAGGGAACTAGATCCCACATGCCACAACTAAAAGATTCTACATGCTGCATTAAGAATTAAAGATCTCCCATGCACTGAGACCCAGTGCAGTCAAACAAACAAATTAAAAAATAAATATTAAATAAATAAAAAAGATGCTATACGCAGTTGAAAATTTTTGCAGAGGCTATGAGTCTTCTCCCAGCAAACATGAGACCCCCAGGTCCTTCCACTAGCCTCTCCTAACTCTATTTTATGGGGCTTTCAGCAACCCCCAAACTGGGCTGTTTTTCTTGCCCCTGAAACCTGCCTAGAATGGAAGCAAGCATTTTAAAATTAAAGTTAAGGTGTAAAGGAGACAGAAGAAACCAGACAGCATTGAGGTTTCTGAGGCATAAGAAACAAATTGCCAAGGCACGCTACAGCAGTCACTCACATTTGATTGACTGCTTGTCTTTGGAGGTGAATGCATACAAATGGTTGCAGAAAAGAAACATGCTTCAGATAGTACATATCATATACTTAATTTTCTGAAGGGAATTTTATTTCTCCCACTGTACAGGTGAGGAAACAGAGGCTCCTAGGGGTTACACTCTGAGAGATTAAATATACAAGCAATGACAACAGAACTCTGAGATAGCACCTCTGCAAGAACCAGGCCAGGAAGAGGAACCCTAACCTGTGCAGCTACAATCAGCCCAGAACATTTAGAACTTGGTCCATGACCGCCAGCTTCCATATTTTTGTCCTTGCTCCTAAGTCAGAACCAAACAAAGAAAACAAAATATACTCCCTAAACTGACCACTTAGGACACCCCACTTCTACTGAGCCCAACTCCTTCCCCATGGCAACAGCCTCCAATCAAAGCACATCAGAATCCTTCTCCTTTTCACCCTAAACTTCTCCGTCTGCCTGAGTCTCTGCCAAATCAAAGTGATGGTGGCCGACTCCCTTGTTACAGTGAGCCCTGGAGAAACAGCCCCTGGCTTCCCATCTGAATGTTCTTCCTGTCTTTCCATAACCACTTGCCCTGAATTCACAGGAAGTGCTGCTAGAGTGAGGGTGAAGAATTCATCCCAGTTGGTACGGGATTTGCCACATTTGAGCTTAGACAGTCCTGCAGCTCCAGCAGCCCTGAGTCCCAGGCACTTGGAGAGGCCAGGTCACCTTTGGCAGAATTGGCATTGGAATGCCAATTCCAATTGGCATACAGAACTCAGGATGGCTTGTCTGTAAAGCCTGTGCTCTTTCCTTGAGGGACAGAAAGTTTATTCCATCTCCTGTGCTGTGTCCAGTAGACTGGCGGGAGCTGCCAGAGTTCTGTGTCCAGATGAGAAGAGAAGCATGAACAGCTGGCAAAGTCAGCTCTGTAGCGAGTAAGGATAAGGGACAGGTTTTCGGCAACACAGGGAACAGACATGCTGGATAATCTCCTAGGAAGACTCCATCCAGACACCTCTCCCTGGAGGCACAAGCTGCCCCTCCCACTGGGATGCAGAATGAGTTCTCCTCCGCCTGAACCTAGGCTTCTCAGCTTCAGCTTCATCCTCTTGGAAGCCACCTGCCCTGAGTGAGAATGCTCAGACAACATGAGAGCTCCTGGAGGGCAGCCCTGGAGGATGAAAGTCTGTTTGGGTGGCCCAGCCCCAGAACTCCGAGCTGAACACAGCAGAGACCTCAGGCAAGTCACCTGAAACAGAGCTGACCCCTGAAAAAAGCCAACCCATAGCTTCACTAGGAAGAGTAAATCCTAGTGGGTCTTTTTTTACTTGCACATTTTCTAATTCAGATGAAATTCACATATCATAAAATGAACCATATTAGAATACAGAGGAGAGTGAGCCATAAAAAGGACAGAAATAAGGCCATCTGCAGCAACATGGATGGACCTAGAGATTATCTTCCTAAGTGAAATAAGTCAGAAAGAGAAAGACAAATCCCATATGATATCACTTATATGTGGAATCTAAACTAGGACACAAATGAACCTATCTATGAAAGAGAAACTACTCACAGACAGAGAAATCAAATTTGTGGCTGCCAAGGGGGAGGTAGGATGGGAGAGAGATGTATTGGGAGTTTGGGATTAGCAGATGCAAACTTCTGCATAGAGAATAGATAAACAACAAGGTCCACGGTAGAGCACAGGGAACTATATTCAATATCCTGTGATAAACCACAGTGGGAAAGAATATGAAATATGTGTGTGTGTGTGTAACTGAGTCACTTTGCTGTACAGCAGAAATTAACAACATTGTAAATCAATCATATTTCAAAAAAAAAATTTCAGAAAATGAACCATCTTAAAGTGAATAGTTCAATGGTATTACATTCACAGTGTTGTGCAACCACCATCTCTATCTAATCTCAAGACATTGTCCTCTCTTCAAAATGAACTCTGTACTTGTTGGAGAAAAATTCTTCATGAGACTTGTCAAAGATGATAAGGGAGATTTCATTCAAGAGGGGCTATAGAGGGACTTCCCTGGCAGTATAGGGGTTAGGACTCTGGGCTTACATGGCCAAGGGGGCAGGGTTCAACCTCTGGAAGGGGAACCAAGATCTTGCATGCCACACAGTGCAACCAAAACATTAAAAACAGAAGAGGGACTATAGAAACGGGGTTTGGCGGGAGGGAAAGAGGGATTGGGCTCAAATGTGAATTCAACAGGACCAAGTGGGGATTCATAGCCAAGGAACACGATGAGGGCCAGAGGACAGAGAATTACTGAGAGGAAACATCGGCAATAAGGAGGGGGTTCTGGCTAAATCAACTTGACAAGATTCTTGCTGATGGCAGGCCAGAGGGATGAGAGTGGAGAAGGGAATTTGATCAGATATCAAGAATGGTCTAATACCAAAGGTGTTTTTTTTTGTTTTTTTTTTTTCGCTAAACTAAACCAACAGGATTCTTGCTCAAACTGGACTAACTGGGCCAAAGATAAAGACCAAGGTCAGGGGCTAGACAAGAAGAAGGCTCAGAGGAGCTTAACTTGGGATGCATGAAGGAGAGGGTGTTCCTGGTGCTGGTTTCCCTGCACAGATCTTTGGTTAGAATTGTGCCACGTGCAGATGTAGAGAATAAACATATGGACCAAGAGAAGGGCAGTGGGTGGGATAAATTGGGAGACTGACATTGACATATATACACTATTATGTATAAATAGATAGTTAATTAACAACGCTGTGATAGTTTCAGGTGTACAGCAAAAAGATTCAGCTATATATGTATATCTGTTTCAGTTCAGTTCAGTCGCTCAGTCGTGTCCGACTCTTTGCGACCCCATGGACTGCAGCACGCCAGGCCTCCCTGTCCATCACCAGCTCCCAGAGTTTACTCAAACTCATGTCCATTGAGTCAGTGATGCCATCCAACCATCTACTCCTCTGTTGTCCCCTTCTCCTCCCACCTTCAATCTTTCCCGGCAACAGAGTCTTTTCAAATGAATCAGCTCATCGCATCAGGTGGGCAAAGTATTGGAGTTTCAGCCTCAACGTCAGTTCTTCCAGTGAATATTCAGGACTGATTTCCTTTAGGATGGACTGGATCTTCCATCCANACTCCTCTGTTGTCCCCTTCTCCTCCCACCTTCAATCTTTCCCGGCAACAGAGTCTTTTCAAATGAATCAGCTCATCGCATCAGGTGGGCAAAGTATTGGAGTTTCAGCCTCAACGTCAGTTCTTCCAGTGAATATTCAGGACTGATTTCCTTTAGGATGGACTGGATCTTCCATCCAATCCATTGGACCTTCTTGCAGTCCAAGGGACTCTCAAGAGTCTTCTCCAATACCACAGATCAAAAGCATCAATTCTTCAGTGCTCAGCTTTCTTTATAGCCCAACTCTCACATCCAAACATGACTACTGGTAAAACCATAGCTAAAATAGATGACCAGTGCAAGCTTGATGGGTGAAGCAATGCACTCAAAGCTGGTGCTCTGGGACAATCCAGAGGGATGGAGTTGGGAGGGAGATGGGAGGCAGGTTCAGGATGAGGGGACAGGAGGCAGGAGGGAGGTTCAGGATGGGGGGACATAAGTGTACCTGTGGTTGATTCATGTCACTGTATGGCATAAACCACCACAATGTTGCAAGGTAATTATCCTCCAATTAAAATAAATAAACTAAATTTTTAATCAGCATTTTAAAGAAGGAAGAACAATTAGAATCAAAGGGTGAAAATTCTAATCTATATTGTTCCTGGTTCAGAGAAAAAGTTTGTGATTCAATCTCTCTGTCCACATGCAGCCAGATCCAAGACCACAGAGGGCCCCATGCATCTTTGAACAAATCCGGGCAACTTTCCACCCTGTTCTCACTGGCTTAGAGATATGAGAACCCTTGTACCCATATCTTTCCATTTTGTTCTATTTATATCTCATTTTTAAGTAAAATAGAGTTGTTTTATTGAGTATGCTGCTGCTGCTAAGTTGCTTCAGTTGTGTCTGACTCTGTACAACCCCATAGACAGCAGCCCACAAGGCTCCCCCGTCCCTAGGATTCTACAGGCAAGAACATTGGAGTGGGTTGCCATTTCTTTCTCCAATGCATGAAAGGAAAAGTGAAAGTGAAGTCGCTCAGTCGTGTCCGACACTTAGCGACCATGGACTGCAGCCTACCAGTCCATCCATGGGATTTTCCAGGAAAGAGTACTGGAGTGGTTTGCCATTGCCTTCTCCATTTTATTGAGTATAATTTTATCTATATTAATAGATAAACTCGAAAAATCAGAAGGAATGATTATTTTTACCAAAAATAATCTAAGTTACAGCAACATGCTCATGGTCAATGACTTAATTTCTGGATAGTCGTCATTGGCCTACTTTTCAGTTTATCAAGAAGTCATCATTCAGGCTGTATCAATTAGGACATGATGCAGTTAACTTTATTTTAATTTCATTTAGTCACACTAAGACACTATGTTTTCCTTCAGCAAATGCTTGGTTTTTGTCACACAAACCTGTCACCTACATATTCATTTTAGTGTAACATGCATATTTGATATCCACAAGAGTTGCCTCAAATTACTTTCACCCTGGAAAGCCACAAAGGCATGAAGCAGTGTGCTCAATGAGCTTTTAAGTCACAATAATTCAGAGCAAAACAATTAACTTTCATACAGGCAAACACAGCATGGAAGGAAAGTAAATATTCAATAATGGGAGTTGAAGACAATGTCATAAGATGAAGCCAGGGTTGGTGATGCTCATAAATATATTCAGAACCATCCTGTGAGGGGTGATTATCTGCTCATCAGAGTCAAGGTGGAATAAGGGGGAGGAATGCTCCTAGTCCCCTGGTGGCTCAGAGGGTAAAGCGCCTGTCTACAATGCGGGAGACCCGGGTTAGATCCCTGGGTTGGGAAGATCCCCTGGAGAAGGGAATGGCAATCCACTCCAGTACTATTGCCTGGAGAATCCCATGGACAGAGGAGCCTGGTAGGCTACAGTCCATGGGGTCACAAAGAGTAGGACACGACTGAGAGACTTCACTTCACTTCACTTCATACTCTTAGTCAGGCGAGTTTGCTGAGAACTCAGCTCATTCACTAGATGTGGCCCAATGTGAGATGAAGAGACCCTGGTGCACTAGGTGCCGTGAGGCATCCTTGTCACTCTTCCTCTGGATTCTTGGGATTCTGATTTCAGCTTTAGCATCTGGAGTTGGTCCACTCTGTTGGCTGGGTTCCATGCTTCCTTTGGTTCTGTGGTCTGAAATTCAGGGAAGCGTTGGCTCAGTTCCCAGCACAGTTCACAGTTCACAGTTCAGTCACTCAGTCGTGTCTGACTCTTTGCAACCCTGTGGACTGCAGCACTCCAGCGCTCCCTGTCCATCACCAACTCCTGAGGTTTACTCAAATGCATGCCCTTTGAGTCGGTGACACCATCCAACCATCTCATCTTCTGTTGTCCCCTTCTCCTCCCACCTGCAATATTTCCCAGCATCAGGGTCTTTTCAAATGAGTCAGTTCTTCGCATCAGGTGGCCAAAGTATTGGAGCTTCAGCTTCAGCATCAGTCCTTCCCAGTGTAGTCCTACAAATACCTTCCTCCATTTCTAATGTCAATGTTCACTCACTGCCTTTAGCAAAGGCCCTTAAATCACAACTTCCATTAGAATGGTCAGGAAGGCTCATCAAGCTTTCCAGTTCCTAGGCCCACCTGCCACAAGAGATTCTGCTTCAGAGTTTCCATGTGGGACCCCAGGAAGGTCATCCTTTACACAGTAACCAATAAGATTTTGAAGCAGGTCAAGAGAAGCTCACCATCTACAATATCAGAGTCCAGATCACTTCTCCTGGATTTTTTGATGCATTCTCTTCTTTTTTCCTCCAAACTAGGATCCCTCCTTTCAACTGAGACAGTCTTCTTTTATTGAGCACTTACTTACTTGGTCCTTTTCCAAGCTCTGGGAATACAAAATGAAAAAGACAAAATGCTTTGCCTCTACCCAGGCAACTGAAGGGGAGACGGGTTAAACAGGATGTTAAGAACTTTGTCTGTATTATCTCATTAAATCATCACAACAATCCTTTGGAGTAGGTCCTATTCTTTTTCTCCATTTGATAGAAGAATAAAATGAAGCTTAGAATCAAGTCATTTTCCTAGTGTCCCAAGCCGACCAGAGGCAGAGATTAGACATGAACCCAAGTTTGCCTAGAATCAGAATCCTAATTTTGTCAGTGCCTCCACACCACTTTAATCCTGATTCTTTACTGTTTTCCCCTTTACCATGCCTCATTCTTGTGACCTGGAGAATACTATTATATTTACATATAAATTCAGGGGATCTGACCATATCCTTGCCCATCTCGGGGTCTTAAGATGCTGAGCTGAGCTCATGCTATTTCCCCTTAACTGTTCAATCACATTAGATCCAACTCAACCCACTTCTGCTAAAAGTGATCATTTGTTAGCATCTACAATTGCCAGGCCTTTTCCCAAGTTTTGGGGGAGCTAAATAAAAATGAAAAAGTGCCTGTTCTCACTCAACCAGCTGAAGTCTAGAAGGGAAGACAGATGAGTCCAACACTAATATGTCACCAGGGAACTGGGGTGAGCTCCAGTGGGGTGCCCACGCTGAGACCGGAGCCAGGGAGCTGGGATTTGGGAAACAGGCATCAGGAGAGCTTCATGAAGTCCGTATTGAAGAAGTTCTTAAACATGCAGATAGGATATATACACAAATAATGCATGAGTGCCTGCTCAGTTGTGTCTGACTCTTCGCAACCCTATGAACTATAGCCCACCAGGCTCTTTTGTCTATGGGATTTCCCAGGCAAGAATATTGGAATGGGTTGCCATTTCCTTGGCTATGCTATACTGAATTCTTGCAGTTACCCATCAGGCACCCTATATGCATTTTCTCATGAATCCTACAGCAGCCCTGTGACTAGATACCTCAACATTCCCATTTGGCAGATGAAAGCCTAAGCCTTGAAAGAGTGCACTCATCAAACCAGACCTTAAGCCAGAGATCACCCATCTAGGATGATAGACAGATCAGGTTCAAACTCAGGCAGTTTGATTTGAGAGTACTGAGGTTAAAATAATAAAGAAAGGCATGTGAAACTCTAGAGTGATCGGAAAACGTCAGGTAGCACTGTGAGGATCTGCGTGAGTGGAAGGGTGCTGAGATGGAAAGTTAAGCAAGGACAGATTTTGGCGGGCACAGGAGTACTTGCTGAGAACTAAGCATTTACTACACAGGCTACACAGGCTCAACTCAGATTCTATGGATTTTTTTTTTTTTTTTTTTTTTTTCCACCTCATGCCACTTGCAGGATCTTAGTTCCCCGATCAGAAGCTGAACCAGGATCCCTTGCAATGAAAGTGTGGAGTCCTAACCACTGAACCACCAGGGGAATTCTCATCTCATTTTCTAGCTTCTCCATCAAGCCTGTGCAGAGCACCCCAGCCCTCGAGGGTCTCCCCTTTCCCTGGAGTCTTGGTCTAGAATAAATATGAAAGCTCTTGTGTCTTATTGGGCATTTTTCTCCTACTGCAGACATGAGGTCATCTAAGCTGTTTTATCAAAATTAAGGATGCTCTGCTCTGTGACCCAGGAGGCTGTATATTAGATCATACAGGATCCCTTATCCATCATCTCATTGATGGATCTAAAACGTGAGTTTCTGATTTCATCAGTGGCAGACCAGAGGATGGGTGAAGATAGAGGTTGGAGTCCTTTATTCCCCTGACTTCTGCCTTGGGCATCACGTTTTGGCGTGGTCCATGTGCTTCTAGACAAGATCACGCTGTTGCCAGGCTGCCCTTCCTGGAGTTGTGCCTCCCCATAGGCACTGATCTTCACTCTTTCCTTGCTTTTTTCTTCTGGCCTGGAGGAGGTGCAGACTTCCAAGCTTGCTAGCTTCAGTGATTTACATTGTCTCATCTCATTGGACAAGACTTCTCATATCAGTCAGTGGCCCTTTCCTTAAGCTGCTACAGTCTGTGTGTATCACCTCTCTCCTTCTGAGATACTAATTAGTACAGGATGGTTTTGCTTTTTGTTCTTCAAACTTTCTCAGAACCCTTCAATATTCCTGATTTCATTTCTTCTTGATCTGAGTCTGAAGGCCAAGGTTTAACTGCCCAGTAGTGGAGTCTGGCTGCTTGCCACTGAAAAACCAATGAAGAGACCAGGTTGGTGGGAAGGAAAGTTTGCTGCATTTTGGATGCTGACAACTGGTTGGGGGAGGAGGAAGGACTCCTATCCAAATACCAACTCGCCCCAGCACCCACACACTGACTATCAGTGAACGAGACTTTTATAGACACAGCTTTTACATGCAGAGACAGCAGTCAGCTCTTACAGTCATCTTAAAATTGGTCATCGGTAGTCTGACTGGCATCCCTTTGTATTATGTACAGTTAATCTTCAGTTCCATGGTCTATTACTTCCCACTTCTTTGAGGCCATTTCTTGGGACTGTGGCAGCTTACATCATGGCCACAGTCTGGTCATCATGCAGTTAACTTCTTCCACCTGGTGGGGGTTTCAGTATCTATAAGACAGCTCCCAGGAGATGGCTCAGAATGTTATCTACAGCCCTAGAGGATGAACTAAAGGTCCTTGACTATGCTTAGTGACTAGACAATTATTGTTTAGTCTTGTCGGACCGTTTCCCTTTGTTTCTGCATTTTCTCACTTCTCTGATTAAACGTATCCTTTGTTAAAGTTTTTCCACAGGCAAAAGGCAGGCAGAGGACATGGGGTTGGTGGGGAGGACCATAGCATCCTGCTCCATCCGTAATGACTAGCTGACCCTTTCCCAAATACCAGGAGAGGGATCACACTATGTGGTTTGGAGCTCCCTTCTCTGCTGACCGAGGGAAGAGGCTTCTCTGGCCGGGTCTACAAGACCAATGATTGCCATCACATGGGCATCTCCAGGACACACACACATCTTTAAGAATCGACATGAGCATCCTTTGCTGGATCAAGACTGGCCACAGAACATATATAAGAGAATAATCAGAATAGAAGCAAGTTCCCTAAACATAGCCACCAGACACTTCCATGCAGCTGGAGTGTCCCTCTGAAACTCTTCCAGAANATCCACCCGGTCGTTTTCTAGTCTCATACAGTTTCTGTGTATTTTGTTGTTCCAGGAGGGGTGTGTCCAGGTGCAAGCATTGCAGTGAAGAGTTCCAGGTCCCAGGCTGTCTCTCAGGGAAGTGGAAGCGCAGGGAGGAGAAGCCAAGGACCACCTGAGCAGTGGCCGGTCCCCACCCA
Source organism: Neotragus moschatus (assembly GCA_006410615.1). Taxonomy (NCBI): domain Eukaryota; kingdom Metazoa; phylum Chordata; class Mammalia; order Artiodactyla; family Bovidae; genus Neotragus; species Neotragus moschatus. Next base: position 3,529,901 of record SJYA01002444.1, read on the forward strand.
CTCAGCAGAGGAAACCCTGGTACTACTCTCAGGGGGGTGAGTAATGAGACCACATTTGCTACTGTCAGAAATAAGGGTAGAGGCTGCCCCAGCACACTTAGAGGTCAGTCCAGCCCCTACTGAATGTGACCCAATCTTGCGCCTGGCACTTCCTGTGTTTCTGGGCACCTCCTCCCTGGGGGTGTCCTCAGTTGGGCTTTCGACAGGAGACCTCATGCTTTGGTCTTGAGTCACTCTCCCAACAGGTTGACCCTCTGGCTCTCGGTCCCCATATGCTCCAACTCCCTCTGTTCACAGGTCCCAGGACATCCCTTTCTCTACTGATCAAAATCTTCTGTATTCCTCATGGCCCATTTCTAAGGCCCTTTCACATAAAAAAATGTCCCTGTGTGTCCTGAATGGAGGTACCTGCCTCTCCCTGGGGATGCCTCCTCCATCCCTCTGTTGATACATCTGGGACACTTGGGGTAATTACCTGTGCCCATCGCTGTCTGCACACTGCGCTCCTGTCCACCAGGACCCAAGTCTTGTTCACCACAGTCCCCCAGAGTACAACACAGACTCAGAAACTCAATTCCAGAAAGAGAAGGTGGCAAAATGAAAGACATGCACTGTTAAATGTGATGCTGCTGCTGCTGCTGCTGCTGCTAAGTCGCTTCAGTCGTGTCCGACTCTGTGCGACCCCATAGACGGCAGCCCACCAGGCTCCCCCGTCCCTGGGATTCTCCAGAAAAGAACACTGGAGTGGGTTGCCATTTCCTTCTCCAATGCAGGAAAGTGAAAAGTGAAAGTGAAGTCACTCAGTCGTGTCCGACTCTTAGTGACCCCATGGACTGCAGCCCACCAGGCTCCTCCATCCATGGGATTTTCCAGGCGAGAGTACTGGAGTGGGGTGCCATTGCCTTCTCCCAAATGTGATTATAATGATGGGTAAATGCAAGAAAGAAAGAAAGCAATGTAAAAGAATAGTTTTTAAAAGGAATATATACATATATATAAAATATTTGTGTATAAATTATGTATATAATTATATGCATATAAAAGAATGTATATGTGTATATTAAAATGTATATATATGTGTATATATATGTATGTATCACTTTGCTATACAGTAATAATTAACACATTGTAAATCAACTATACTTCAATAAAATAAAAATTAAAAAAGAGAGAGGAAGGATAAAATTAAGGAAGATAGGGGAAAAATTTTTGGAGATAGAGTGATTTATACTGTCATCAAAAATACTTTTAGGGATTTTTTTCCAAATTTTAATTTTATTGGAGTATAGTTGATTTACAATGCTGTGTTAGTTTCAGGTGCACTGCAGAGTTACTCAGTTATACATATAAATATATCCATTATTTTTCAGATTCTTTTCCCATATAGGTTATTACAGAATATTGAGCATAGTTCTCTGAGCTATACAGCAGGTCTTTGCTGGTTATCTTCCTATATACAGTGGTGCATGTGTGAATTCATCCCAAGCTCCTGATATACCCCTCCCTCCCACTATGTTTCCCCTTTGGTAACCATAAATTTGTTTTCCATACCTGTAAGTCTGTTTCTGTTTTGTAAATTAGTTACTTTGGGGGATTTAAACATAGTGCCACGAATTGAATCTGAATAACAAAGGAGAACTGTAATAACTTTGCCTACTGCATCTCAACAGCTCAAATACCACTGAGGACAATCTAAGGGCCTCATAAACATTACATGAACCATTTAATTCCACCCAGTAACCATGCTTGCCCTCACCCCAAAGCAAGGCTTCAACGGTCACTCCCCCAGGTCCAGTTTGGGTCAATTGAGAAAGACACGCAGAGAAGTCACACACTAAAATGCCCAGCATGGGTGAGAAAGCATCTGAAATATTTCTGAAATAAATGAAATGCTAATGATCGTTTTGATGGATGACAGTGGACTCGTGTCGTTTTTCTGGCGGGGCTAATGGAAAGGGGATCTTGCTTTGCACCATCTTCTGGGCTGCTACCCTCCCTGCTCTGCAGAGATAACCAAGATCAGGTCACACTGAAATTCCAAAGGCCACGATGTGCACTTGATTTAATAGGGTGACACCAACCAAGAAAAACAAGGCCATAAAATAGAGATGATGTTCTCCTAATTCATGTCACTGAAAGGACAGTAATAAATGGATGAGAAAAAAAAGAAGGAACGATTAGAAGAATATAAACCCAACTTGGTCCCTCGCCCACGCTGCTGTCGACAGCTGATGATGGAAGATTGTGTGAGCGCCTTTTAAACTTGAGGTGAGGACCCTTCCTCTCACCTGGAGGCAAATAAAAGTAATAACACGTACGCATCAATGGTCAGGCTTCAGGTTTTAACGCTCAGAAAATTCTATGAATATGTTATACAATCATTCCCCTCTCTTTTCTACTTGAGAAATGCAAGCACGGAGAAGGTTACGAAATTTATCCAGGGCATTCCTGGCTGTGCAGTAGTTAAGACTCTGTGCTTCCAATGCAGGAGGCACTAGTTCGATTCCTGGGCGGAGAACTAAGATCCCATGTGCCAGGTGGCTCGGCCAGAAAACAAAAATTATCCAAAGTCACACAGCCAGGAAAGGATGGAAGATGGGTCTGAACTTAGGCATCTCGTTTCAGAAATGATGACCGTAACCACTGCACAGCACAGTCTTCCATGGGATGAGAGCTTTGGTGAATTTGCTCAAGCTAGGTTCTTGGATAAAGTGAAGCCAATGAGCAACCAAACAAACCTGGGGCCAGGATGCAGAGAGCAGACTGTGGCCAGAGCTGGGGTGGGTCTGCCCTGGTTTAAACTCTACCTCAGATTAATAAGGAAAAACCCAGCTGGCTTCAGGTCTCTGCCTTTGCCTTTAAGGCCTAATGGATTCTGCCCCCTCCCCAAGGTTGCTAATTAAAAAATACAATTTTAAGGAGAGAGAGAAAAAAAAAGCAGTGCCTAAATGATAAGGAAAATAGAAAAGAATTAATGCACTCCTGATCCTCCTTGAATACAACCCGGTCCAGTGGACAAACAGGCAAAGTCAGACACGTGCTCCCCTTAATCCTTTCCCAAAAAAACCCAAATGATGACAGTCCAGGAGTGACAAAGGGAGATGAACAGGAGCATAAATAGGAAGACAAAGCAATCGGGAAAAGGGAGACGTGAAATCTCTCTGCCTTTCCGGCAGAGAGAATCTGCCTTTCCGGCAGATTTGGGAAAAGGATGGAAAAACATAGATATTCGGGAAAAGGATGGAAAATGGTAGCTGATTAGAGAGGGTGTGGAAACCCAGGCTGGCTTTGGGGTTCCCCAAAGCAAGCAGGCTGCAGTGAAGGTCCTCACAGGTCCCAGGCATTCAAAGCTCCCGAGTTTCTGAGATTTTAACCCCACCCTCTTTATCTCACTGCACATGAGGCCAGGGAGCCCCTGACCTGCTCTCCGGGAGAAGACTTGAGCTTACCACATGGGAAAAGAGAAACCTGGGGGCATTAGGGACTCAGACTCCAAGCCCTGTTGAGGAAACAGGTACCACACTGGGAACAGGGCTTGTGTGAAACTCCCAGGACTAAACAGAGAATGTACCCAGGCCCCTCCTGCTCCCGGCTCCACAATGCAGGCAGCCAGAAGCATCCTCTCTCTGCCCTCCAACCTGCTGCAGGATGGAGAGTTGAGGATGTGGTTCCAGGAGACCACAGAGCCTAGAAAAAAAGACCAAACTACAAACACTGACAGTCAGATGTCATGCAAGGCACAGACTGATCACACTCAATAAAGCCCCAGATGTCAAGCCCTGTTGGTGCCTACAGGGATTCTAGTTGCTCTTCAGCGACTCAAGCCTAAATGTGAGTGGACATCGAGGACTCAACAGGAAAGACAGATTTAAAACAAAACAAAAGAGTCCAGAAAGGAATCAGAAGAAGGCAGGCGTATGAAATCTCTAAGAAATACTCATTCATACTTTAATTTTAGTCCTTGGTCTTGTTGATGTGCTTTTAATGAAAATAAGCATTCAGAAAACAAGAAGATTTTGGAAATTAAAGCTGAGATATAAAATATGTAAAGGATTGGAAACAGATGTTTAGGAAATCTTCTAGAGATTAGAACTTAAAAACACAACAAGATAAAATTTTAAAATGAACAGAAGGACAAAGAACACAATAGGAGAGAGATGTCAGGTTTAGAGAGGTCAGCAGGTTTAATATTTGAACAATAAGAGTTTTGAAAAGAGAGAAGAGAGAAAACTAAGCAGAGAAAATTTATCATATGAATAGTTAAAGAAAATTGGGGGCAATCTGGAAGAGAATTATTGCCAAGTTAAAAGTTTTCACCAAGCACCTATAATCATGAATTTTTAAAAAAAGAATAAAAAGGGGGGGGGGCAAAAAAAGAGACACATCCAGGCACATCATCATAAAATTTCAAAACAACAGATATAAGAATACTCTAAAAGATTCCAGAAAGAGAAAACAATTTGCATATCAAAGATTAGGCGTCACGGACATCTGACTTTCCAACAGCAACACTGGAAGCTAAAGGAGTGACTAAGATCGCAGTATACTGAGAAAAAGGTGGACACACAAAGATGATATCGCATAAGTGCTTTATTTCATAAATCCCAGGTGCTCAGAGAAAACTGGGCCTGAACAGTTCACTCTGAGGTGTTTACCTCCAGATGAGAGTGCCACCCATCACTTCTGATCATAGTTGACATCTCTAGGCTGGAAAGCGCGATCACCTTTCATCTGCGGTCTATCCCTTCCCTTTCTCTTGTCTTGATCATTGTCCCAAGGAGTCACACTGCTCTGGACAACTGGTTTTTGGTTGGAATCCTCCCACCCTGGTCGATAAGATCTCCTGGAGAAGGGAATGGCAACCCACTCCAGTATTCTTGCTGGGAGAATTCCGTGGATAGAGGAGCCTGGTGGGCTACAGTCCCTGGGGTTGCAAAGAGTCGGACCCAACCGAGCAGCCGACACTTTCACTCCCACACTGGGGTGGCTCTGGCAGGAATTGGAGAGTGGAAGGAAAAGAATCTGGGGCACCCCTCTTCCTTCCTCCTCTTCTCCCCTTCCTTCCCTTCTTCCTCCCCCCTCCTCCTCCCCCATTCCTTCCCTTCTTCATCCTACTCCTCCTCACCCTTGTCCTCCTTTTGCTCTGCCACACTTCTTCCCCCCCCTTCCCATCTTCTTCCTGCCCTTCCTCCTCCTCATGCTCGTCCTCCTCCTGGCTCTCTGCTTCCAGTGGCATCTCTAGCAGTAATCCATTTCCTCCAGGATTCTGACTATATCACAGCTCCTCCCTCCATGGTCTGTTTTCACTGCAACCCCCTAGGGTTCCAGCCTCTACCTGTCCTTCAGCCCTCGTGGGACAGTGGCATCCTGCAGATACTTATCTATGAGTTGCTTTGTAATATGTATTTGGCTTTTCATTCTCAATCACCTGCAAAATCAGTCTCTTGTATTAAGCGCTCTGTTGGAAACTTGTAGAATAGTGCCTGTTATCATGGCTGATCCTGACATAGACCAGTGCCTGCCAGTCTAAACTCTGGCATGCATCATTAGCCTCTAATCTCCACAGTCAGCTTGGGCGTTGTTGCTGTTCAATTGCTAAGTCGCGTCCAACTCTTTGCGACCCCATGAACTGTAGCACGCCAGTCTTCCCTGTCCTTCACCATCTCCTGGAGCTTGCTCAAACTCATGTCCATCGAGTCAGTGATGCCATCCAACCAGTTCATCCTCGGTTGTCCCCTTTTCCTCCTCCCTTCAATCTTTCCCAGCATCAGGATCTTTTCCAGTGGGTTAGCTCTTCACATTGAGTGGCCAAAGTATAGGAGCTTCAGCTTTACCATCAATCCTTTCAATAAATATTCAGGGTTGATTTCCTTTAGGATTGACTAATTTTGATCTCCTTTCTGTCCAAGCAACTTTCAAGAGTTCCAGCACCAAGAGTTCCAAGTCTTCTCCAACACCACAGTTCAAAAGCATCAATTCTTCAGCTCTCAGCCTTCTTTATGATCCAACTTTCACATTTGTGCACAACTACTGGAACTGACCATATGGAACTTTGTTGGCAAAGTGAACTCCCTGTTTTTAGGGCCAAGATGTATCCATTTCCCTAGTTTTCACAAGGAGAAACTGAGGCTCAAGGGAGTCTTGTTGCCTAAAGTTCTGCAGGCTCGCAGTGGCCTAGGTAGTGCAGAAGCAAACCAGAGCCTATGCTTTACCACTTGTCAATTACAATACCACCTCGGTGGACCTGGGGCGTCCTGGATTAAACCAGTCATGGCATCATCAGCACTAACAAGACAGACTAATTACTCTGCTACGGGGATGCATGAGTGCAGGGCTGCAGCAAATTAAACAGACCGGGGTCACACATGTCTTAGAGTCTGAATCACACCCTGCTGACTCTCTTCCATGGGAGTCTCAGCCAGCCCTGGAGGTAGAGACCCAAATTCTAGGCCTACATCAATGAGATGTGTGAACATCTGGATGTTGCAAAATAAACATCCCCAGGCTGTGTCTTAGAATCTCAGTCATAATCTAGGTAACAAGATGCTGCACATCATTAACCATTAGAGAAATGCAAATTAAAACCATAATGAGATACTACTACATTACCTATTAGAAGAGTGAAATCAAAACCAAACTAAAACAATCGAGTTCCAGATAAAGGGTGTTATACAAAAAAAAGTCTTTTTAGATACTGGCAATGAAGATTAGAGCTGCTTTACCCTCCGAGCCACCAGGGAAGCACTTAATGAAGATTGGAGACCATATTAATACTATTTACTCTGGAATTTAAAATTATGTAATAGTTAGGGATACATTTCATGAAAAGAACTTTATAATGAAAATGACAAACTGTTGCTGAGGGACTTGCCTGGTGGTTCTACTTTTGTTATACTTTGTGTATCAGCCTTGCTTCTTGCTATATGTATTCAATAAGATGTATAATTCAAGCATTTTAGTTTGGTCTAGTCATTAAAAATCCACCTTGCACTGCAGGGGTGTGGGTTTGATCCCTGGTTGGGATACTAAAATCCCACATGCTTCAGAGCAACTAAACCCACGCACCACAACTAGAGAGTCTGTGTACTGCAACTGAAGATCTTGCGTGACACAAGAAAATCTCATGTGCTGTTACTAAGACCCAAGGCAGCCAAGTAAAGGTATTTAAAAATCCAAATTAATGGCAAGATACAAAGTCTATTCATGGACTGGAAAATACAGGATTGTTAAATTATCCATTTACTCCAATGTGTTCCAGAGAGTAAACACAGTCCAATAAAATAAATACTCCACTGTATGTAGACAACTAACTTCCCAGGTAGCTTAGTGGTAAAGAATCCACCTGTCAATGCAGAAGACACGGGTTCAATCCCTGGGTCAGGAAGATCCTCTGTAGAAGAGAATGGCAACCCACTTCAGCATTCTTGCCTGGAAAATCCCACGGACGGAGAAGCCTGGTGGGCTACAGCCCATGGAGTCACAAAAGAGTGGGATAAGACATGGCAATTAACAACAAGGGGGTAACATGCTTTGTATATCCATTCACCAGGTTATTGACTACACCAAAGCCTTTGACTGTGTGGATCACAATAAACTGTGGAAAATTCTGAAAGAGATAGGAATACCAGACCACCTGACCTGCCTCTTGAGAAATCTGTATGCAGGTCAGGAAGCAGCAGTTAGAACTGGACATGGAACAACAGACTGGTTCCAAATAGGAAAAGGAGTACCTCAAGGCTGTATATTGTCACCCTGCTTATTTAACTTCTATGCAGAGTACATCATGAGAAACGCTGGGCTGGAAGAAGCACAAGTTGGAATCAAGATTGCCGGGATAAATATCAATAACCTCAGATATGCAGATGACACCACCCTTATGGCAAAAAGTGAAGAGGAACTAAAGAGCCTCTTGATGAAAGTGAAAGAGGAGAGTGAAAAAGTTGGCTTAAAGCTCAACATTCAGAAAACAAAGATCATGGCATCTGGTCCCACCACTTCATGGGAAATAGATGGGGAAACAGTGGAAACAGTGTCAGACTTTATTCTTTTGGGCTCCAAAATCACTGCAGATGGTGATTGCAGCCATGAAATTAAAATACGCTTACTCCTTGGAAGGAAAGTTATGACCAACCTAGACAGCATATTATTTTTTTAAATAAGTTTATTTATTTTAATTGGAGGTTAATTACTTTACAATAGTATATTGGTTTTGCCATACATCAACATGAATCTGCCACAGGTATACACGCGTTCCCCATCCTGCACCCCCCTCCCTCTTCGTACTATCCCTCTGGGTCATCTCAGTACACCAGCCCCAAGCATCCAGTATCATGCATCGAACCTGGACTGGCGATTCATTTCATATATGATATTATACATGTTTCAATACCATTCTCCCAAATCATCCCACCCTCGCCCTCTCCCAGAGTCCAAAAGACTATTCTATACATCTGTGTTTCTTTTGTTGTCTCGCATACAGAGTTATCGTTACCATCTTTCTAAATTCCATATATATGCATTAGTGTGGCCTATTAGACAGCATATTGAAAAGCAGAGACATTACTTTGCCAATAAAGTCCATCTAGTCAAGGCTATGGTTTTTCCAGTGGTCATGTATGGATGTGAGAGTTGGACTGTGAAGAAAGCTGAGTGCAGAAGAATTGATGCTTTTGAACTGTGGTGTTGGAGAAGACTCTTGAGAGTCCCTTGGACTACAAGGAGATCCAGCCAGTCCATCCTAAAGGAGATCAGTCCTGGGTGTTCATTGGAAGGACTGATGTTGAAGCTGAAACTCCAATACTTTGGCCACCTAATGCAAAGAGCTGACTCATTGGAAAAGACCCTGATGCTGGGAAAGATTGAGGGCAGGAGGAGAAGGGGACTACAAAGGATGAGATTGTTGGATGACATCACCAACTCAATGGACATGGGTTTGCGTGAACTGCGGGAGTTGGACAGGGAGGTCTGGCGTGCTGCGATTCATGGGGTCACAGAGTCAGACACGACTGAGCGACTGAACTGAACTGAAATGATTCACAGGTGGTGGGCATTTGGTTAGTTCCTTATCTTATGACTAAAACTCACATGGAAATTTTTTTATACTTTGTGTATCCTCCTTGCTTCTTGCTATATGTAGTCAATAAAATGTGTAGTTCGAACATTTTAATTTGGTCTGCAAGCCTTACTGATCTGTGGCCTCTAGAAGAGCTTGTTTTGCAGGTGTATTTGGAGACTCTCATTGCCTCTAGGTAACTTCCCAGAAGAGAGTTATCTTGTATGACCACATTGCCACCTGGGTCATGCTTGGCCATGGGAAAATATGGCCATTTCATGGGCTGTAACTAAATGGGGACTATAATGCCTGAAGTGTGGTGGAATTCAAAAAATCTTCACAAAGAACCAGAGAGAAGCAGGATCAGAATTTAAGCTTCCACTGTCTAACCGATTACAGCCCAGCTCCTCTGACCCCGGACTGGCGAGACCAAGCCCACTTAACCCTCACAAAACCTGGCAAACATTAAGTGCAGGTTCACCACTCTTTGTGCTAATGAAGAGGCTCCCACAAAGCCTGCGTGTGCGTGGACAGCAAATGGACATCTGCACAGCTGCCGTGGCTACAGAAATGCCATATTTCTTATAAAAATTTCTGAGCGGAACTTAGCAAGTGGAAGTCTGATAGGTCACCTGACCATGCCTGAACCAATTGCCAAAGCCCAGGGGAATGGCCTGCACTGATTGGCCCAGAATGATCATGTGATTCTATTGGAGGTGGATTCAGAGTCCTAAAGGGATGGATTGCCAGTGAAAATCTGGGTGTTGTTTCCAGAATCTGGGGAAAGACCTCAGGCTGGAAAAAAAATAATGCCACAGTATCCATGCTGGATATTTGTAAACATTTCTGAGTTTTCAGGAGGATTGGTCAAGTAGCACATCATTTCTGGGAGGATCCATTAGAAACTAAACCACAGGACAGTTTCTGCTCTTCAAGTAGCAAACACTTGAAATAATTTTATTCTGTAATATATTTTCTTCAGAAGAAAACCACATAAGCATGGAACTACGTCAAGATATTTGGGGGGAAGACAGAAAATGCACGCATGAAGCGCACACACACAAAGCTCTCTAGCACATCAGATTGCCTGTCGTGTGTCATTCGGGGGGGCCACTGTTCCCTGATGCCTCACTGTCCATCAGCTGGTGTGTGTATCTTTCTTTTCCCCATCCCTGTTTCTGAAATGCCTACTATGATTAAGAACTTGCAAGAGATTTTCCCAAAGCCGCCTGCATGGGTGCGTCTTTCAGAATGTTAAGTAACCCACTTTTGACATATGCCCTTGGACTGAGTTTTTAAAGATCCCTGACAGTGATTGACAGCCAGTAATTAGTCTGTAGAAGCCCAGCTTCTGCCAAGAGCCTGACTTACCACCTCTGAGTCATCTTCTCCATCAGCCTTTCCCTCCACGTCATCATTTACAGGAAGGCAAGCTCTCCTGTTCTCAATTCCATGCTGTGCTCACCCCTGGCCCACTTTGAGGATGGCTGTGTACTGTCCTTCTGAATGGATCTTGAGAATATCAATATGGGAGAAGGAGACTCACGCCGTTGGCTCTAAGGAGTGTGTTAGAAAAGAATTCAAGCCCTGTATTCAGAACTCAGGAGAATCAGGGTGAGTAAAGTGTAGTTATTTTTCAGGTACCCTAGGCAAAATGATGGAGAAGGCAATGGCACCCCACTTCAGCACTCTTGCCTGGCAAGTCCCATGGACAGAGGAGCCTGGTGGGCCACAGTCCATGGGGTCGCTAAGAGTCGGACACGACTGAGCGACTTCACTTTCACTTTTCACTTTCCTTCATTGGAGAAGGAAATGGCAACTCACTCCAGTGTTCTTGCCTGGAGAATCCCAGGGATGGGGGAGCCTCTTGGGCTGCCTGCTATGGGGTCACACAGAGTGGGACACGACTGAAGCGACTTAGCAGCAGCAGCAGTAGGCAAAGTGAAATTGCTTAATTTAGAGTGCAAACCAGGATAGATCTGAGAAGGAAATCATTCACCTTCAACAGATAGGCTGCGAGAGCGGACCTAAGTGGATTACCCCAAGGAACCGGGTGGTGTAGACGCCTGTCCCTCAGTGGCACATCCCCAGGTCCACATTTCGGTTCTGCTAGCCTCTCACTCTGCATGGCTTTCTTCTTGTTGTCACACTTGCAGTGGTTCAAAGGCCATCTCTTCATATTCTGTCCAGTCTCAGAAGTTTATCCCTCTTCATGACCCTAACCATTTTCCCTTGTGCTTTTCAAACCACTTTGGGGGACAAATATGAGGAAATCACTTAAGCTCAGATCCAGTGATGTACTTCCAATTCTCAGGCTAAGGACACACACCAACAAAGTGGGTGAGTCCCACAAGGGGTCATTTGAGGCCTTGTGGCTACCAAATGCCTTGAATGTGGACTTCCCCGGTGGTCCAGTGGTTCCGAATCCGCCTGCCAATGCAGGAGACACAGGTTTGATTCCTGGTCTAGGAAGCTTCCACTTGCCTCGTGGCAACTAAGCACATGAACCACAACGACTGAACCCATGCTCTAGAGCCAGCGAGCTGCAAGAGAAGCCACCACAATGAGAAGCCTGCACACCGCAAAGAGGAGTAGCTCCCACTTGCTGCAACTAGAGAAAGCCCACGTGCAGCAATGAAGACCCAGTGCGGTAAAAAAAAAAAAAAGTAAATAAATAGATCCTTTAAAAGCCTTCAGTGCTTCACATATATTTGTCCTCTTTTCTTCCAAAAGTTTTATGGCTTTACATTTTTTGTCTCACGTATATTTCATGTGCCAGGAATGTTGGTACCTTATGTATGTTCAGTGCACCACAAACATTCAGCCCTTAACAGGCTTCATGCATATTTAGTGTATGTAGCCCTTCTATCCTTTATGGTTTGCAAGCAATGCTCTACTTACTTTATCTATGTACAATACCACCCATATTTAATTTCTTCAATCTGCTTTATCTGTTTCTTTTTTTTCCCCTAGTAGGATTGAATAGTCTCAAATAATATAAGCCAACACACAATACACACAATACAATACTCCATCTTTTTCTCAATCCTGAAAAGGATAGCTTTTCAGGTGTTTTTCTTTTGGATGAACATTCTCTATATTTAGAAGAGATGGAATGTCTCATCCCTTCCATTGAAGAAACCCCCCAAAGATCCCTTCTTCCCTCTGCATTCAGTTCAGTTCAGTTCAGTCGCTCAGTCGTGTCTGACTCTTTGCAGCCCCATGAATTGCAGCACATCAGGCTTCCCTGTCCATCACTCCTGGAGTTCACTCAAACTCACATCCATTGAGTCGGTGATGCCATCCAGCCATCTCATCCTCTGTCATCCCCTTCTCCTCCCACTTCAATCTTTCCCAGCATCAGGGTCTTTTCCAAAGAGTCAGTTCTTTGCATCAGGTGGCCAAAGTATTGGCATTTCAGCTTCAGTATCAGTCCTTCCAATAAATATTCAGGACTGATCTCCTTTAGGATTGATTGGTTGGATCTCTTTGCAGTCCAAGGGACTCTTAAGAGTCTTCAACACCACAGTGCAAAAACATCAATTCTTTGGTGCTCGGCTTTCTTTATAGTCCAACTCTCACATCTCTGCATGACTACTGAAAACACCATAGCTTTGACTAGATGGACCTTTGTCAGCAAAGTAATGTCTGCTTTTTAATATGCTGTCTAGATTGGTCATAGCTTTTCTTCCAAGGAACAAGCGTCTTTTAATTTCATGGCTGCAGTCACCATCTGCAGTGATTTTGGAGCCTACCCTCTCAAAATAGTCTGTCCCTGTTTCCACTGTTTCCCTGTCTATTGCCATGAAATGATGGGACCGATGCCATAATCTTTGTTTTCTGAATGCTGAGTTTTAAGCCAGTTTTTTCACTCTCCTCTTTCACTTTCATCAAGAAGCTGTTTAGTTCCTCCTCACTTTCTGTCCTAAGGGTGGTGTCATCTGCATATCTGAGGTTATTGATATTTCTCCCGGCAATCTTGATTCCAGCTTGAGCTTCATCCAGTCTGGCATTTTGCATGATTTACTCTGCATATAAGTTAAATAATCAGGGTAACAGTATATAGCCTGATGAACTCCTTTCTCGATTTGGAACTAATCTGATGTCTCATGGCCGGTTCTGTTGTTTCTTGACCTGCATGTACCAACCCCAAATTCCCAGTCCATCCCTCTCCCTCCCTCCTCTTGAAGTTTTTTAAAAGATTAAAATTTCTGAATTCATAAAGAAAGAGACTCATACACACACACACACACACACACACACACACACACAAAACAAACACAAAAAACATGGACTCAAATTTGAGAAAAGAGAGCTCTGGTTGGGGAAATGCATTTCTAGACATGGTTGACATCTGGGTCCAGGTTGTCCAGACCAGATGGAGCCCTGAGAACGCGTCCATCTTATTTTCACCTGGTAAATCAGCCAGACAAATTGGCTGTTTTCGTTCCAGAGGAAGCAGCATAGTGGAAATGCTCGCCACTCACTCAGCCTGGCCCCTCAGTCAGTCCCCAACCTTGTGGTCACATGCTCCATCCCTTCCTGTTCGCCCAGCTTCTGTCTGATCGCACCCATCTCCTCCTGACCACCGACACCTCCTGGAAGGTTCCTATATGCCACAGCATGCAGTCTGCAGGAGACTTTGACCTAAGAGAGGAGAGGAGCCCATGTCAAGCCCAGTAAGGTCACTTCCAGATAGCCAGCCACAGCCCTCACCCCGGGGAACAAGGGGGACCATGGGGACAGGACAGGAGCTTCAGTCTCTGACCTGACTTGCCACTTCCCCTGGAAAGGTGAGAAACACCTGCTGTCAAGAGAAGTCACTTGCAGCACAGTGACCTGGGGTCTATCAGTTGATAACATTCATATTTCTCAAATGAAGGCCAGGTGATTTGCCCCTGACAAGTGTCAGAGAGCATTCCCAACTCTTCCTCTTAGCTTTTGGAGCTGTGTGTCAAGTACCTTCACTGGTCCTCCTTATTAACTCTTGTCCTCTGCAAAGACTGAACCTTCTTGCATGTTTATTAAGCCTCGGACTCCCTCATCATTTCTCTTTTCCAGAGTAAAGTTCTCAGGCCTCTTGTAGACAGAGGAGACAGTGGCATCCCTAAAGAGAGCAGGTAATTCTCCCATCGGTGTCACCACCAGTGTCGCGATATCCTTGACTTCACTTCATTTTGGCTTTCAACCCCTCCATCTGCAGGGAGAATAATTAAGTGCAGCAAATGCCGGTCAGTTCCAAACAGCAGTTGGAAATTTTTGCAATTAATTTTTTTTTTTTTTTTACTTTACAATATTGTATTGGTTTTGTCACACATCAACATGAATCCACCATGGGTATACTCGTGTTCCCAATCCCGAACCCCCCTCCCACCTACTCCCCACACCATCCCTCCGGGTCATCCCAGTGCACCAGCCCCAAGCATCCTGCACCCTGCATCCAACCTAGACTGGTGATTCATTTCTTATATGATATTATACAGGTTTCAATGCCATTCTCCCAAATCATCCCACCATCTCCCTCTCCCACAGAGTCCAAAAGACTGTTCTATATATCTGTGTCTCTTTTGCTGTCTCATACACAGGGTTATCATTACCATCTTTCTAAATTCCATGTATATGCATTAGTATACTGTATTGGTATTTTTCTTTCTGGCTTACTTCACTCTGGTATATCGGCTCGTTTCATCCACCTCATTAGAACTAATTCAAATGTATTCTTTTTAATGGCTGAGTAACTCTCCATTTTGTATATGTAGCACAGCTTTCTTATCCATTCATCTGCTGCTGGACATCTAGGTTGCTTCCATGTCCTGGCTACTCTAAACACTGCTGTGATGAACACTGGGGTACATGTGTCTCTTTCAATTCTGGTTTCCTCAGTGTGTATGCCCAGCAGTGGAATTGCTGGGTCATAAGGCAGTTCTATGTTTAGTTTTTTCAGGAACCTCCACACTGTTCTCCATAGTGGCTGTACTAGTTTGCATTCCCAACAGTGTAAGAGGGTTCCCTTTTCTCCACACCCTCTCCAGCATTTATTGCTTGTAGACTTTCAGATCGCAGCCATTCTGACTGGCGTGAAATGGTACCTCTTACCTAGAAAAACTAAAACCATTCAACTAGAGAAACTCACTGGATAACTACTAAGACTTTGTGGTCATTAAGTGGTGTATTTAGAAGTGTATTTAGAAAGCGTGGGACATCAGCTGCTTCCATTAGAGTGTTGGTAGGCGTCTGCCACTCACCAGTCCAGGGTCAGGAGNTTACCTAGAAAAACTAAAACCATTCAACTAGAGAAACTCACTGGATAACTACTAAGACTTTGTGGTCATTAAGTGGTGTATTTAGAAGTGTATTTAGAAAGCGTGGGACATCAGCTGCTTCCATTAGAGTGTTGGTAGGCGTCTGCCACTCACCAGTCCAGGGTCAGGAGTCCTTATGTATCAAGCATCTTCCTGTCATGATTAATGACATGATTAGACTCCAGCCCCTGAGTCTAAGGGAAGTTAGATCTGAGTTGTCTTTGGAGAAAACCTCTGAACTCCATAGAAAGGAAAAAGCATCTGACACCCAGAATCAGATCTTATAGCAACAAGGAGAAAGAGCACTTATTCGGTGATGAATGCACCAAAGAAGCTGAGAAAATGTCTAAATCTTGTGCACACGGATTAGACTGCCCTGGAGAGCTGGCACTGGTTGTTCTAAGCTGGGGTAAATCAGATGACTTATGTTTGGACTAAGTGTCCCAGTCACTTGGCAATGAATATCCAACCTTTGATCCCCAAGACTGAACAGCCTTCCACAGGGTGGTTTATTTCACTTCAGGTCACTGATGAAAAAGTACCTGGGTCATTTTGATGCAGGTGACACATGACAAATATGCAAAATGAAAAAGGGGCAGCCTCACGGGTTTCAGTGAACTTCCTCAGAGCTCAAAAGAGAGTCGTGTAACAACATCTTCTTGCTGGTTCGAAGTGGCCTCATTAAATGTTTCTTGCTTTCAGATAGGAGACACCAGGCTCTGAAATTCCTGATTGTTCCGCTGATTCCTACTGGGTGCCTGTGAGCGGTGAGGTAGAGTTCAACAGGCTGTGAATTTCTAACAAATGTTAAAGGGCACTTGGCCGTGCCCTGACTTCGAGAGGCTGTGTGATGCTCAGAGAAACGAGCTTCCAGAAGCCTGACTTAGAAGAGAGACTTCAAACAGTCAAATGCAGTCAAGTGCTAGAGGCTGCCAAGTTGCATTTGTCTTAATGAGGCCAGTGGACTTGGAACCAGAAGTGATCGAGAAGATTGAGCATGGAAAATCATTCACCCATGAGTGCCATCCATGGCAACAGTTATGGCAGGTGGTTCAAGGGATGCCAGCTGACAGTTTTCCCAGGAGGCCATGGAAGGCAGGCATGCAAGACAAAGCCATCTCTAGTTGGCCATGAATTGCATTATCAAAGCACAGGCCAGGGTTCCCCTGTTAGGGGTTGCTTTACTGCACAGAAAAGGAGACGTGTTCCTTGAGTCAGCTTAGGAGTCTGACTGCTCTATCAGGACAGGTGTTCCTGATCATGTTCTCTGCTTTTCCCCACCCTTGAGGCCATGGACCATCACCACGTGAGCAACCTCAACTCTGACTTT
>SJYA01002444.1:3550504-3622309 GCA_006410615.1 Neotragus moschatus
AAAAAAAAAAAAAAAAAAAAAAAAAAAACTCAACAAATTTTAGAGGATAGAGATTTTTCAAACACCTTTTCTGATGACAACAGTATAAAAGCAGAAATCAACAGAAAGAAAAATGTGGATAAAAGATTACACAGAGACAAAATAACATGGTAGTATCAATCCAATAGGTCAATGAAGAAATCAAAGAGGAAATCAGAAAACACCTCAAGACAAAAGACAGTGAAAATACAATCTTACAAAATCTATGGATTACAGCAAAAGAAGTTCTTAAAAGAATGTTCACAGCAATACAAGGAAAACAAGGAAAATTTTAAATAAGCAAACTAACCTATAACCAAAAATATAGAAAAAGACTAAAAAACAAACACAAACTCAATAGAAGCAAATAATAAAGATCAGAGAGGAAGTAAATAAAATAGAGATCATAAAAGTAATAGAAAAGATCAATAAAACCGAGTTTGTTTTTTGAAAGAATAAACAATCAACAAATTTCTATCCAGACTCATCAAGAAGAAAAGAGAGTTACACAAATAAACAAAATAAGCAATGAAAGAAGAGAAATAACAACCAATACCACAGAATTATAAACAATCACAATAAAATACTATGAACATTTATATGCCAACAAATTGGGCAACCTAGAAGAAATGGACAAGTTTCTAGAAATGTACACCCTGTCAAAACTGAGTCAAGAAGAAACAGATAATCTGAGCAGAACAATAATTAGAGGTGAAAAAGAATTTATCATTGAAAAATTCACTGGAAATAAAAGTCCAAGACCAGATGGCTTCTCTCAGGGATTCTACCAAACATACAAAAGGAAACCTTCTCAAACTCTTTCAAAAGATTTAAGAGAAGGAACACTTCTTTATTTTATTTTATTTTATTTTATTTTATTTCTTTTTTTTAATTTAATAAATAAAAATAATAAACCGAATATAGACTGATGATTCATTTCCCACACGATAGCNTTCCTGTTGTGACACGCTGTTTAGTCCCCAGGACCCTTTGCATTACAGAGCTGTCACTGGCTCCCACAATAAAATGTAGAATACCACACTACTCGTGATGTTTCTTCTCCACGTGCCAGTATATGCTGTTACTAATACATTTCTGTTAGCTCTGTGATTGTATTAATTTATTTCCAGGCTTGAAGGACTATTATTTAGAGCAGTTTCCTATCACATTCAAATATAGAGTATGTTGGATTTACATAAACAAAAATCTGTATTTTTTTCTTATGAAATCACTTTATAGTCATTTCCAGTGTCCAAGTGATAAAAAGTGCTTCGATTATTTTTATTTCAAAAAGAAAAAAATCTCCCTGTGAAACAGAATGAGTGTCCTTCTCCGGCATATTTTATAAGTGAGCAAAGAAGTACCTCAGGCTTGGTTTGCGGGAAACTCTGAAAGAGAAAAATCTAAGTAACACTTCTTGGGCACAGTATTTTCCATGGGGTATTTTATTTAATCTGTAGGCAAGATCTCCCAGTGCCCACCTGAAGCTGCCATTCTTAGAAACATCAGCTTGCAAGGTTGACCTTGAACTGAGCTAGCATGGTAAACAGGTCCCCATGCTGATATAAAACATCCTCTAAATGGTAAGGCAGTTCAATGCCTCTGGAATTTACAGTCTGTTCGGTTGTCCTGACACCTACTTACCTTTAGGGAGTCTGGAATCTGGGTTCGTGCCCCAGTAAACACGCTGGGTCTTAAGTTTATACTGGATGTTCCTGGTAGTGATATGACCTGCCTTACATCATAACTCGTTCCTGGGGAATTAAATGCATCTTCTGTGACTGCCCTGGGAGAACACTCTGGAAACCTGTGCCTGGTTCTTCCGGACTTCATCTTCACCTTTTCTCTCTGCTAACTGTGTTCTGTATTCCTTCACTGTAATACATCAAAACTCTGAGTGTGACCATATGCTGCGTCCTGGAGGTCCTCCAGGTAAGTCACAGAACCCGAACGTGGCTTGGGGACTATGAGCACAGGCATATGGCATCATCATGGCTGTTGATACAGTGGAGGAAGCAGAGCCCAAAGCCACACAGCTGGGAAGGGGCAGAGCTGGAGGAAAAGTGTAATGTTAGTCACTGGGTTGTGTCCGACTCTTTGTGACCCCATGGACTGTAGCCCAGCAGGCTCTTCTGTCCATGGGATTCTCCAGGCAAGAATGGTGGAGTGGGTTGCCATTTCCTTCTCCAGGGGATCTTCCTGACCCAGGTATTAAACCTGAGTCTCCCACATTGCAGGCAGAATCTACCGAGCTGGAGGAGGAACTCCCAAAATCTAAGGAGGATCTCTCATTCTTCAAACAGACAAAAGCATGTCGCAGACAAGTCTGGGACCTGGGACCCTTTGCTACAAAGCTTGCACCTGGACACAACTCTCCTTGAGCTACAAAATACAAAGAAACTGCTGCTGCTGCTGCTAAGTTGCTTCAGTCGTGTCTGACTCTGTGTGACTCCATAGACGGNTCATTCTTCAAACAGACAAAAGCATGTCGCAGACAAGTCTGGGACCTGGGACCCTTTGCTACAAAGCTTGCACCTGGACACAACTCTCCTTGAGCTACAAAATACAAAGAAACTGCTGCTGCTGCTGCTAAGTTGCTTCAGTCGTGTCTGACTCTGTGTGACTCCATAGACGGCAGCCCATCAGGCTCCACTGTCCCTGGGATTCTCCAGGCAAGAACACTGGAGTGGGCTGCCATTTCCTTCTCCAATGTATGCATGCATGCTTAGTCGCTTAGCGTGTCCGTGTCCAACTCTGTATGACCCCATGGACAGAGGAGCCTGGCGAGTTATAGTCCATGGGGTCACAAAAAGTCGGACACGAGTGAGTGACTAACACTTTAAAACAATGGTATCTGCCCATGGTGACTGCCAGCATTTTTGGTTACTTCTGTATAAAATCTTGATAAGTCTTACAATAGAAGGAATCTCAGATTTGATAAAACGGGGTATTTATTCTGAGCATTTTTTTCTCCCTGATGGCTGTTTCTTGTTCTAACAAACCCCATGAATTAAAATTATTTTCTGATAGATGGCAATAAAAGTGTCATCAGAAAGTGTTGGCACGTTGTAAAAACTTTTTGAAGTCCCTGTATGAACTAGGGGTTGTTCCAGAGCTCAGACTTATAGAAAAAGAACTTACTTCCTGTGTATCGGCACTTCATGTCAGTCATTCAGGCTAAAGAGATGGGTCTCCCCTTTTCAAGTTGCTACAGTTCCACTAAATTTACTTTTGTTAAAGAATAATTTATGGGACTTCCTAGTGGTCCAGTGGTTAAGACTTCACCTTCCCATGCAGAG
Organism: Neotragus moschatus; assembly: GCA_006410615.1. Lineage (NCBI taxonomy): Eukaryota > Metazoa > Chordata > Mammalia > Artiodactyla > Bovidae > Neotragus > Neotragus moschatus. The sequence goes on from SJYA01002444.1 coordinate 3,553,822, forward strand.
GGGGTGGGTCTGGGAGCTAAGATCCTACACGTCTTAAAAATTTTTAAAGTCTTAAAGACTCCAACACATTTGAGTCAGTCTGTCCTAATGAAGTGGATGAANGGTCTCCCCTTTTCAAGTTGCTACAGTTCCACTAAATTTACTTTTGTTAAAGGATAATTTATGGGACTTCCTAGTGGTCCAGTGGTTAAGACTTCACCTTCCCATGCAGAGGGGGTGGGTCTGGGAGCTAAGATCCTACACGTCTTAAAAATTTTTAAAGTCTTAAAGACTCCAACACATTTGAGTCAGTCTGTCCTAATGAGGTGGATGAACCTAGAGCCTGTTATACAGAGTGAAGTAAGTCAGAAAGAGGAAAACAGAGTGTATATTCACACATATATATGGAATCTAGAAAGATGGTACTGATGAACCTATTTGCAGAGCAGCAGTGGAGAATCAGGCATAGAGAACAAACTTGTGGACACAGTAGGAGGAGAGAGTGGGACCAATTGAGAGAGAAGCATGGAAACATAAACATTACCATATGTAAAATAGATAGCCGGTGGAGATTTGCTGTATGAAGCAGGAAGCTCTGTGACTACCTAGAGGGGTGGAATGGGAAGGGGGGTGGGAAGGAAGTTCAGGAGAAAGGATACCTGTGTGTACCTATGGCTGATTCACGTTGATATATGGCAAGAGCCAATGCAATATTGTGAGACAATTATCCTTCAATTAAAAATTAAAAAGAAATTAAATGAGGCTTAGAATTTTTTAAAAAAGAATAAATGGCAAAGAAATGGGAGAAATTAAACAAGAGAGAGGATAATTTGCATATTTAACAGTCTCTCACCAGAGCAAAGAAAAGATGGAATAGTTTCTTTTTAACCTTGGCACATTCACACTTCTGTGTTTCTTCATTGCCTGCTTGAATCCATCAGCACACAACTCTTTTACAATATTTTCGTTATAGACATGACATTTCCATTTCACGTCTCACTGGGTTTTGTCATCTGGGCCAGCACGGGTCCCAGAACATAGATGGGGGACCCCGGAGACTCATCTACCAGTCCCGTCTCTCAGCAGCTGATGTTGGGGCGGGGGGTGTTCTGAGCAGTGGCCACTATGCTTGGTGACTTGGCCTCCAAGCTCTGCAGATGGGCCCCCAGGAGAAGCAGTCATGTGGCTTCAAAGGGAGTCCCTGCACAGGGAACAGACTTGTGGTTGCCAAGGAAGAGAGTGAAATGGGGAAGGGGTGGGATGGGGTGCTGGGGGCAGCAGATATAAGCTGTTATATATAGAATGGATAAACAAGGTCCTACTGCAGTGCACAGGAAACTATATTCAATATCATGTGATAAACCACAATGGAAAAGAATACTAAAAAAGGAATATATACGTGTAATGGAATCATTTTGCTCTACAGCACAGCATAAATTAACAAAACACTGTAAATCAATTATGCTTCAATTTTTTAGAAAAAGAAAAACAAAACAAAGGAAAAATCAGAGAGTCCATGACGGCCACCGCCAGTCCTCAGAATTGAAAGCTCCCACGGAGAAGGCAATGACACCCACTCCAGCACTTTGCCTGGAAAATCCCATGGATGGAGGAGTCTGGTGGGTTGCAGTCCATGGGGTTGCTAAGAGTCAGACACAACTAAGCGACTTCACTTTCACTTTTCACTTTCATGTATTGAGAAGGAAATGGCAACCCACTCTAGTACTCTTGCCTGGAGAATCCCAGGGACGAGGGAGCCTGGTGGGCTGCCGTCTATGGGGTCACACAGAGTCGGATACGATTGAAGCGACTTAGCAGCAGCACCCTAGACATTGTTAGTGTGAAGTGGCAGGACAGAGAACTATTAATTACAAAATGATTTCAGAGTTCCAGATTCCAACTTCATTAATCTTGTTAGTTCCATATTCTTTCAAATCTTTCACCAAAAATAGTACAATTTCAACATATTTACAAACCACCTGGCTCGCGTTTCATTTTAATTACTCGGTCTGTAAAAATGCATGTCAGGTCCCCATAATGAAGGACGGGAAGAACGTGCTAAATGATCACTTTGGGTTTCAGACTCCACACTGCCTTCCAGCCAATGACAACACCAAAAACCTTTTCATTTCTTGAGTGTGTATTTTTCTTTTCTTATCTATTTCCCCTTTTGTCTTACGATCACTGCCAGGTGTGACCTCTCTCTTCCCACAGCCACCTTCTTTGTGTGCTTCTCCTAGTTTTATAAGGACACCAGTTGGAGTCAAGGTCCATCCTAACCTGGGATAGCCTCATCTCTCATCTGAATTTAACTGCATCTACAAAGACCCCATTTCCAAATAAGCTCTCACGCTGAGGGGCCAGGTGGATGTGCAGTTTTGGAGGACTCTGTTCAACACACACTGTAGAGTAAGGCACAGAAACAGACAAGTCTGTTGACTTTCCTGTTTTGGTTGCACTTGGTCTGCCTTGCAGTGCTCGGGGCTTCTCTAGTTGTGGTATGGGGGCTTAGCTGCTCCACAGTATATGGGACTGCATCTCCCCGATTGAGTACTGAACCTGAGTCCCCTGAATTGGAAGGTGGGTTATTAATCAGTGGACCACCAGTGATGTCCCAGGTCTCTTTTCTTGGTGAGCAACTTGGCTAGATAGAGTCTCTGCACCTTCACCAATGCTGAAGGCTAGAACATGGGAGGGGGCTGAAGACCTGCAGGTGACTGCTGTTATCGTCATCTTTTTTCCTTTTTTTACCCCATGCTGTGTGGCATATGGGATCTTAGTTCCCTAACCAGGGATGGAATCCATGTCCCCTACACTGGGACTGTCGACCTTTAACCACTGAACCACCAGGGAAGTCCTTGGTATCTACCCTCTCGATGGTAAGTTTCTTCTCAATACCTTTGGGCTGCATTTGCGGTTCCAGACCTTCCTCACCTCACTCCATGTGTTTAGGGTGGAATGGCCCCCATGAGAACCCTGGGGCCCAGGTGGGAGCATCGCATTTCCTGGCCACACTCAGTGTCAGATCTGAAACACTGACTTGCTGGCCTGACTCCGGATCTACCAATGCGCTTTTGGTAGATCCTATTCGTCAGAGCCTTAGCCACGTCAATAACCCTTGCTGCGTTTGGTGATCCTCCAGTGGACACTTGTTTCCTTCAGTCCTTTAATCCCAGTGATCAAGAAAAACAGTAATTCATAGANGAAACACTGACTTGCTGGCCTGACTCCGGATCTACCAATGCGCTTTTGGTAGATCCTATTCGTCAGAGCCTTAGCCACGTCAATAACCCTTGCTGCGTTTGGTGATCCTCCAGTGGACACTTGTTTCCTTCAGTCCTTTAATCCCAGTGATCAAGAAAAAAAGTAATTCATAGAATGGAGTGGAAGTGGGTCTCAAAATTCCAAATAGAGGTCTGGGGGCTCAATCCTTAAAAGTGGGCCACCGGGCATCTTTCTGATCATGATTGAGAATTAGTATAAAGTACATATTTAGCTCCTCTGTTCCCTGGTGGCTCAGGTGGTAAAGCGTCTGTCTACAGTGTGGAAGGCCCAGGTTCGATCCCTGGGTTGGGAAGATCCCTGGAGAAGGAAATGGCAATCTACTCCAGTACTATTGCCTGGAAAATCCCCTGGACAGAGGAGCCTGGTAGGCTACAGTCCATGGGGTAGCAAAGAGTCGGGACACGACTGAGCAACTTCACTTTCACGTTTCATTTTCACACATGTAGCTTTACTTAGTGAGGTGCTAAAATTAGTTATGCATGAATTGGGTGTCATGGAATGTTCACAGCAGGAGGAACCTTGGGATCATCGCTTTATTATAAAGACAGGGAAATGGAGACCCTCTTGGCAAGTGATTGGCACAAGGTCCAGGCAAACACAGAAGCAGGAATGACCTGAGAGCTCTTGAGGTCTCAGTTTGGGGTTATTTCCACCACAGGGGTGGATTTTATTGTTTTAAAATTTTTTAGAATATGTATTTAGTTTATGTTATTTATTTGGCTGAGTCAGGTCCCAGCTGTGGCAGATAGGATCTCTGCTCTTTGGCATGTGGGGTTTTTCCCCTAATATTTACTTATTTGTTTACTTGGGTGCACTGGGTCTTGGTTGTGGTATGCGGGATCTAGTTCCCTGACCAGGGATCGAACCCAGCCCCTCTGCACTGGGAGCATGCAATCTTAACCACTGAACCACCAGGGAAGTCCTCAAAGGAGTGGATTTTAAGGTTATAGTCAATGCAAGATGTAAGTGAAATGTGGATGGAAGGAGAAGTTATTCAAGATAAAAGGATGAATTTGAGTGAAGAAAAAGGGAGAGGGATTCTCACTGCAGCTCTTTCCGAAGCCAAAAGAAAGGAGGTCCTTGGGGACACTCTTGCCTTTACACCTGACCTCCTTCCAAAAATGAAGACCACTGTATGTCACTGACACACTCTTCAGACCAAATTTGAATAAAGCATACACTGTCCTTTTCCAATTCACATACATTAATGTGTCACCGAAGTGTTCTCTCTTTTTCTAATTGTCCAAGCAAACCTCGCTTTGAATCCTTAATTTCTCATGCTCCTCCATCCTAGACTTTTCATTCCACACGACCCAAATGTAACAAGAATGCTTCAGGTCAGACTTTTATAGCTCATGACCCATAAACAACTAGCGGCCCATGCCCTTCTTCTAAGAGGTGACGTTTAAAGAAAGAGCGTCTTCAAACTGTGATCAGCCAGCAGTGAATTTATTCATTCTCCAAGCGCAAGCTTTAGGATCTTCTGAAACAGGAGTCCTTCTAAGGTGCAATTTGACATGTGGTAGCCCCATGGGCTGCTGTGACACCTAAGACCCAAGTATAATTACAGCCAGATAGTTGGCGTTGAGTGGTTTGCTAGAAGATGCTGTGTGAGATTAAAGAACACATAGCCAGTGCCTGGAGGGGATTCTCGGTTGATATTAGAGTTTGCTGAAAACAAAATTGAGGAAAGATGTGGTGACAAAGAAGCTGAGCCTTGCACTTGGGAGAGACATTTCAAGATTTCAAACCATGTTCCCCAGCACCCCTCCCGCTAATTTTCTTATTGGAGGTGTCTTTTCTCATTGATCTTAGTTGAAGGCTTCAGTACCCTAGGGACACCAAGCGCCGACTATCAGCGACCCTCTAACAATTGCTTCCTCCTTTAAGAGCTACAGATGGAAAACCTCCTTCCACACACGCTTCTGTTTGTCACCATCTCTTGAGTTAAAGTCTGTTTTCTCAAAACCCCAAACTCTCTTGCCTTGGAAACAACACAATCCCTTCAGAAGCAGAGATGTTACTGCATCTTACCTATATCTGATTTGGGCAGACGTTTCACACCGTGGAAAAATCAAAAGGTTGAAAAATGCCAATTCTTTTCACTACCACCAGTGTAAGAACTCTATGCAAAACTCATGGTTTCAGACACCATTGCCATGTGTCTGAGTACCTGTCAAATGATACTTGCAAACTTCCCTGTTAAGTCCTTGTTAAAATTGCTATTAAAATTTGGTGTGCATTGTGACTTCCCTGATGTTCCAGTGGTTAAGACTCTTCCACTGCAGGGGGCATGGGTCCAATCCCTGGTCAGGGAACTAAGATCTTAGGGAACTAAGATCCCACAAGCCACATGGCATGGTAAAAAAAAAAAAAAAGAAAGAAAGAAAGAAAAAGAAATTTAGAAATTTAGTGTGGAGTATATTTTTCCCCCCATCCAAGATGGATACGGTCTGAAAAAGTAAATAATCTGATTTTTGAACACTCCCTTGGACCAGTAGCTATCCATCCATGAACAGGTGCTGGCTGGTGGGTAACCAGACCAACACACTGTGTTTCAGAAACCTCAGCAGTGGTAGATGGGCTATATGGACTTCCCTGGTGGCTCAGATGGTAAAGCGTCTGCCTACAATGCGAGAGACCCAGGTTCGATCCCTGGGTTAGAAAGATCCTCTGGAGAAGGAAATGGCAACCCACTCCAGTACTCTTGCCTGGAAAATCCCATGGACAGAGGAGCATTGTAGGCTACAGTCCATGGGGTCGCAAAGAGTCGGACACAACTGAGTGACTTCACTCAGGCCTGTAAATTCCAGGTAAATATCTCATAACATTTTCTCCCCTCCCCCTATTCCCTGCATGAGCACATATACACCAGTCACCATAGTTCTCAGCCTCTGTTCATTTCTCTTTGAACAAAGTGTAAACTATGTTCTCTGTATGGTGCATGTCCTGGCATGGAGATTCAGGGCATCTCCTGGCATAATAGTACCCCTGGGGCACAGGAAAGACACCTGGAGGGAGGCCAGGTTTATAAGAATGTCACAGAAGGCTTCAGAGAAGAGGGACAAGGGTATTTGAAGGATGAGAGTCCTGCCACCTGATGGTGTAAAGGAGAGGCCTTTTGGCATCAATTCTGTCTAGCCTATATGGATGAAACCACATCACCTGCCAGAAAGCAAAGGATATTGGAGCCATCATCCACTACAGATGCCCCAGTGGTGAGCCCTGAGGGGATTCAGGATGGAAAAGAACAGGATACTGACCCTGGATAGGTAAGGTGCATATCAAAGGAATGAGTTCAGTGAGCTCAGACTTCTTGCATCTTCCCATACATAGAAAAGGGCTAAATTCACTAACCTGAAATGTCTGGTTTTCTTTAATGAACAGTAATCCTTTAATGTTTTGACTGGTCTCTGTTTTAAAAACTCCTACGTCTTCTGATTCCTCCTCTGGGCAATCTGAGAGGCTTCCTCCAGGGCTTAAGTCCTCAAAGTGCACCAAATAAAACACAATTCTCAACTTGTAGGTTGTGCATTTTTTTTCAGTCAACAATTCCTGCTTCATAAGTCTTCCCAGGCAGCTCAGTTTTAAAGAATCCTCCAGTCAATGCAGGAGACAGAGGAGATGTGGGTTCCATCCCTGGGTCCAGAAGATCCCCTGAAGCAGGAAATGGCAACCCACTCCAGTATTCTTGCCTGGAATATTCCATGGACAGAAAAGCCTGGCAGGCTGCAGTCCATGGGGTCACAAAGAAAGGGACACGACTGAGCGAGGGAGCATAACCAATCTCTCTAAACTAGGGAGAAAGGAATTTGAATTTGTCTTTTATAAAAACATAGAAATGCTAACATTTTAAGTTATTTTAGTATAGAATTGAATATCGTAAAAATTCAAGTTTTGCTCATAAAGCCTGATGAGGTCAAAGTGGCCTGAAGAACTTAAGGAGAAAAACGGAGATTTACCTTTTTTTGGATAATTTGACATTTCCTTTTTTGGTGTCTTTGGCTTATTAGGGACTGCCTGAGTTTGCAGAGGGGAACTTGGAATCCTGGTGTCTCTAGTCAGGGACCCGTCGCAGGGTGGGGTGGGGCAGGGGGAGTGGAGCGTGAGGCTTGAGAACACAAAACGAGTAACCAAGGATGCTCATTTCACAGGGTCAGTGATGAGGGACAGGATTTGACCTCCCCTAAGAAATCTGCGCTTTCTTCCAAAAGAGAGAACTCCCACTTGGAAGTAATAGCTTGGGAAATCAAGTTAAAATTTCCCAAGTGCTCACCTCAGATCCAAGCAAGGTGAAAAAATTCTGAGCTTGCGAATGAATTTAAAATAACCTTCTTCACCCTAATGGATGGGTTCCTCATTTCCATACCTGGTTTGGCCACCTTCTCCGATCTGCAGGAACCTTGCATCCTCCTCAGGCTGGCTAATCATGGAGAAAATGTTTTCTGATTCGATGAATTAACTTTTCACTCTGTCTTCAGATGGCAGCACTGTTTATCATACTGTCTTTCACAACACATCTCTTCCTTTCCAGGTCTGCGTGCATTAGTGCTGCACCAACTCACCAGAAACTTCTGCAGCGCTGGAGTTGAAGCATCAGCTTGTTCAATGTTGCCAGGTGAGGAAGAGGGAGGGCTGATTCTCCTCCAGGAATAGAAGGAGGGAAAAGGCTCTGAGCTATGGTAAGAACCTCTGAATATTAATCTGTGCTCGCAGCCAAGCCAGAGGACTGCAGTGGAAGCGTGAAGAAGACTTGTATCTTATTAATCCCATCATCCGCCGTCCTGTAGGACCATTCCACAGGCTTCCCAAAGTCCAACTCTTCAGCTCTGTGTGCCTGCAGACACACACAGGACATACTCAGCACACAGAGATAATCCTGGTTATCTGGGTGAACCCAATATAATCACAAGGGTCCTTAAAACGGCAAGAGGGGGCCAGAAGAGAGTCAAAGGGATACAAAGTGAGAAAGATTGGACTGACCATCGCTGGCTTTAAAGATGTGGGAAAAGGAGCCAAAGAAGGCAGAACAGGGACCTCCTTGGAGGGCCAGTGATTAAGACTCCGCCTGCCAATGCAGGGGGTGTGGATTTGATCCCTGGTTGGGGAAATAAGATTTCACATGACTTACGGTCAAAAAACCAAAACATAAAACAGAAGCAACACTGTAACTAATTCAATAAAGATTTTAAAAATTGCCCACATTAAAATAAAAATCTAAAAAAAAAAGAAGAAGACAAAGGCAGGAGGTTTCTAGGAGCTGGAAGGAATGGATTCTTCCCTAAGACCTTGAAAAGGGAAAACAGTCCTGGCAAACACCTTGATTTTATCTCATGGATGCTCATTTCATCAAAGGTTGCAGTTCTAACTTACTTCAGAAGTGAAAGAGAAGAAATATGTATTGTTTTAAGCCATTAAACAGGTGGTAATTAGTTCAGGAGCAAGGAAACTAGTATGGGCTTCTCTGGTAACTCAGCTGGTAAAAAATCCACCTGTAATGCCGGAGACCCCAGTTTGATTCCTGGCCTGGGAAAATCCCCTGGAGAAGGGATCGGCTACCCACTCCAGTATTCTTGGACTTCCCTTATGGCTCAGACATAAAGAATCTTCCTGCAATGGGGGAGACCTGTGTTCAATCCCTGGGTTGGAGAAGATCCCTTGGAGGAGGGCATGGCAACCCACTCCAGTATTCTTGCCTGGAGAATCCCATGGACCCAGGAGCCTCGTGGGCTACAGTTCATGGGGTCACAAAGAGTCAGACACGACTGAGTGAAGAGGCACAACCCAGCACAGGGAACTAGCATAAGGAGAGTGTGGCCGGTTTACCACAGTCCCCACCATTCCCTATTACCTCGTCCATTTCAGTTCCATTTCCTGCCTGGTTCCTATAGGCACATGAGTGCTCAAACCCTATCAGTCTTTCCCTGAAAACTTGAGAGCCATGTACTTTCTGAGGACTCTAGGAGTCAATATTTGTTTGCTGCTAATACTTTGGGGGGGAACAAAGAATTCTCAAAAAAATGGATACCAATCACCCACGTTCTCTCTCTGTGTTGTCATCTTTATTTTGCTGTGTGTATATCTTAACATTGCATTGTAATTCCCACCCACTCCCAGATCTTCTTTTTAACTGGTTTTGCCAAAGAACTAAATCTAACAACAAAGACAGGAACTATTTTCTCGGCAACCCTGGCCCCTCTGGAGATGCAAAGCAAAAGGGGAGATTCATAACATAAGGTATAGTCCTTTGGGCCCTGAGCCATGCTCCTCTGGCAGACCACGCTGAGAAGGCTGCTCTGGGGTGTGAGGCAGATGAAAGGGCAAGTCTATTTCTATTCACATTTGATGGATAAAAGAATGAGGTGAGGTGAGGTGAAGTCACTCAGTCGTGTCCAACTCTTTGCGACCCCATAGATTATAGCCTACCAGGCTCCTCTGTCCATGGGATTTTCCAAGCAAGAGTACTGGAGTGGGTTGCCATTTCCTTCTCCAGAGGATCTTCCCAACCCAGGGATCGAACCCGGGTCTCCCACATTGTAGGCAGACGCTTTACCATCTGAGCCACCAGGGAAGCCTATAAAAGACTGAGCTACTGGGAACTTCCCTGGCAGGTCAGTAGTTAAGACTCCATGCTTCCAGACTTCTCTGGTGGCCCAGTGGATAAGACTCTGCCTGCCAATGCAGGAAACATGGGTTCGAATTCTGGTCTGGGAAGATCCCACATGCCACGGAGCAACTAAGCCCACGTGCCACAACTACTGTGCCTCCAAGTCTAGAAGCTGCAAGCTGCAACTATCCAGTTGGAGTGCTGCAGTTACTGAAGCCCACACACCTAGAGCCTGAGCTCCAAAACAGGAGAAGCCACTGCAGTGAGAAGTCTGTGCACCACAAGGAAGAGTAGCCCTCACTTGCTGCAACTAGAGAACGCCCATGCAAAAGCAAAGACCCAGCACAGCCAAAATAAATAAATTAATTAATTTTCAAAAAAGGCTCCATGCTTCCAATCCAGGGGACAGGGGTTCAGTCCCCGGTTGGAGAACTAAGATCCCACATTCCACAGGGCNGAGAAGTCTGTGCACCACAAGGAAGAGTAGCCCTCACTTGCTGCAACTAGAGAACGCCCATGCAAAAGCAAAGACCCAGCACAGCCAAAATAAATAAATTAATTAATTTTCAAAAAAGGCTCCATGCTTCCAATCCAGGGGACAGGGGTTCAGTCCCCGGTTGGAGAACTAAGATCCCACATTCCACAGGGCACAGTCAAAAAAAAAAGAGATGCTGAATCTCATTGACTTTTGTAAAGTCACATAGCAGAGCAACCACCAGACCAGATAGAAACTCCTCTCTCCATCATGTCCAACTCTGTGACCTCATGGACTATAGCCCAGCAGGCTTCTCTGACCATGGGATTTTCCAGGCAGGAGTGCTGGAGTGGGTTGCCATTTCCTTCTCCAAGGGATCTGCTCAGCCCAAAGATCGAACCCACTGAGTTACTCAGTTTTCTGGGCTTCCCTGGTGGCACTAGTTAAGAACCTGCCTGCCAACGCAGGAGACATAAGAGACTCGGATTCGATCTTTGGGTCAGGAAGATCCCCTGGAGGGGGATAGCAACCCACTCCTGTATTCTTGCCTGGAGAATCCTATGGACAGAGGAGCCTGGCGGGCTACAGTCCATGGGGTCTCAAAGAGTCAGACACGGCTGAGCCACTCAGCATGCACACACCCACTTATCAGAATCTATATTTTACCTTCCTAAATGCACAAGCTGTCCCAAACGTGACTTAAACATTAACTGCTTGTGTTTCCTCTACTTAGGGGAGGAATCTTGCTGCCGTGAAATTGAAGTTGTTATGGGCACCCAGAGATTCTGTCTTTCCAATCCCAAATATGGCGCAAAGCAGTAAATATGAAGTGCCTGGTACCTTAACTTTAATCGACAAAGTTTTGAGGATGATGCCTCAGGGATTTTTAAATACTTGAGGAACCTACTTAGGATCATCTTTCAGCAAGTTTTATGATCCAGCTGGTTTAATATACACGTCTGGAGGCAGTATGCATGGTTATCTGTTTGAGGAAGTTCAGCTCTGTCAGGCAGCAATATTAGGAGCATTTCCAGGGTTCCGGAAAGGAAAGGCATGCACTTGGAAAACTTTATTTAACTTTCTCACTCAGTACAAATGATCATTGCCAAAGGCACTTCCTTGTTTTTTAAATAAAAGAATTAGTAACTGCTCAACAGACACAGCGTTTCCTTTGGGGGTGATGAAAAAGCCCTGGAACTGGAGAGTGGGAATGGTTGCACAATATTATGTGTGTACAAGATGTCACTGAACTGTTCACTTTTAAATGGTTAAAACAGCAAACGAAATGATGCTGAGCATCACTCATTACCAGAGAAACGCGAACCAAAACTACAGTGAGGCACCACCTCGAGCCAGTCAGAATGGCCATTCGTTAAAATGTGTACAAGTAATAAATGCTGGAGAGGATGTGGAGAAGAGGGAACCCTCCTTCCCTATGGGTGGGAATGTACATTGGTGCAGCTTCTATAGAGAACAGTATGGAATTTCCTCAGATAACTAAAAACAGAACTACAATGCACTCCAGCAATCCCACTCCTGGGCATATATCTGGACAAAAGTCTAATTCAAATAGAGGTATGCATGCCTATGTCCACAGCAACACTATTCACAATAGCCAAGACAAGGAAACAACCGAAACATCCATCGCCAGACGGATAACAAAGGTGTGTTGCATATATACAACTAAATAAAAATAACTCAAAATAAAGGAAAAGAGCTAAATCATGCCATTTGTAGCATGGAGATGAACCTAGAGATGATTGTACTAAGTGAAGTAAGGCAGAAAAAGAAAGACAACTATTATATGGTAGCTCTTACATGTAGAACCTAAAATATGACACAAATGAATTTACCTATGAAACGGAAAGACTCACAGACATGGAGGACAGATTTGTGGTTGCCAAGAGGTAGGGGGTTAGATTAGGGATGGAGTGTGAGGTTGGGGGTTCAATGTGTAAGCTAGATTATGTAGAATGGCTAAACAACAAGGTCCTACTACACAGCACAAGGAATTGTATTCAATATCCTGTAATAAACCATAGTGGAAAAGAGTGCAAAACGACTGTGTGTGTGTAATATACATATATATGTATGTATATATGTACGTAACTGCTGTACAACAGAAATTAACACAACATTGTCAATCAACTCTACTTCAACAAAAATTATTTTTCTCTTTTGTTTGTTTTTCCAGTAGTCATGTATGGATGTGAGAGTTGGACCATAAAGAAGGCTGAGAGCCAAAGAATTGATACTTTCAAACTGTGGTGCTGGAGAAGATTCTTGAGAGTCCCTTGGACAGCAAGGAGATGAAAGCAGTCAATCCTAAAGAAAATCAACCCTGAATATTCACTGGAAGGACTGTTGCTGAAGCTGAAGCTCCAATACTTGGGCCACCTGATGCAAAGAGCCAACTCATTGGAAAAGCCTCAGATACTGGGAAATATTGAGGGCAAGAAGAGAAGAGAAGAGGGTGATGGAGGATGAAGATGGCTGGATGGCATCATTGACATGAGTTTGAGCAGACTCTGGGAGATAGTGAAGGATGGGCAAGGCTGGAGTGCTGTAGTCCAGGGGATCGCAGAGAGGGGGCCATGACCTAGACTGAACAACAGCTTATTCAGGTTACCACATTGCATTGAGTAGAGTTCACTATGCTATACAGTGTGTTCTCATTAGTTATCTATTTTACACATAGCATCAAGTGTGTATGTGTCGATCCCAGCCTCCCAGCTCCTCCTACCCCAGCCCCAGCATGTTACATTTTTCAGAGGAAAAGTGGACCTCTAATAGATAATACAAGCCCCACCACCACCCCATCCTCCACACTGCAGGAGTTCAATAGCTCTGACACTACCCTGGAAACTTCAGCCAGCTTCCTTTCCCTGGTGAGTTCTCAGCACCCAGAGTCCCGGGCCCTACCGCACCCACCTGCCCTGCCCTTATCCCTGCCTCCTCCTTGAACGTAGATGGGTCTTGTCCTGTAGCTCGAGGTCAAGCGTCGCTCCTTGACTGCCCATCAGAATGGCCTAGACAGCTTTCAAAAGTGTTCGTGTCTGGCCTCACCCTGGACCCATCGAGCCATGACCTCTGGGGCACTGGACGCTCCAGATGGTCCAGGGCATCCCCTGGCTTTCTGCTGTTCACTGGCTCTTTCTCATTTTCATAGTTACACTATTCTCTCCCAAGTAAAACACATAGACTTACATAACTCTTTTCAGATGATGCATTTCATCTTAATACGTGACTTCCCTGCCAAGAATCTGAGGTTCAGGGACACCCAGTGGGGAAGAGCTCTGTGGAGGGGAAAGTTTGGATGTCCTGAGATGACCATAATTCCACTCATATATGTGGAAATGGGGGCTGTTTTCCCTGCAGAGCCTTGTAGAGACGTGTGGGAGTGACGGAGTGATGGGAGCTGGCTTCTGGCAAAGCCAGTCCCTGATTCCTGCACCTTGGATGGGGAGGAAAGTGAGCCATGCTCTCCCCCCAAGGAGGAAGCTGTTTCTGCCTTTTTAAATATATAACCTTATTTATTTATTTTTGGCTGTGCTGGGTCTGCGTTGCTGCTCGGGCTCTTCTCTAGTTGGTGCAAGCAGAGACTACTCACTAGTTGCGGTGTGTGGGTTTCTCCCTGAGGTGGCTTCTCCTTGTGTGGAGCATGGACTCCAGGGTGAGTGGGCTTCAGTTTAGTTGCTGCTCCTGGGCTGTGGCACACGGGATCAGTTGCTCTGAAGTACACGGGATTATCCTGGACCAGGAATTATATCAATGTCTCCCGCTTTGGCAGGCAGATTCTTTACCTCTGAGCCACCAGGGGATCCCAGGGGTGTCTCTGCTTTTCTCAGTGTACTCCATCAATGGTAATTTCTGGACTTGTGCCTTCATGGCCCCATGCAAACTCCTTTAATCCTCACAAGGGCAATGAGATAGACCTTCTTATCTTCACTGCATAACCGGGGAGACAAAGACACAGAGAAGGCCAGTAACTTGCCAAGGTCACACCAGCAATGAGCAGCAGATCCCTGTTTTGGTCCTGGGCAGAATTTACCCTCTGAATTGCCCCACAATGCTGCCTCATCCTGGCTCTCTGGAATGTGGACAAAATACCAGGGGAAACGATGGGCATCTCAATGGTCCCTCCCAATAGAAATACCTGGACTTAACAAAAGATGGATTTCTTGTTCTCTGGATTGTTGGACTGAAAGGTTTTTCTGCTGAAGTGCGCATCCCTGGGTGAGCCCAGGAGAGAAACACCTGGGTCCTCCCCCAGAGCCGCCTCCCTGCCCCAGGGCCCTCTGCCTCTCTGTGTCTTCTCCTCTGTCCCTTCTTCCTCTGTCTCACAGTTTCCATTGTTCAGTGGCCATCAGAGACTGCCTCTTTCCAAGTCAATTAATCCTCATGGCAAATTTGTGAGATCAGACTTACGATCACCCCCATTTTACAGAAGGGACAACTGAGGCTCAGAGATATAAAGGAACCTGCCCCTCAATTTTACAGCAAGTCAAGGGCCAAGATGGCACTCATGCCTCAAGTAGTCTTGCCAGAGTCCTGCCTGAAGCTGTCTTTGTCCCCCACGTTGCGTCCTCTGCCTGCCTTTTTATTCTTCTCCTTCCCTCTGTATGGTACGTGTATCCTTATTTTCTAATAAAGAAAGATGAGGCTTGGTTAGGGAAAGAAAAGACGAGAAGCAAGAGGGAGTTAAAAATCACTTCTCCTTGTTATCTGATTACAAGATTCTTTGGCTGCCCTGCAGCTGTGGTTCCGGATAAAGACAGCTTCCAAACCCGCACCGTGGCGAGAACGTTTTCACAGTCATCATACAAAATCTATTTATTCTTGTCTGTTCATGTGTACACGATCCACCCCTTCATATCTGCATAATTAAAGGGACAGTGGCAGAAAAAAGCCACTCTCAGCAGAAGCTAATCTGATAGATGCCAAGGGTCCTAACCACTGCCCCCGGCACAAGTTTTTTGTTTGTTTGTTTGTTTGTTTTAAATTAATATTTATTTATTTGGCCACACTGGCTCTTAGTTGAGGCACCTCAGGTCTTCAGTTGCATGCAAACTCATAGTTGCAGCATGTGATATCTACTTGCCTTACCAGGGCTCGAACCCAGGGCTCCTGCACTGGAAGCATGGAGTCTTAGCCACTAAGCCACCAGGGAAGACACCTAGCACACTTTTGAGGAGGTATCTGCTTGTCTACCTAGAAGGGGAGCTAGTGTGGGCTGCGGACGGAGTCCTTGACCTTGAGCTACACTGAACACCTCATTGTTTCACCCACCATTTCCCTTTAAGAACCTGCCCGACTGTCTCAACCATGGTCAGTCCATGAGGGCTGGGAGGCTAAGGCTGCCATCACTGCCAGGTTTTGATACTGTTACCAATCTCAGGTCCAGCTGCTCACTGCTCAAAAGCTATTAAAGAGGCCAGGTTGTGGAAAGGAAAGCTTGCTTTATTTTGGATCCTGGCAGGCATGGCAGTGGGGAGGGCAGATTTCTGTCCAAAGGCCAACTCTCCCCTCTCCCACCGTCTACAATCAGGGGGCAAGAGCTTTTATAACTGGAGGGAAGGGGCTACGTGCAGAAACAGCACAGTCAGCTCTGACAGTCATCTTGGAATTGCTCATCACTGGTCTGACCAACATCATCTCGGTTGTTTTAAGGACAGTTACTGTTCAGTTCCATGATCTGTTTGTTTGTATTTCCTTGAGGCCACCTGGTGGGGTTTCAGTATCTACAAGACAACTCACAGGGCATGGCTCAGAATATTATCTATATAGCTCTTAAGAAGGAACTAAAGTCCTTGACTTTGCTTAATGACTAAACTATTATTATTTGGTCCCCTTTGACTGTTTTTCTTTATTTCTGCATGTTGTCATTTGTCTGATTAAACTTATTCTTTGGTTAAAGTTTTCCCACAGACAAAAAGGCTGAGGGTATGGTGGGAGTTGCAGGGGAAGGACCATAGAGTCCTACTTCATTTCAACATGACCCTCAACCCCAGCCAAAATGGTCATGACCCAAAGCCAGCCCATGAGCACATCCTGAGGAATTCCAATCTACTTACTGGGGAAGCTGTTCTCTTCTATCCCTGGACTTGTGGGCTGCTGGACTGGGAGCCCGTAGGGGTGATTTTCCACCCAGCCGTCCAGAGTTTACTTAACACCCTCCACGGTGCTTACATGTGTGTAGTGGGGGAGGGGAGGATCTGTCAGGGAGCCTGCTCTCTCCAGTGGTGACACCTCTCCTAATGTCTGTCTGCTCAGTGTGAGTTGTTAGAAGCAAAACCGCTCTGGGGAATAGTTTGCACTGCAGACTCCCCAGGTGGGGTCTGACCACACACACAGCCAGGGGAGGGGGTTCAGAAGCAGTTCTCTGGTATTTGTTGTTTTATCTGGTTCTCTTTCATGGGCATCCCTGGTGGCTCAGAGGTAAAGAATCCACCTGCCAATCCTGGAGACACAGGTTTGATCCATGAGTTGAGACGATCTCCTGGAGAAGGAAATGGCGATCCCCTCCAGTACTCTTGTCTGGGAAATCCCATGGACAGAGGAGCCTGGCAGGCAACAGCCCATGGGTTCAGAGTCAAGACATGACTTAGCAACTAAACAACAACAAATTTCATGTTTACAGTACTGGTGGGCTCACACTAAGTCAATGGCAGGATCTTTCAATGGGTCACAATCACGGTTTAAAAATGAGACACCTGGACTTTCGTGGTGGTCCAGTGCTTAAGACTCCACCAGCCAATGTAGGCTCACCGGTTTGATCCCTCACCCGGGAAGATAATCACCTGCCTGTGGAGCAACCACGCCCGGGTGCCGTAGAGCCTGTGCTCCACAATAAGAGAAGCCACCACAATAAGAAGCCTGTGCACCACAACTGGATAGTAGCCTCCACTAGCCACAAGTAGAGGTTCAAGCCCTGGTCAGGGAACTAAGAAAAAAAAAATAATAATAAAGTATAAATACCCTCTGTGGAAAGGCTGCTCTTCCAAAGACCTGGCTAGTTTTGTAGTTTGACAAGCAGCATGACCTTAAATAACATCTATTTCCTTTCTAGGGGGGATTATAAAAGAAATATATGTCACTAGGAAGAATTTGAAGGAAAGAGTGGAAAGAAAACAATTGCCTCTGGTCCCATCACTTGGAATATTTTTAGATTATTTCCTTTCTGATTCTTTGCCTATGTGTATCTTTCTTAATACTTTGGTGTCATATTATTATAAGTATTCAAGGTATATACATGGTAAGAACATGTTTGGCCACAAGGAACAGAATTTTCCACTCACGATGGCTTCCAAGAACAACTCGTGTGTTTACAGGGGAGCCCACGGCTGGGACTGACTTGGGTCTGTACAAGAGTCCTTTCCTTTCTTCCCCATGACCTGTTCAGTATACTGGTTTCTTCCTCATTCACAGTTCATTCATTCTTACTTTCTAGATGAATGACTGTCTTCATGGTTTTCTTTAAATAAAATCTTAACAGAAAGTAAGAGTTGGGGTAGGGATGGACTGGGAGGATGGGTTAGCAAGTTGTAAGCTTTTATATGTAGAATGGATAAACAACAAGGTCCTACTGTATAGTGCAGAGAACTATATTTAATATCCTATGAGAGACCATAATGGAAAAGAATATTTTTAAATGTACGTATATTTATCACTGAATCACTCTGCTGTAATCTCTCAGCCGTAATTAACACAGCATTGTAAATCAACTACACTTCCATTTAAAAAGAGAAAAAGGAGGGGAAAAAAGTCAATTAGCACTAAATATACATTGAACTTGCTCTTGCACTAATTTGACTATATCCTCACTGTTAAGATGAGCAGAGGGAGAGAAACAACAATTTCTTGAATGAGGGTGATTCTGTCTTCTCTCCTGTCCCCGGATAAGGGCAGGGACTGTAACTGTCCTGTCCCCTCAGGTGGCCTGACCTCCAGGAAGCCTTTCCTAAATTAGCATCTCACAGCCCTGAGCGCTGTATTCTGTATCTGGGTAACTGAAAGGACTTTTCAATTCCTATGCACTGGTGTGTGTGTGTGTGTGTGTGAAGTCACTCAGTCGTGTTCGACTCTGTGACCTCACGGACTGTAGCCTACCAGGCTCCTCCCTCCATGGGATTCTCCAGGCAAGAGTACTGGAGTGGGTTGCCATTTCCTTCTCCAGGGGATCTTCCCGATCCAGGGATCGAACCCAGGTCTCCTGCATTCCAGGCAGATGCTTTAACCTCTGAGCCACCAGGGAAGCACTAGGGGTTGGGAAAACATTTCCAAAAGTCAGATAGTACATTTAGCTGTGCGGGAAACATGATCTCTGTCACAATTATTCTGCTCTGCCCTTGTGGCAGGAAAGGAGCCAGGTATGAGATGTCAATGGATGGACATGACTGTGTTCTAATAAAACTTTATTGACAAAAACAAATGGAGGGCCAGAATTGGCCCAGGGCTATATTTGACCAACTCCTGCTCTATACAATTTTAAAATTTTGCCTTAACAAGGAGGCTGTTTAACTCTCCCAACTCCCATTTCGACAGAGAGAATGGAGTGTCCTTCTCAGCCCACCCACCATGAGGGCTGGGAGGTAAATTCCACCTTTGCCTCTCCCTGACTCCTGCCCATGGCGAAGGAGTGAGCTCTTAGATGGAGCCAGAAGGAGTCCAGCCCTGGCCCTGCTCCCTTCAGAGCCTCCTCTCCTCTGATCTCTGTTACCTCAGGTCTCATCTTCCAAGCTCACCTTTCCAGGAACAGAGCCCAAGGATTTTTCTCTTTATGTTTGGCTCTTGTCTTTGCCTCTCAACTGATTCTGACCCGGGGAGGTGAGTGGTATCTTCATTTTCCCTACAAGTCCTCCCAGTTCTGTGCCCAAGGACGCTGTCTCCTCTGCAACCAGCTCATCTTGACTCAAGGGCATGAGAGTGGGGAAAGGAGGCAGCACCAACATGGTCCCCAGCTCCTTCCCTGTGAGGTCTCCCTGGCTGGGCTGCAGCATCTAGCCCAAGGCCTATCTAATTGCCTTATCCCTGTTGTGTGCTCAGTCACTCATTTTCCTCTGACTCTTTGTGACCCTATGGACTGTAGCCCACCAGGCTCCTCTGTCCATGGGATTCTCCAGGCAAGAGTACTGCAGTGGGTTGCCCTTTTCTTCTCCAGAGGATCTTCCCAACTCAGGGATGGAACCCACATCTCCTGCAGCTCCTGCACTGGTAGGCAGATTCTTGATCACTGAACCACCTGGGAATTCCCAGAACCTCAGAACATAATCTTATTTGGAAATAGGACCTTTGCAGATGTAATTAAGGTAAGGCTGGAAAGGAGATCACACTGGATAAGAGTAGCCTTAAATCCAGTAAGAATATTCTTTTAAGAGACAGAAAAGGATGCCCAGAGATGCCCAAGGGAAAGTGCCTTGTGAGGACAGAGGCAGAGATGGAGTGATGCTCCTAAAACCAAGGAATGCTTGGGGGCCCCCAGAAGCTGGAAGAGGCAAGAAAGACTCTTCCCTAGAGCCTTTGGAGGGAGCACGACCCTGCACACACCTTGATCATGGACTTCTGGCCTTGAGAACCCTGAGGGAATAAATCTCTGTGTTTTAAGCCACTCAGTTTGTGGTAATTTATTCCAGCCGCCTCAGGACACTGATGCAGAACCTAACTGACAAATAGCATACAAAATGTCTTTGTAAAGTGTCTATATTTTCCACAAAACATACCAAAATCTTGTTTTCCATGGGTGACAATGATGAAGAGCATTTCATTTCTTAGGGAGACTTACGTGATGAGCTCCAAGAAAGGCTTATTTTCCAAGCATCAGTACCTCTGAGATCTGACACCAGCCAAGCCTAGGAGGGAGGGCGGCCCAGGCTGACAGCAGGGCCAGGTCTGCAGAAAGACCCCAGTCGCTCTCCACTTCTGTTTTCCCCTGATTCCAGAATGCATCTGCTTTTCATTTATGACAACATCTCAGGCAGCCTCGCTTCCTTATAGAGCCCAAACCAACACATCTTCCAAGTATGATTTCAGGACATTTGTCATTCACTTTTTTTTTTTTTTTCTTGGAGTACAGTTGCTTTACAATGTTGTTGGTTTCTGCTATACAGCAAAATGAATCAGGCTTACATATACATATATCCCCTCATTTTGGATTTCCTTCCCATTTAGGTCTAGAGTTCCCTGGGCTATACAGTAGATTCTCATTAGTTATCCATTATATACATAGTATCCATAGTATATATATGTCAGTACCAATCTCCCAATACATCCCATCCCCTTATTCACATTTTAATTACCGGAAAGATCAGTGCTTCTTAGAATCTACAAGTTTTGTCCACTCTTATGCCAAGGAGTTTTAGAATTTTACACCCTTCCATGTTAGGGCTTCCCCGGTAGTTCAGGGGTAAAGAACATGCCTGCAATGCAGGAGATGCGGCATGAGCTGCGGGTTTGATTCCTGGGTCAGGAAAATGCCCTGGAGAAGGAAATGGCAACCCACTACAGTATTCTGGAAAATTCCACGGACAGCCCATGGGGTCAAAAGAGAGTCGGACACAACACATATATGCTAGCTATAATATGCAAACAGGAAGAGTTACTTGCTGACAAGTTTCCTATGAGTATTTTTAGGCAGTGATTTCCATGGGGCTCTGTTTGTTTCTTTGGGACAAAGATCACAAAGTCAGAGTCAGAAAAAATTCATTGTCCCACAGATTTTCTTCAAAGCTGTTTCACGTTTTAAAGATATTAAATTAGTGGCCAACATTCATGCATTAAGACATTTTACAAAAAACTCAGTGGGTTCAGCTACCCCAGGCCTTCACCGGTACATGGCAACAATTGGCTAGGGTTGAATATTGCCTGTCTTTTAACCCACTTATCAATTTGCCACAGTCCTCACTGCTCCATAACGTCTGACACTTGCTCTTTTTGACTCTATAAAGTGGTTCTCTCTAGACCTGAGGTTATAGTCTCTGATACAGGGACTGTTTCATTCACATATTCTTCAACAAATATTTATTGAAATGTGTAAGTTGTGCCAAGTACCATAGTAAGTGCTGAGGATGCAGGAGTGAGCGAGACAGACACAGTCCCTGCCGTCAAGGGGTCTACGTTCAAGCAGGTAACTCAGGTCCTTGTATTATGTGACCGGGGAACAGAATGCCACATTTGCAATGCCATCTCAAAGATTTAGAACTTGGCATATAGGGTTGCTGTATGTTAATTTTCATTTCTTGGGGGAAAGGTACACAGTTGCTGTCAACCTGGAAAATTTCTTGTCCAATTTTGGTTATATCTGAGGTTCTTATTGGTTTCTGGAATGTTTTATAGCCTGTCTGAATTCCTAGCATTCTTCCATACCATCTGGCCTCCTGCTGCTACCCTATTTGATCACTCAGGATTATAGCTAGCCTAAAAACGGGCATATGTTTTGAACTTGTTGGCAATCATAAAAATTTTCATCCAATTAAAACTCCTTCACCAACCTCCAGGAACTGCAAACTCAAGAATCTTTGTTTATTGTCCAATCAGAAGGTTGACTACCAAAATTCATAATATTTTAAGATAGCTGTTGGATGTATTTGAGAAATAACCCTGCTTTAAGGTATATCAATGGTAACCCCCAAGATGAAAACCAATCTATCCTAAAGGAAATAAACCTTGAATATTCACTGGAAGGACTGACACTGAAGCTGAAGCTCCAATATTGTGGCCACGTGATGCAAAGAGCCAACTCATTAGAAAAGACCCTGAAGCAGGGAAAGATTGAGGGCAGGAGGAGAAAGGGATGACAGAGGATGAGATGGTTGGATGGCATCACCAACTCAATGGACACGAGTTTGAGCAAACTCCAAGAGGTGGTGAGGAACAGGGAAACCTGGTGTGCTCCAGTCCATGGGGGTCACAGAGTCCGGCATGATTGAGAGNGTGTCCGATTCTTTGTGATGTCATGGACTGTAGGCCACCAGGCTCCTCTGTCCATGGGATTCTCCAGGCAAGAAGGCTGGAGTGGGTTGCCGTTCCCTTCTCCAAGAGATCTTCCAAACCTAGGGATCGAACCCAAGTTTCTTATGTCTCCTGCACTGACAGGATGGTTCTTTACTACTAAAGCCCCCTGGGAAGCCCCCAAAATATACAACTCTAGTGAAATCTGAAAATCTGGTATGTAAAACTTCCTTCTGTGGAGTCTGGGATTAGTAGATTCAAACATTTAAATATAGAATAGATAAACAACAAGGTCCTACTGTATAGCACAGGGAGCTATATTCAATATCCCATGATAATCCATAATGGAAAAGAATGAATAAAGGGATATGTGTGTATGACTGAATCACTTTACTGTACAGTAAAAGTTAACACAGCATTGTAAATCAACTACACTTCAATTAAAGTAAAAATACCACACACACCACCCAAAAAATAAAACCTATTTCCATGAAGGTCTTAGAGAGGGTGATTCTTCTTCCTCTCCCTGAGAGAGAGAAATAGAAAAGTCAAGAGCATTAGGATTTGGAGAAACCATGACTCAAAGTCCACCTCTGTCACTGTCCAGCTGTGTGACCCTGGGCAAGTGACTCAACCTCTCTGGGCCTTGGTAGTGTCAACTATAAAAGGCAAAGAGAACNGAGGGTGATTCTTCTTCCTCTCCCTGAGAGAGAGAAATAGAAAAGTCAAGAGCATTAGGATTTGGAGAAACCATGACTCAAAGTCCACCTCTGTCACTGTCCAGCTGTGTGACCCTGGGCAAGTGACTCAACCTCTCTGGGCCTTGGTAGTGTCAACTATAAAAGGCAAAGAGAACTAGCACAGCGTCTGAGCTGGATTTCATGAGATGCTTGGTTAAAAGGGCCCAGCACACACCCACCAGCTCTTCCTTCCTTTCCTCTGCTCCCTCCAGGCGATGGCCATAAAACAGCATGGCTGCTGGGAACACCCAGTTCTTTAATTCCAGAGGCCCAAATAAATTAAACCAAAGGAAATTAAGCATCAGGGATCATGATGTCCCTGAGACTGTCTCTGGTGATGTTCTCACTCTGAGAGGCAAGCTAAAGAGGTCGGGTGACGTGTTCAAAGTCACCGCCTGTGGGCAGCAAGGCAGAGACGTTCCGGCAGGTGTAAAGGCCCCGCATCCTTTCCAGCACAACATACGGACCGCCCCAGCCTCAGCAAGCTCCTCTGACCCGGCTTGTCAGATGCTGCAATTTATTACCCCATTAATAAAAGGGCACCTGGGCTGGCTACTTTAAAGTGACATGTTCGTGCCCTCTTCTGGCTCTGCCATCCCAAATGCCAGCTTCGTCCTCGGGTCAACCCTGTCGTAGTGATACATTCAAGATGTCACCTCCACTCACGACCCTGCTCATAGAAAGGAGAGTCATCTGGGATCGTTATGCAAAAAAGCAACAGAATTTTGACGTATCAGGTAGGAAGGGAATGATGAAGGGTTTGGAATGGATCCCTTGAATCAGGAGACATAACCCTGCCCTCCACCCACCCTAAAGGCTTCTCACAGACCACCTATTAGTGACAAGAGATCCCAGGATTGGATAAAGATGTCTTTTAAAGAAAAAAAAGCCAACACAGTCTTGAAGCCAAACTCAAATAAAATATATAAAACAAGCATATTGAGAAAGCTAGAAGGAGGACCTACCTGCATCCGAGAGAGGAAAGAACACACCTTTCCAAAGGGCAGCAAATTCCCCACCCTTGTTAAAAAAACCAACATGTGTTTATTGGGATGGTTTCCTACTCATCTTGACACAGGATACTTTTAGTGCTGCTTCATCTGAAGGAACATCCTTCTGTAAGCTTTGCTCTTCCTCCTGTAGCCTGGTGGAAAACAGCACAGCAGCCAACACACAAAACTGCTGTTTCTGCATGGCTAAAGACAGTGGTGACTGAATAGCATCCTGGGCATTTCACATCCATGAAATAGGAACTGGGGCTCCGCACCAGCTGCTTCTTCCTGTGTTTGCTCTTCTGTTCTGGAAAGGGATGAAGAAGATCCTTTGCAAGAGGATGTGAGGTCTGGAAAGGCCTTCGGAAAGGCACCACCCTTTAAAGACAATACCTTGTCACCCATACAAAGGCTGAATGGTTTATGCTAATAACAAGGAAACACTTAGAGCTGTAAAAAGAAAAAAATGAAAAGTCTTCACAACATGCCCTTTGTCTTTGGGAGCACTGCCTTTTGCTCTGTGCCCTTTGCCATGACATCTGCATGCCTGCAAGCAATGGAAAGTCTCAGGGAAGAGGAAGTGCCCAGTGTGGGTTGGGGGTGACCGGAGGGTCTGATCAGAATGAATGCACTTCCCCTGTGAGTTACTTCACCTGCACATTTGTAATTTACGTGAACAGTTTCAGGAGCAAGAAGACACTGTTCCTTTCTTACTTCTAATGAAATTCTCGGGGAGTGGATATTTCCCTGGGTGAATCTTTAGCAAAGTGGAGCTGATCCTGGGACCCTGTGAGCCCAGGAAAGAAGGCGATAGGAGAGACAAAAGCCAGGCGTTTGGGGTGGCCCTCACTCCCCTGCTTCCGTCTCCTTCAGACTGCCTGTGGCTGGTGCAAGCAGTGCAATCCGCATTGTCTTTCCTTGAAAACTCCCAGTTTCTCTTCCTTCACATAATGCTAAGAAGTCCCATTAATCTGTAGCCACCACTGGCTATTCCCTTCTCTGCAGTAAGGCCTAAATAAACCATTTCATTGCGAGGTGTGAAATCCTTAAGTTTATCGCATTCAATAGCATTTGATTTGCGGAGCAAACTGGAACCCCACTTAGATAATTCTAATTCATTGTCTACTGTTGATTACTTCAGTGGGAATCTCAAATGTCAGAAGAGGAGACCTTTGACGTTAGTTTGCATGAGCTCTGTCCCCTTCAAGGAAAATCATGCCTTGCAACCAAGGTACCTGAGGCATTTGGGTAAGACAGTTTTTCAACATGTAGGACATGCATTCCCATGGCACATGGTTCCCAACCCTGGCCCTTGCCTGATGTATTATGTATGGTAGTGCCTCCAGCCCCCTGGCATGAGAAAAGTGTCCCACAACATCCAAATGCCTCCTAGCCACACAGGAATCATCCAGGTAAGAAAAAAAAAATTTGAAAATGAAAGGCATGAGTAAGACACTGATGCCCAATCTCAGTGTCCTCTCTCTGCCCTTCCTCCTGTACAGGAAAATTTTAACTCGCACCCGTGAGAAGGCTAAAGGTCGGGTTAAAACTTTACTAAGGCGGAAGCCCCTAGCAAAATCACAGGTTTGCTCAAGCTAAGTTTACTCAAGATAAGTTTGCCCAAGATAAGAAAGTAGAGGCAGTAATAAAATAATTTAAAAAAAAAAAGAAAAGAAAGGACCTTGCCAAACCGTAACTGCCACAACGAACAGCTCGATGTTAGTTTCAAATAGACCAATGGTAGTTGACCAAGTAGCTTAGACCCCTTCCCCCAAACCTAAAAAGTATAAAATGTCTGTTTTATGGGGGTCGGGGCTCTTCCTTTTACCACCTTGCGGTGAGGGGGCCCGGATCCGGATCTGTGAATAAAGGCAATTGCAACTTGGTTGGTCTCCCTGGTGGTCTCTGTGGTAGATGGTCTCTAACACCTCCCTCTTCTTATTTTTTAGGGGCAGTATCACATAGCATGTGGGATCTTATTTCTCTGACCAGGGTTCAAACCCGTGTCCCCTTCATTAGAAGCATGAGTCTTAACTACTGGATAGCCATGGAAGTCCCTGTAGTCTTCTTTTGAAAAGCCATTTTCCATGCCACCTCCCCATCTCTCTTCTGAGACACACACACACAAACGCACACACACACACTACTTAAAGGACTTTGCCTCTCAGGTGACTATGACTTGGGGAAAATCAGGACCTATGACTAACTGGGCTAATCAAAGCTCCTTTCCTGGATTTTCTCCAATTCACAATGAAAGAACAGGAACCCAGGGGCTTCCAGCACTCATGGTTCCAGTTTCTTGGAAAACAAGTAGTTTTAGTGAAGGAATTGTTCCATAGGAAGGCATGGGGGATGGATGAAGAAGTAGGGAGAGGAAAGGAGAGAGAAAGAAAAANATTTTCTCCAATTCACAATGAAAGAACAGGAACCCAGGGGCTTCCAGCACTCATGGTTCCAGTTTCTTGGAAAACAAGTAGTTTTAGTGAAGGAATTGTTCCATAGGAAGGCATGGGGGATGGATGAAGAAGTAGGGAGAGGAAAGGAGAGAGAAAGAAAAACCTACATGGATTCAAAGCCCCAGTTCTAGACACAGGATGAGATGGCTGCATGGCATCACTGACTCGACAGACGTGAGTCTGAGTGAACTCCAGGAGTTGGTGATGGACAGGGCGGCCTGGCATGCTGAGATTCATGGGGTTGCAAAGAGTCAGACACGACTGGGTGACTGAACTGAACTGAACTGAGATTATGCTAAGCACAGGCTGCTCTTCCTAAAGTCAGTAACACAGGATATTTTTCCCCCCGTTTCTGTGGGTTTCATGCCAGTTTCAACCTACCAAAATTGACAAGTACACAGGAAGGAGGAGTGATTAATATCAGTGTCACAATAAAAGAATGAATGAGTGACCTCCTTCCTCTTGTCCATCCGGCACATTGCAGGAGGCTGCTCAATTTATGGAGGTGGAATACTCATGCCAGTCCTGGAGTAAATATCACTGCAGCCCTGTTGATGAAAGAAGACACCACAGAGCCTCTCTTGCCTGCCAGGTCTCCCAGGTGCTGACGTTTGAGAGGCAGTGCTGTGCGAACTCCATCTCTGTGGCATCCATCAGGGAACTCCTGCTGGACTATTACAGCATAGGGACCAAGTACAAGTCTTCATGACCTTGACACCTGCCCTATCTCAGCAAGCATGTGCCTCATCCCACCATTCTGTCCTTTAGAGCTTTTAAAATGACAGTTCTTTATTATGTGACATTATAATGCCCATCAATTGTAATTGTATTTAGTTTGCAGAATAAAATATTGACATATGTTGGGACAATCATTGGAAACTATTTCTAGATGATGGTTTTGCTCACCCAGTTTTAATTTTCTGTTAAAAACACCCCTTATTTTCCTTTGGGGAAGGACTCATTCTTCATTCTTATTCTGTGTGGTTTATTGTTGTTGTTCAGTTGCTAAGTCGTGTCCAGTTCTTTGTGACTCGTGAGATGCACACACCAGGCTTCCCTATCCATCACTATCTCCCTGAGTTTGCTCAAACACCAGTCCATTGAGTCGAGGATGCCATCCAACCATCTCATCCTCTGTCGTGTCCTTCTTCTCCTGCCCTCAATCTTTCCCAGCATCAGGGTCTTTTCAAATGAGTAAGCTCTTCACATCAGGTGGCCAGAGTATTGGAGTTTCAGCTTCAACATCAGTCCTTCCAATGAACACTCAGAACTGATTTCCTTTAGGATGGACTGGCTGGATCTCCTTGCAATCAAAGGGACTCTCAAGAGTCTTCTCCAACACCACAGTTCTAAAGCATCAATTCTTCAGTGCTCAGCTTTCTTTATAGTCCAACTCTGAATCCATACATCACTACTGGAAAAACCATAGTCTTGACTAGATGGATCTTTGTTGACAAAGTAATATCTCTGCTTTTTAACATGCTATCTAGGTTGGTCATAACTTTCCCTCAAGGAGTAAGCGTCTTTTAATTTCATTGCTGCAGTCACCATCTGCAGTGACTTTGGAGCCCCCCAAAATAAAGTCAGCCACTGTCTCCACTGTTTCCCCATCTATTGGCCATGAAGTGATGGGACCAGATGCCATGATCTTAGTTTTCTGAATGTTGAGCTTTAAGCTAACTTTTTCAGACCAGGCCAGTCAGAGCTTAGTTCCTGATGGTGCCCGATGGGGACTGGTTCAGAATAAACACATGATTAAAGCTTCAACCAATGAAACGCAGCACTAGGACTTGTGATCCAGTTGCTGGGCAACAGAGTTTTGTCTACTGAGACAGGTAAGCTGGTAGGATGCATATCTGGAATCCTCATGGTCCCCCATCTAGGGCCACCCCACTAGAGAGTAAAGTCAGCTGAGAAGACAAGAAAGATGAAAGAAGAGTCTATCTCTGGATCTTTGTTTGAGCCCCAGGATCCAGCCAGGCTGAGGAGTAGCCAACCTCTTGAATATCCAGTGGTAAGAACCCATACAGTTCCAAGTAGTTTAGGTTAGGTTTCTGTTCTTGCAGCAAAAAATTAAAAAAAAAAAAAAAGCCCAGCTGGCACCACATGCCTTTGTTCCATGGAATCTGAAAGAATGGGGAGAACTCGGGTGCATTGGAAAGCATGCCAAATCAGAACTTAGATGATCTGGAGTTAATCCCCTACTCAGCAACTAACTCATGGTTCATCTCACTGTGCATCAGTTTGCTCACCTGCAAAATGGGGAGACTAATATAGATTTTGCCTCCTGTTCAGTCAAGAATTAGCCTCCTTCTTGTTTACAGGGACTCTAGGGGGAGTACTGCATGAGGAGTCAAATGACTCAGGAAGACCCAATGGATTCATCCAGGAAAAGTTGCTTAAACCAGAACCTGGGATATTATAAGTGCTAACACATACTAGTTCTTATTACTTTTGTTTAGGAGTATTAGCAAGAGAAGGCAAGCAAGGNAATAGGGACACAGTTGATCAAGGGTGGGTGATCATGGCCTTCCAATAAATATCCCTTAATAGTTACATTCCTGCTGAATGGCATAAGGTTGGAATCTTTATCCACAGTGCAGCTGGGAGTGAGGGTGGGGAGGGAGGAGGACTTGCTGTTTCTACAGCCCCCCTACCTACCCACCCCACCTTAACCAGGCAGAGACCCTAGAATTTGCTGAACGGTGGGACTTCCCTGTCAGTCCAGTGGTTAAGACATCACCTTCCAATGTAGAGGATATGAGTTCAGTCCCTGGTCAGAGCACTAAAATCCCACATGGCAAAAATGAAAATATAAAAGCAATATGGTAACAAAGTCAATGAAGACTTCTAAAAATGTCCACATCAAAAACTCTTTAAAAAAAAAGAAAAGAGAAACAATACTAGGGTTGTGGGTCTTACCAACATAAAACCCAATTTTAACTCCTAGTTGTGGCTACAAACTGACCTCGCCATCTCTAGGGCAGGAGGGGAACTGTTTTTCAATGTCACCACTGCCATGTTCTAGCAAGTGACTTAACTGCTTCTTGGAGCCTCAGTTTCCCCACCTGCCCCAGCTGGATGACCTGGAACAGGCCACTAATATACTCCAAGACTGCTTGCCCTCCAGTCTTTCCTATCTCCCTGAAAGGTACCATTAGGTGCCCACTTGCTTGGGCCAAAACCTTGGACTCTTCCTACTGCCCTACAGCTCACATCCACCCATCAGCAAGGCTCCTGCCCTCACCTTGATCCGACAGCGTAACTGGTCCATATTTCTCGTTCATCACTCCGACCTACCTCTCCAGTCTGGCCTCCATCACTCCTGCCCTCCTTTTAACTAGATTCCAGGCTTCCTCTGCTGCCCCCTACAGACTCTGTTCTGTAAGAGGTCAGAGTGCCTCTTCTTGGGGGGGGGGGGCGTGGATGATCCTTTCCTCCACTTCCTGGGCTTTGTACTTTTGGCTTTCTCTTCCTTAAAAGCTCCTCTCCCAGGAATCCACCCACTTACCCACTCCACCTGCCCTCTTTAAAGCTGTACCTCCAAATCAGACTTTCCCCTTACTTTTAGTTTTATTAGTAACACATATCACTGTGTTACAGAATGGATTCATTTGTATATTTTTTGAGAATCTGTGCCTTAGAATCCAAGATCCATGAGTTTAGAAACTTCTATCTGTTTTGTTCACTGCTATCACCCCATATTTGGGCATGACAAATAGTAAGCAGTAGACAGATATCTGTTGAATGAATGAAATGTTAAAAGACAATAGTAGTACTCCCATTAGAGTTATTGTGAGCATTAAATGTGGAGAAGGCAATGGCACCCCGCTCCAGTACTCTTGCCTGAAAAATCCCATGGACGGAGGAGCCTGGTGGGCTGCAGTCCAGGGGGTTGCCAAGAGTCGGACACGACTGAGCGACTTCACTTTCACTTTTCACTGTCATGCATTGGAGAAGGAAATGGCAACCCACTCCAGTGTTCTTGCCTGGAGAATCCCAGGGACGGAGGAGCCTGGTGGGCTGCCTGCTGTCTACGGGGTCGCACAGAGTCAGACACGACTGAAGCGACTTAGCAGCAGCAGCAGGGCATTAAATGAAATGATGTCTATAAATAATAACAAAAGTGCCACCGCAGGGAGCTAAACAAATGCCTTCTGCCTTCCTTGTTTTTCACCCCTAAGAGCAAGCACTATAGTCAGGACCTGCTGTTACATCAGCCGGATGACTATAGCTGCCTCACGAGGCCAACAGATAGCCCTTCTTTTCTGTGTTCTCAGTAATATACACCTATAGGTCTCCTGTCTGGAGGCAGACCTTAAAAGAAATTCCTGAGCTAAATTCTCAAGTTCTTCCCCTCATTTTATGCGAATTTGAAATTTAAGACTGAACAACAACAACAAAAAAACCTGAACGTGCCTTTCTGACTTATGCACCACTGGCACATGTGGAAACTGCGGGTTTCCTCTTTCTAATATCTCCTCTCTCTTATAAATCATGTTAATTGTCTCCATGTGCCCACAGCCCACAGGGAGTTTTGCAATAGCCTTTGAGGAGATTAGTGGCCTCTGATGTTGGTTATGAAGTTCAGAAAAGCATCTGGAAGTAATTTAAGTTCAGGAATTAATTATTTGGGGGTTAAAAATATATGCCTTTAAAAAATAAATACAGGAAACTCTTTGCCCATGAACCTCTAAGTTCACACCTCTAATTTGGCAGGGGTGGGGGTGGGGATTCCTAAAGAAAGATAAATCAGCCACATCATCCCTTTATTTGTTTGATTTTGGGTGTGTCTGTTTGGTTTTCAGAAGGTCACATGGTAGATTGAATGGGATTCTAAACAGATTTGCAGGAAAGAGGCATTCCTTACCTGGGTCCCCTGTGGTCCAATTTGGAAGAAGCAGGAAGGAGTCTCTTACAGGTGTTGCTAGGAGACTTTGTGGTCTCAGGTCAGGTCGGAGACTCAAAGCACCTTTGGGGCCTGGGGAGTGGATTTATGCTACCAAGACTCCTCCTTGCCTTTCTCATTTTGATTTCTCCTCTATTTCCCTGTGGTTTGTTCAGTTTCCCCTTTTCTGGTATTTGAACCATGGAGTCTCAGACCAGGGAATTTGACTTTGCAGTAGAGAGGGCAATATTTTGTGCCAAAAAGGGAAGAAAGGATGTGTCTGGGGAGGGTGGGAGGACCACATGGTAAATCTACAAAGGGGAAGATCAGGGGAGTGGCCAGCATAACTGGGGGCTTTTTCTTTTGTTCTCTTATCAGGCAAGAGGGAGAGAGGATGAAGCTGATTTTCTAAGCTCTCAGTCAGGAAATGATGGACTATGTTGTATTTCTCACTGAGCCTAGAAACATTTAAATGAAAAAAAAAAAAATCATTCTCCAGTGACTTTCAAGCTAACAAACAAAAACGAGAAGGAAATGTGACTTCCATTTTAGGAACTCAAATCTACTTTTTTTTTTTTCCGCCTCCCAAGATTGTGTGTACACTAGCTGAATGAACTGAAGAACTGGGCAATTATAGCATAGTTCCCTTAAAAAATGAAGTCACTGCTACCCAAGTCTATCAGAACTAAGGTTTTGCAGTGCTCTTTCTGGCCTGGCTAGTTTTTCCAGCTGCCTTCTCTCCCCATCGTGTAAGCAGAGTGGATCACTGAGTCCTCTTCTTCCTTACGGCTGTCCAGCTGGAAAAATAGCTCCAGGGATGGGGAGTGCCCTTGAAGTCTCTGCCTCCACTCCTCAGTTTCTCCATATGCTTGGCTCTTGACTCCTTGTAACTGAGTTGGGACAAAAGAAACAGATGTGTTTAACACCTTTCACTTTAGTTTCTTCTCATCTGATCAAAGATTTTTTTTTCTTTTATTTTGAAATTCATTCCTGGCTCTGGTGACCACATGATTCAGTGGGCTTCCTTTCGGAGGTTGGACGAGTCAGCCCAGCACACCAAGTGATCTCTAAGCAGGCTGTGGGATCTGGGGGGAAGTGTATCAGCTAGGGGAGGGCTGGGCCTCCAGGACAAGGCTTCTGGGGTCAGGACATATTGCTTTTCAATCACGAACACAAGGGGGAGTTGGGGTCCTGAGTGGGGACAGTTCAGATCCCGAGGCGACCAATGAGGCCCCAGCATCAGTAACCATGGAAGGCAAGGCAGCTGGGATCCACGCGAGGAGGGAGGGCAGCGCTGGGAACGACAGAGAAGACATTCGGAGCACGGACTGGGGTGGAGAGTCCTTGGACTCTGCAGAGAAAAAACTATCGCAGGAGCAAGTCTGGCAGGGAAGGGGGGCATTCCCGCCCGCCCCTACCCCCGAGTAGTTAACAAAAACACGCGGAGAGGGGAAGGAGGCGAGATCCAACAGTGTAGAAGGACCCACAGTGGAAAATGAACCTTTCTGTCACCCTGGCTTTCCAGTCCCCGTCCTGAGACACCGCGGCTGCCTTTTGCTTAACCCTCCAGACAAATATACACAAATGTGCACACGCCTGTGTATAAACCGTGTTCTTCTTGAGTCTGTTCTGCACGCTGCTTTTTCCCACTGAATAATCTCTCTGGGAGATCTCTCCGCATCAACTGTGGGGGACTTAATTCCAGATGTCCCCGGTCTCAAGGCAAAGAATCAGGGTCCGCCCAGAAGTTGAGGTGCGAAGAGTAAGGACCCTGGGAGGCGAGCGAGGGGAAGGGCTCGGCTCCATCTTGAGTCGCGGGTACCTGCGCAGAACTCTCCGGGACTCGAGCCACAGGCCATGAAGGCGGGAGGCTGCGGGGAGGAAGGGAGACCCCACGGGCGCAACCCTTGAGCCTCCACGCCTCACCTCCTCTTCTGCGCGCCCGCTCCCAGACGCGTGCACTTTCTCCCCGGCATCTTTCCCCAGCCTCCGGCCAGGGGCGGGGCCCAGGGGTGGGCGGGGTCGAGTGGGCGGCCCGGGGGGCGGGGCGGGCCCGCGGCCGCCTTGGAGGCTGGAGAAAAGTTGTCCCGGCCAGAGCGCTAGCCGCCGCGGGATCCGGAGCGGCCGCGGCTTGCGCTCGGCAGCGGCGGGGCGCGACCACCGGCTCTGCAGCCCGGCTCTGCAGCCCGGCTGCCGGGGGTGGCCTTGGGGCATGGGACAGCCGGCGGGGGCCGCGAGCGGGCGCTGCGCCCCGGGCGGGAGGCGGGCGGCCTGAGCTGCCGGGACGCAGGATGCGCTCCGAGGGCGCGGCCCCCGGGCCGGTGGCGCCACTGTGTGGGGCGCTGAGCCTGGTGTTGGGCGCGCTGCTGGGCAGAGGTAAGAGGCCGGGGGCCCGGGGTGTCGGTCGCGCCGGCGCTCGGGAAGTTCCCCGTGGTCCCCGGGAGCCTGGGCGGGAGGGGAGCCGATGAGTGGGGTTGTCTCGGGGACCTGGGTGAGGGCGCTGGTTCCCGGGCCTGAAACGGCCCCTCCTCTAGATGGGTCGCCCAGTTGGGCGACCAGTTGGGCGCTGCTTAAGTGGAATTGGAGCACGTTCGGCTGATCCAGTATCTCTGGGTTCGGAGTGCTTCCCGGGGGTGAAGAAGGGGCGTGGCTGAGGGACACTCTGTTCAGCATCACCGAGTTCCATGAGGACTTAACGCAACCCCTGTATTAAGCTACGTGGACTTGGGGGTCTGGGAGCGGGCAGCCCGGCTCTTTGCACCTCCTTTGCCCCATTCTGGTATTTCCTTCCCCAGCTCAGTTGGACTGGGGCTAGTGACCTACGAGGGCACACCGGCCCCTTTCCTCCACCGTGGGGTCTCAAGGGCCGGCGTTAGTCCACGCAGGAATGCTCGTTCACCACGCAGCCTCCGGGGACCTCGGCTCAGAAGAAACCCGGGATCTCCTCGGGGTACCCCGTAGAGGTCCTGTGTGGTCTAGGAGCGCGCAGAGGTGATCGCGCGGGTGGGGGAACTGCATCTCGGAATCAGATCTGGGCTTCCTAGCAGTGGGTCCTGAGGGTGGCCTTTTACCTCAGTCTCCTCATCTCTGCAATGGAACTGACGACTCTGCCTTGTGTTTAAGAGAATTCAGGGAGGGGACGACTGGCGCCCAAAGAGCTCAGGAAAGGTTGGTATTATTATTCCGGTTATGATTACGTGCGTGTGGGACCCGGGCCGGCGGCGCGAGGGGCCGGGATTGTGGTCTTGGAGCCCAGGAGCCGCCGGCGCCGCGCGCCTTTCCTATCCGGCACTAGCACTGGGGGCCGCGCGGAGGAAGCCCCGCTCCTCTGGGAACCGCCGCTGCGTCCACCGCGGCCGGGCCGAGAACCGGGTGCGGGTGAGCGCGTGGGAAAAGGGTGCTGGGAGCCACTTTACCGCCGCCGGCTCCTGGGCAAGGGTCTTGGGGCCATCCGAGATGCGCACAAGTGTCCCTCTCCTTCACTCTGCGTCGCGGCTCCCGCCGCGGCCCGGGGCTCTGAGCCGGCAAACCGAGTCCAACCTGATGAGAATCACGGGCTCTCTCCGGCCTCAGGCTGGGCTGGAAATACATTCGGAAAGACAAGTTGCCAATTGATGTTACAAAGTAGCGTTTGCTTTTCCAAAGTCCTTGCGCACCCGCTGGGATTCCAGAAAAATCTACTTTCCTTAAGGCTGCAGGCTCCCAGACACACCAACCGGACAGAATTGCTATTTTAAACAGTGTCCCTTTTCCCCAAGAGCTCCAGGTAAACAGGAGTGTGTGTGTGTGTGTGTGTGTGTGTGTGTGTGTGTGTGTGTGTGTGTGTGTGTGTGTGCCGCGCGCGCCTGTGTTCCCGTTCGCGCGCGCGCACGTGTGCGCGCATGGGCACGCGCGCGCGTGTGAAGGGATGGGGAACATTTTTCTGTTTTATTCCGGAGGAGTAAAATCTGGTGACTTAATTCTGTCATGAGCTCTGGATTCTATCATTTCTAGGACTCGGTTTTCCTAAATGTAAAGTGGCCATTCAAAAAAAAATCCTTCCTAAAATATTTCCCAGAGACATTGTGATGATAAAGCGATCTAATGGGTAGAAAGCACTTCGTTAAGAAAGGTGGTGTCATTTTAAACTGAGCCAACGGTGGAAGTCCCCATCAGGTTCTCTCCCTCTGCCAGGAGATTTAATCAGGTTCAGCTTAGAACACTGACTGCTGAATGTGCTTTTCAAAGTAAGTTGTGGACTTTTCTTAATTAAAGCTCACATTCCTTTTTCTCCCTCCCAGCCATGTAGAGGATTTTACTTTTGATTTAGAGGAGTGGCGGTTAGAAATGTCCGTGGGGAAGAGGCTAGGGACAGCAATTTTATTGGAAAGTGGAATTGGGAATTTTGTTATGAAGATGCTGTTTAGAGGGCAAGGGGTGGGGATAGGAGTTGGAGGTTAAGGGGAGCTGTCCCATTCCTCCCCCCCAAAGCCTTCCTCCTAACCTTGGGCAACTTTGACTTAGTCAGTTTTCTCTTCTCACTTTTGCTTGACAGTTTTCACTACGTGATTTGGGGGCTTATGGGTCTGCAAATTGTTTTCATTTTGTTTCTGGTGGTGAAAAGTAGCAGTACATTCACTCCCTTAGATCT
Organism: Neotragus moschatus; assembly: GCA_006410615.1. Classification (NCBI taxonomy): domain Eukaryota; kingdom Metazoa; phylum Chordata; class Mammalia; order Artiodactyla; family Bovidae; genus Neotragus; species Neotragus moschatus. Next base: position 3,589,820 of record SJYA01002444.1, read on the forward strand.
GCAAAGAAAATGTTTGCTCTGTAGATTTCTCATAGAAAGGGAAGCTTTCTGACCCTTGTTTAAATTTGTACTGTCTTTAGAAAAAATCATCGCTGACTCTTCTGGCCCAAGGATTTAAGTGCTGATTTCTGGAACCCTTGAAACCACTGATCAATTTTTAATACCAATTGTAAGCTGATGTTCAACGGTGGATTTAAGACTCTGCAATTCCTCAGGGTTTGGAACAGAATCATTGTTCTTGGGAGGTTCCATAAATAGACCAGGACACTGAAAAAAGGGAGTCTTCCTAAGATTTAAGACTTGGGCTGAGGTAGACTAAGCGAGGTGTCCTTGAGTTACTGGTTGAGGAATTGGCCAGGTGTAAAGAGGGGAAGGTGGGGGATGGGCTGAGATGCTGTCAGAGGTGAAGTAATGCTGTGAGAGGTGATGGCTGTCAGTTAGACAGGGGGCCTCTGGGAAGGTCACACAGGCTGGAAATCACTTTCCTGAAATCTGGGGCCAGGTGTATTCATGATTCAGAAGATAGGTTTGTAGGGAGACAGAAACCCAGGGTCATCCATAGATATTGAAACACCCAGGGCTGGCTGTGGAATTGTGTCCATAATTGGACCCATAGCTCATTTTGCACGAAAGATGTGAGTATTCACAACAAGAAGTCCCCCAGTAGCCTCACTGCACTTTAGAGCAGCCTTGGTTCCCAGAGGAATTAAAAGCCAGGCGGATTGTCAGAGCTTTGGGGATATTCAATTGCTGATTTGGAATATGCAGCTTGGGGCAGGTGTCATGAGTAGGAAGAGGTTGTTAGCGGTCAGAGGTCCTCGGCTCCCCTGGTGCACACTTAACACGGGGAAAGATCCTCATACCTGGTCCTTCCTACACTTAAAGTACACAGACACTTTTTGCCCTAAGCACACACCCCTTCCTCCCCAAATTAAAATTCCCCAATGCATGGAAGTTTCTTAGAAGTGATTTCAGCTTCTGGGAAGCCATTCTGTGAAACTGCCAGGCTCCTGGGTCTGTCCTAATTCTCTGCTCCACACCCACAGCTCTGAACTCACACTTGCAAACTTCATGACCTGCAGGCAAACATTGTTCTGTCCACAGTGTTTATAAAAAACTGAACAGTCCCCCCAAACTGAGAGACTTCACATATAAAAATCGGAATTTCCAATTTCCTCTAATGAGAGTGTGGGTACTCTGCTGACCTTGGCACCAAAGCTATGCGGAGGTGTCACCCTGCCCCTGGATAAGGTGTTGGTTAAGAGCATCTCTTACCTCCTTACCTGCCTGCCCCTTCCCCTTGGCCACTTGCATTTGCACCTCTGACCCTTCTTCCTTCATCTCACATATTATTCATCCTTAGCTTCATCATAAGCGCGGCTAGAATCAGGCAGAGAAGAACCCAGAACTCGCAATTATATTAGCAGTTAGCACTCTCATGAGCAGGGGTTAAAACCAAAGCCTTTGGGTGTATTAGATATTTCATACATCCATAGTCATGAGAAGCGAGGTTAATAAAAATGAATCTTTGGTGTATTAATTGGAGTGAAAGGGAGTATTACTGAATTAATGGAATAAATGGAAAGTCTGATGGATAGAATATTTTTACAGCAATCTGCTTTGTTTAAAAGTCAGGTTTATTAATGTAATTTGCATACAGTGAAATTCACCCTTTTGAGGATAGAGTTTTAATTTTGATGAAGGCGCATGGTCACATAAACACCAATACAATTGAAGTGTAGAAAGAACGTTTCCATCACTTGGCCCAAATCCCAGGGGCCCCTGTGTCGCCACTTCCCTTCCTCTATCTGCAGCCCTTGGCAACCATGATTTTGTTCTCCCTCCGTATGTGTATGTGTGTGTTAGCCGCTCAGTCGTGTCTGACTCTTTGCAACCCCATGGACTAGCTAGCTCACCAGCCACTTCTGTCCATGGAGTTCTCCTGGTGAGAATACTGCAGTGGACTGCCCTTCCCTTCTTCAGGGTATCTCCCCAACCCAGGGATGGAACTTGGGTTTCCTGCATTGCACGCAGACTCTTTACCATCTGAGCCTCCAGGGAAGCCTCTCCATCCTTATAATTTGCCTTCTTCATAATTCCATAAATGTGGGATAGTGCAGTATGCAACTTTTGAATCTTATTTCACTTACCACAATGCATGTAATATTTACCTGTATGTCAGTAGTCTATTCCTTTTTCCTCTTTTTTTTTTTTAAATTGAGGTATGTTTGATTTACAATATAAGTTTCAAGCATATAACATAGTGATTCAAAATTTTAAAAGTTATTCTCCACTCATAGTTATTATAAAGTGTTGGCTCTATTCTCTGTGCTGCGTAATATATCCTTGTAGCTTTTATATTCTTATACATAATAGTTTGTACCTCTTAAGCCCCTACCCTTGTCTTGACCCTCTACATTTTGCTTTACCCACTAGTAATCACTGGTTTGTTCTCTGTATCTGTGAATCTCTCTCTTTTTTTGTTATATTCACTAGTTTGTTGTATTTTTTAGGTTATGCATGTAAGTGATAATATACAGTATTTGTCTTTCTCTGATTTATCTCACTAAGCATAATACCCTTCAGGTCCAGCCAAGTTATTACAAATGGAAAAATTTTGTTCTTTTTATGACTGAATAGTATTCCATTGTATATATACAATGCATTTTCTTTATCCGTAAATCTGTTGATGGACACAAGTTGCTTTCATATCTTGGCTATTGTAAAAAATGCTGCTTTGATCATGAGAGTATGTTACCTTTTTCAATAAGTCTTTTTGTTTTCTTCAGATGTATGCCCATGAATGGAATATCTGGATTTTATGGTAGTTCTATTTGCAGGTTTTTGAGGACCCTCCATACTTTTTTCCACATCAGCGACACCAATTTACATTCCCAGCAATAGTGTACAAGGGTTCCCTTAATCATCAAATCAAAACCGCAATATCACCTCACCTTTTTTAAATGGCTATAATTACAAATAGTCTATTCCTTTTTAATACTCCATAATCCTGTGAATGGATACAGAGCCATTGTTTATTCATTTCCTAGTTGAAGGACATTTGGGTTACTTTCATTTGGGGGGTATTATGAAAAACGTCACTACATTGTTTGGTTGCTAAGTCATGTGCAACTCTTTTGCAACCCCATGGACTGTAACCTACCAGGCTCCTCTGTCTATGGGGCAAGAATACTGGAGAGGTTTGCCGTTTCCTTCTCCATGACAAATGTCACTATAAATATTCACAGACAGATTCATATATAAATGTATTTTCATTTCTTTTAGGAAAATACCTAAGACTGGAATTGCTAGGTGGTATGATAACTGTTCACATAATTTTATCAGAAATTGCAAACTTTTCAAACATGGAAGCAATATGCATTCCCACCAACAAGAGCTCCAGTTGTTCTGTATCTTGGGGACCACTTAATGTTATCCCTTTTGTCTAGTTTGATTTTGTGTAGCAGTTCTAATAGGTGTGTAGTAGTATATCTTTCAAGTTTTAACTTTTATCCTCTGACTTATGATGTCGAATATTCTTCCTTATTTCTTACTATTTCTTATATCTTATTTGGTGCATGTCTTTTTCAAATCTTTTGCCCATTTTTTTAAATTGGTTGTTATTTTCATATTATTGATCTTTGAGGGTACTTTATGTAGTACTTTATTTTATTTATTTATTTATTTTTTATAGTGTGGATACAAGTTTCTTTTCAGATGTGTGTTTATATGATTTCTCCCAGTATGTATCTTTGGAAGAGCAAAGGATTTTTAAATAAAGTTCGGTTTGTTAATTTTTTTCTCTTAATAATTACACTTTTGGTGTCATATCTAAACATCTTTACCTAAGATTTATAAGGACTCTCCAGATGTCTCTAATGATGTTTGGGTATTTTATATCCCTGCTTATTTTTTATCTTTCTGTTCTGTCAGTTATGGAGAAAAGTGTTGAAGTCTCCACCTCAAAGTATTGAAGTGTGTGGGTTTGTCTAGTTTTCATTTCAGTCCTGTCAGCTTTTTCTTTATGTGTTTGAAACGCTGTTTTAGGTACATACACACTTAGAATTATAATGAATTCTTGGTGAACTGGCTTCTTCCTTATTATGTAATATCTCTCTTTATTCTTGGAAACATTCCTTATTCTGAAGTCTGTTTCATGTGATATTAATACAGCTACCTCAGCTTACTTTTGATTAGAGTTTTCATTGTAGTATCTTTTCTGTTTTTTTAAAAAACAATCTGTATTATTTTATGTGGATTGTTTATAGACAGTATATAGTTATACTGTATATTGTATATAGATAGTATATAGTTTGCCTGTTTATCCAGTCTGATAATCTCTGTCTTTTAATAATTGTATTTAGACCACTTATATTTAATGAGATTATTGATATATTAGAATCTATCATCTTGCTTTTTTGCTCTAGGCGCCATTTGTTCTCTCCTCCTTTTTCTGCCTGTTTTCATTCTGAGTATATTTTTTATGATTCCATTTTATCTCCATATTGGTTCATTATTGGCTCATTATTTATGCCTCTTTAAAATTTAGCCATTGCTCTACAAGATATATCTTTAATTAATCGAAACCTAAATTAAAATTATATCAAACTGCTTTATATGCTGTGTAAGAACCTTAAAACAATATATCCCCAGCATTTTCCCCTCTACATTCAATATTCCTTTCCAGGGCTTCCGAGGTAGCTCTTGTGGTAGAGAATTCACCTTTCAATGCAGGAGACATAAGAGATGCAGGTCGACCCCTGGGTCAGGAAGACCCCCTGGAGAAGGGCATGGCAACCCACGCCAGTATTCTTGCCTGGAGAGTCCCATGCACAAGCTGCAGTCCTTAGGGTTGCAAAGAATTGACACGACTGAAGTGACTTAGCACGCACTAAGTCACTTCAGTTGTGTTAGACTCTGCAACCCCGTGGACTGTACCCCACCAGGCTCCTCTCTCCATGGATTGCCATGCCCTGGAGAATCCCATGGAGTGGATTGCCATGCCCTTCTCTAGGGGATCTTCCTTTCCGAGGGACTGAACGCACGTCTCTTGCATCTCCTGTATTGGCAGGCAGCTTCTTTATCACTAGCACCACCTGGGAAGTGACTTAGTAGTATGATCCTTTTCAAGTGCATTCACTTATACCCTGGGCAATGCCTAAGGGAATTTTTCACTTAGAGGTTATGTGTATATACTTTGAAGAAGGATATCAGTTATGTTTAATTGGCTTGCCTTTGTTCTGAGTGGGTACTTCTAATACCTTTGAAACTGTTTTCTCTTTAGGAGTTAATTCTCTGTCCTACCTGTGTGCTGAGCTGAAGGAAAGTGTTTCTATACCTTAGGGGTTTAGAAATCACTGCCTTTAAGGAGAGGACAAAGGTAAAATACAATCCAGCCTAAGTCTGAGTTAGCAAAATTTCCAAGAGAATAGTTATAGCTGTCTCCGAGAGTGACTCCTTGCTTTCTGCAGTGTGTACGTTTCTCTTCTCTATTGAATAATGCTCTTAGTGGCATATTCACACTTGCTAATGTCCGGAACCCTCAAAGACTTGATGTAGAAGACCGTGTCATCTCTATATAATTTTTTTTATTATTGAAGTATAGTTGACATATAGTATTATTTTCAGGTATACAACATAGTGATTGGACACTTATATACACTATGAGTTGATCACCATGAAAAGTCTAATCATTTATCACCGTTATTACAGTAGTATTGACTATATTCCTTATATGTATATTACATTCCCTTGACTTATTTATTTTATAGGTGGAAGTCTGTACCTCTTAATCGCCTTCCATAAAATATTTTTTCTGTCTCCCTTCACACCCTTCATGTTGTTGGTGACATGGGGAGCTATCATTTATGAGTCAATTAAGGATGCCCAGTATCATGGAAGCGTTAGCTTAGTTTTGAGCATCTGTGCTGCCAGTTCCTGAATGAACTGGTCAGAAGCCTCTGGCGTTAGCAGCAGAAACAAATCAGCTAAGGGATCGGGATCTTATGACCCTTAAGGTACACTAAGGGACCAGGTTTCTAAAAGTCTGAAGTTGCCAGTTCAAGGGTTCTGGTACTTGTCATTGATGTCTGGCTTCAGGGTACAACTGGGACATAGGGACTCTAATTACTTTATGTGTTTCTATCTCTGTGCTCATGGTTTTTTTTTAGGTTCCAGGGGGGCATGCATGCATAGTCACTCAGTTGTGTCCGACTCTGTGACTGTATGGACTGTAGCCTGCCATCCATGAGATTATCCTGGCGAGAATACTGGAGTGGGTTGCCGTCTCCTTTTCCAGGGGAATCTTCCTGACCAAGGGGCTGAACCCTTGTCTTTTGCGTCTCCTGCATTAGCAGGTGGATTCTTTACCACTGCACCACCTGGGAAGCCCCAGATTCCAGGGAGGAAGAATCCTTTATCCTTGGCTGAACTTTAGAGTCATCCTGGAAGCTTTAAAAAGTGCTAAATAACCTCCAGACTCTACACCTAAAGGATTGAACCAAGATCTTTGTTGGAGTGGAGTGGAGGTGGGCAAAGAAGCAGTGTTAATCATTTTCATTTTCTAAAAGCTTTTCAGGTGATTCTCAGGTATAGCCAGGAGTGAGAACAGCCCCAGCCCTGGTCCAGCAGAGATTAAGATGATCTGACAGACAGTTCCACCATACTGTACTCAAGGGAGAAAGGCATTTCTCCCAGAGAAAGATTGAAGAACTGTTACCAAAGGAGGCAGGATGGTGGATGTGTGTGCGGCCAAAATTAGAGGAAGGACAGCTCTTCTGAGCTTATTTTGTAGGACTGTGAGACTGTATTATTGAAAAAAAAGGGCTTGAGCCACTTAACACAGTGCCTTCATTTCCAGGTAGTTTAATATAACAGAAACTTACCTTCTCCCAGTTTTGGAGGCAGAAGTCCAAACTCAAATCCAAACAAGGCTATGCTCCCTCCACAGATTCCAGGGAGCTGGGGGGTTCCTCTTTTGCCTCTTTCAGCTTCTGATGGCTTCTGACTTCCTTGGCTGTGACTGCAGCCCTCCCATCTCTGCCTCCAGCTTCACATAGTCTTCTCTGCACATCTTTTCCCTTTCAGCCTTGTAAGGATGCTGGTCATTGATTTAAGGCCCACTCTCATCCAGAATGACCTCATCCCAAGATCTTTAACTCAATTAAATCTGAAAAGACTCTGTTTCCCAATAACACCACATCCATAGATTCTAAGGGGATCAGTCTTTTGGAGGCCACCATTGAGCCCATTACACATGGTAATAGTCACATGAGTAAAAGGTCAATAAATCATAGCCAGGGACTTCCCTGGTGGTCCAGCCATTAAGACTTAGCCTTCCAGTGCAGGGGTTGTGGCTTCAATCCCTGGTCAGGGAACTGAGATCCCACATGCTGCAGGGCCAAAAAGCCAAAACATAAAACAGAAGCAATATTGTAACAAATTCAATAAAGACTTTAAAAATGGTCCACATCAAGAAAAACCTTTAAAAAATAATCATAGCCATTATTATATGTATAGTTATCAAAGCCATGGAGAAGAAGAATCATCCCAAAAATCTAATAGAAATTACACATAAATGTTTCTTAAATGACTGAGACTAATGTGAAAAATAAAAAGCATTAGAAGAACAGTGGATTTGATGACATCGAGGAATAGGAAAAGGTCCTGGAGTGTACCGTGGTGTCCATTTATAATCAACCTAAACAGAGAGCCAGTGGTTTATATTCTGAGACGTCCCTTGATGGACTTCATGCTTAAATACAGCTTACATCTAATTCCATTTGGCTTAGTTTCATAATTCGCTTGATACTGTCTTGAACAGCCCTTCTCCCTCTGGGGTCGCAGAGCCATTGGAAACATCCAGAGCAGCTTCCATGCCTCCCTGAAGTTCATTTTCTCCCCCCAGCTCTGCATTGACTCTTTTTATCTTTCTTGCTCAATCGGTCCCACTGGCCCCTTAATTATAATGTTGGCTTTCCACCGCATTTCCTCACTGTCTCGGTGGACTCCAGTGCTGTGGAAATAGGGATATAACACTGCCCACTTTGGCACGTGGGGGTAGATGAGCAGTCCTTTGAGGCAATAAGGGATTCTCTTATTCTCAAAATAAACAGAGCAACTTTAAGACAAGCACCCCACCCCCAGGATCCCCATAGAACAGAAGGCTGGCTTTGTTCTTATCATGGAATTCCAGCTTAGTGATGATTTTAAGCAGAAATTAAAAAATTAAAAACTCACACCTTAAACAGGAGGTGGCACTGGAAACATGGTTTTCTCTTCACTGGAGACAGTGAGGTTGTGTTTGAGGCCCTGAGACAAGGTTTCTGCACTTGCTCAGTAGAAATGATCTCAGTGTCAAATGATTCAGTTCATTTGTCATTACCTCTTTAGTTGCATATGCTGAAAAAAAAAAAAAAAACAAACCACCAGCTTATACAAATGGTACCAAAGCCAAAAAATAAAAAATCATAAATAAAATAGGGGTTGTTTAAAAATGTATTAGGTTAAGTAACTTTAAAAAACTCAGAGAGGCTTCAGGCATGGCTGGATCCAGAGATCTGTTAATGTCACTAGACTCTGTTTCTTTCCATCTGTTTCCTCTGTTCTCTGTGTCGGCTTCATTTCTAACTGGTCATCATTGTAACCAGCAGCTCAACGTTTACTTTCTATCCACACAATACACCCCGATGAGAATTAAGTGGCTTCCTAAATGACTGTAGAAAAGGTTGATGGTGTGAATCTCTTGGTGCTCACTGGAGTCCCTGGCCCAACTCTTACCCAGCCACTGTGATGGGAGGGGTGGAGTCTCTGAAGCATCAGGACTGGAACACACCAATGCAGGCGTCTCAGGTCAACTGCATCTGAAAGACTAGGAAAGAGAGTGCTGAAGTGTCTAGAGACAAATCAGGCTGTGTCAGATAAAACGGAATGGATGCTAGGCAGGCAGGACCCTATCCAGCCAACAAAAGAACGAAAGGAAACCAAAGGCCAAGTGCATGTCTGCTTCTCAGATGCATAGTTAAAGCCCTTGGGGCATCCCATGGCAAGGTCCGCTTGCTGCTGCTTTTGCCATTGCTGCAAATGCCGTTCACTGCAAATTGCTTCTTTTGTCAATGCTGCATTATTTGATTCCCAATCATTTCCACTGTGTCATCTTCCAACTCAAGGACATCCAACTCCAAACACACCTTCTGTTCTGGGGAATCTTCTGTTTTCTGTTTGCTTTGCCTTTCTTCCTTTCATTCATTCTTCCCACCATCAAACATTCCTCGGTAGCAGCGCTGCTTACAATAACCAACACTTGGAAGCAACCTGAGTGTCCATCGACAGAGGAATGGGTAAAGAAGACGTGGTGCATATACGCAGAGGAGTATTACCCAACCACAGAAAAGAATGACATAGTGCCATTTGCAGCCACATGGATGGACCCAGAGACCATCATACTGAGTGAAGAAAGTCAGGCAGGGAAAGACAGATACCAGATGCTATCATATCTTAAAAAATGACAAAGATAGACTAGTTTATAAAACAGAAACAGACTCACAAAGCAGACTTCTCTTCTCTGCTTTCAAACTCGGCACTGTCATCACTTGTGCTGATTGTTCCTGCTATGGGCCAGTCATCTCCCCAGCTATGGCCTAGCTCTTGGACACCTCCCTCAAGTGTTGATGACTGGAGGTGTCTGCCAGCAGTGGCTTGACTGGGAGGTTCCTATGAGTCCTGAGGTCCACTCTTCTGCTTACAGAGAAGCAGGACGTCTGTCAACATCATCTTCTGACTCTTCCTCAGTNCCCCAGCTATGGCCTAGCTCTTGGACACCTCCCTCAAGTGTTGATGACTGGAGGTGTCTGCCAGCAGTGGCTTGACTGGGAGGTTCCTATGAGTCCTGAGGTCCACTCTTCTGCTTACAGAGAAGCAGGACGTCTGTCAACATCATCTTCTGACTCTTCCTCAGTGGTCCAGGAGTCCTTTTTCTTTTATTGTAGTGTTGATGATTTACAGTCTTGTGTTAATTTCAGGTGTACAGCAATGATTCACTTATATTCGTTCATTTTTAGATTCTTTTCTCATTTTACATTATCACAGAATGCTGAATAGAATTCCTTGTGCTACACAGTAGGTTCTTGTTGGTTTTCTATCTTATGGATATCTTATAAGAGTGTAGGTATTTTCATCCAAAGCTCCTGATTTATCCCTCCCCACGCCCCCAATATTTACCCTTCAGCATCCAGTCCCATTACTTCATGGGAAATAGACGGAGAAACAGTGGAAACAGTGTCAGACTTTATTTTGGGGGGCTCCAAAATCACTGTAGATGGTGAATGCAGCCATGAAATTAAAAGATGCTTACTCCTTGGAAGAAAAGTTATGACCAACCTAGATAGCATATTCAAAAGCAGAGATATTACTTTGCCGACTAAGGTCCGTCCAGTCAAGGCTATGGTTTTTCCAGTGGTCATGTATGGATGTGAGAGTTGGACTGTGAAGAAGGCTGAGCACTGCAGAATTGATGCTTTTGAACTGTGGTGTTGGAGAAGACTGTTGAGAGTCCCTTGGACTGCAAGGAGATCCAACCAGTCCATTCTAAAGGAGATCAACCCTGGGATTTCTTTGGAAGGAATGATGCTAAAGCTGAAACTCCAGTACTTTGGCCACCTCATGCAAAGAGTTGACTCATTGGAAAAGACTCTGATGCTGGGAGGGATTGGGGGCAGGAGGAGAAGGGGATGACAGAGGATGAGATGGCTGGATGGCATCACTGACTCGATGGGCGTGAGTCTTTAGTGAACTCCGGGAGTTGGTGATGGACAGGGAGGCCTGCCATGCTGCGATTCATGGGGTCACAGAGAGTCAGACAGGACTGAGCAACTGAACTAAACTGAACTGAACCATAAGTTTGTTTTCTATGTCTGCAGGTCTGTTTCTGTTGTGTAATTGTTTGTTTGTGTCACTGTTAAAAATTAAATTTCACATATGAGTGATATCATATGATATTTGTCTTTCTCTGTCTGACTTACTTCACCTAGTATGGTAATCTCCAAGTCCATCTGTATTGCTGCAAATGCCATCATTTCATTCCTTTTTATGGCCGAGTAACATTCCATTATATATATGTGTGTGTGTGGTGTGTGTGTGTGTGTACACACCACATCTTTACCCATTTCTCTGTGGTTGGGCATTTACGTTGCTTCCCTATCTTGGCTATGGTAAACACAAGAGCACATAAGAACGTGAGAGTGCTACAAACTCAGGAGCACCTGTATCTTTGTGAACAAGAGTCCCAGATCTGAGGAATTTTTTTTTAGGGGGGTGGGAATGGTGCTGTGTGGCATGGCTTGCAGGATCTCAGTTCCCCAACCAGGAATTAAATCTAGGCCCTTGGCAGTGAAAATGTGGAGTCCTATCCACTGGACCACCATGGAATTTCCAATCTGGGGAGTTTTATTCTCTTCCTCCAAATACATGTGTTACCAAACACACATGTTACTCAGTTTCTTATCCAATTACTGTGACTCCTGTAGAGACAGTCCTTACTTTGATAACCTGGGGGAAGCCCACAGTGTCCTCCTCAACATACACCAACTGTGTCTTGCTTAGGAACATCCTCCATTCAGACTCTTCCTGACTATCAGTGAGATCATGCTGTCCTCTTCTCAAAACCCTCTAGAAACTCCCATCATATTTAGAGCTAAAGCCACAGTGCATTCCATGATCTACAAGGTGCTACATGAACTACATGACCCCCAGCATCCTTCTGACCTCATCTCAACCCCAGTGCCCTCACATAGGCACTTTGTTCCAGTCCCCTGGGCTGCCTTGCTGGTTCTCACCATCACTAGGCTCCCACCTCGGGGCCTCTGCACACGCCTGCTGTTGAGTAGCATCTAGGTATCCACTGGAACCATTTCCTTTGTCTNTCATCTCAACCCCAGTGCCCTCACATAGGCACTTTGTTCCAGTCCCCTGGGCTGCCTTGCTGGTTCTCACCATCACTAGGCTCCCACCTCGGGGCCTCTGCACACGCCTGCTGTTGAGTAGCATCTAGGTATCCACTGGAACCATTTCCTTTGTCTCTGCCATCTGCTGTTCTTCATTGTGGGACTTTCTGTTCCCTTTTTCTATTGTGCTTTTTTTTTTTTTTCTTTTCACTTATCACCACCTGATAATCCATAAATTTCACCTACTTGGGTTTTGTTTTCTTCTTTTGGCTGCACTGGGTCTTTGTTGTGGCATATATTGGCTTTCTCTTGTTACAGCCTGTGGACTTTTCTTGTTGCGGTTCAAAGGCTTCTGGTTGTGTGTGGGCTTCTCATTGTGTTGACTTCTCCTGTTGTGGAACACAGGCCCTAGAGCATGCAGGCTCACTAGTTTTATCTTGTAGGCTCTCTCGTTGCCGCCAAGGCATGTGGGATCTTAGTTCCCAAACCTAGACTTGAACCCACATCACTTGTAGTGGAAGGCGGATTCTTAACCTTTGGACCACTAGGAAAGTCCCTCACTTATTTGTTTAGCTGTCTTCCTTTCCCCTAGAATTTAAGCCCCATGAAAACAGAATTGCTTTTCTATTTTGTTCACTTCTGTATGTATCTGTTTTGCTCATTAACCTCAGTGCCTGGCACATATGAGGCCCTTAATACTTGGTGAATGAAGAAATGAATACATGACTTAATTCTCTCTTTGGCTTCTCATACTATCTGACTTTTACCTGAGTTCATCTCTTTCGGTCTTGGTTGCACAGAAAAATGGGTAGGTACGTTTGATGCACTGAAAACCTCTAGATAGCCACCGTTTTATCAATTGTCACCAACTGAGAATCACATCTGCCACTGTCCTTTCTCTCCATCAGTCACTCCAGGAAGTTGTCCCTTAGTTTGGAGGTGAGAATGTTCATAATAGTGTGATGCTCAAAGGAGCTGGCCAGGTGCAGTGTTTTTGAGTCACTGAGTTTATTTCTAAACGCCCATCCTGCTCTGTATTCTCTGCCTCTTCCTTTCAGGGGAGAACAAGGAGGGGCCCCTGCTTGGCAGATAATAGTTTCTCAGAAATGTACATATGAAACAAATCAACTTAAAACAGAGACCAGAATTTCACTGCAAACAGTGGAAAGCATCCTTGATTAGGACTTTCTCTTAACAACTGAGTAAATTACGGAAAGAGTGGAAAGTGGCTGCAGACGGGTACAAGATATCTTGTGGGGGTGATGGAATTATACCAAAATTAGTATCAATTATGGCTTGATCCAAGTGCTCAGTTATGACATCAGAATCTTTTTTTCCCTTTGGTTCTTAGCTTTGCCTATTATGGTGTTGAGTTCGTTTTTAGGTTCCATGTGGTGGGTCTTGGCTGTCCTGAGCTCCCACCCTTGCAGAGTCAAGGTCGACTATCCTTTACCCAATTTCCGATGTACCCAGGAAAGGGCATACTCTGTCTCCTTGGCCCTGTTTGGTTCATGAGCACTTCTGAACCAGCCAACTTGGTCTGTAAAAGACAATGTGCTCTAATGATCCTGTCTGGGGGCTGTGGGAGGAGTTTGCAAGGACTGTCAGTAGGGTGCAGAGGAAAATTAGGGTGCTGTTACCAGAAAAAGGGTGTGTGATTGGGGCCATTCAAAAACCCAATAAATATTCCTACGTCTCCAAATTCCAGAGTGTAAGCTACATGGGTAGGGAAGACAGAGAAAAGTCATGCAAACAAATTGTCTTTCCTGCTCAGAAATCTGAGTTTCATGTGTATGAACAGGAGGCAGCACCGAAGATGTGTTTTCCTAACTGAGTTTGTGTCATACTTGCCTGAACCGGAGATAAGCAAGCATCATTTACCATTTGTGTGGCAACCTCGCCGTCTCTTCCATATCAGAGGCAAAAAGATGCAAGAGATGGACCTGAGTACTGCATGGAAAGACAAAGGCAGGACCCAGACAGAGCTTAGTTCAGCGTGTTAGGACCTCAGCCTCACCTGAGAACTCCTAATTGAGGGCAAGTCTTGGGGTTCACAGCAGCCTGAATCAAATTTCTGCTCTGTTGTGTGTGTGTGTGTGTGTGTGTGTGTGTGTGTGTGTCTGAGTGTCTGTGTGTGTGCTTAGTTGCTCAGTCATGTCCAACACTTTGTGGCCCCATGGACTATAGCCCCCCAGGCTCCTCCGTTTATGGGGATTCTCCAGGCAAGCATACTGGAGTGGGTTGCCATACCCTCCTCCAGGGAATCTTCCCAACCTAGGGATCAACCCAGGTCTCCTGTACTGCAGGCAGATTCCTTTACCATCTGAACCACTAGGGAAACCCTAGTGTAGAAATGGGCGTTATTTAATCCCACGGACACTCAGGTTCTGGATCTATGCAGTAGGGCCAGGAAAACACATCTCATGGAGTTATTGTAAAAAGTTCCGATGGGCTATTGTATATATTTTTAAAAAATCTTTTGGCTGGCAAAGCTTGTGGGATATAGTTCCCTGACCAGGGATCAAATCCTTGCTCACTGGCCTTGGCAGTGTGGAGTCTTAACCATTGGATGCCCAGGAAAGTCCCTGGGCTATTGAGTATCTGACTTTTCTTTTCTATTTGCCTACATTCCAGCCACACTCCCCATCCTACTCTCTACCCTGGGAGGCTGACCTCTGCAGGGAACACTTCCTGTGCCTGCTGCTTGCCATCTGGAGTTGCCCAGTGGGGGTGCTTGTAGGAGGTCAGAGAGTAGGAAGAGAGGCTGGAATATATCTTCCCTGTCTGCTCCCCGTGCCTCTGTCCTCCATGACCCTGACTCCTCTCTGGAGTCCTCTGTCCAAGGCTCCTGCTTTCACTGGGGTCAGGAACACTTCCTTCTCCTCCTGCCTCTTTATTTTGATTTATATTTCTTTTATTGGAGTGTAGTTCATTTACAATGTTGTGTTAATTTCTGGTATACAGCAGAGTGATTCAGTGATATATAGGTATGTGTGTATACATTCTTTTTCACATTCTTTTCTATTATACCTTATCTTAGAGTATTGAATATAATTCCCTGTGCTCCACAACAGGATCTTGTTATTTACATATTGTATGTATAATAGTGCTAATCCCAGCTTTCCAATCCATCCCTTCCCATCTCCCTTCCCCCTTGGCAACCACAAGCCTGTTCGCTATGGCTGTGAGTCTGTTTCTGTTTTGTAGATAAGTTCATTCGTGTCATATTTTGAATTCCACGTGTAAGTGAGAATCATGTGGTATTTGTCTTTCTCTTGCTGACTTGCTTCACTTAATACGATCATCTCTAGGTCTGCCTACATTGCCTTAAATGGCATGATTTCATGCTTTCCTATGGCTGTGTAATATTCCATTGTATATGTGTACCACATCCTCTCTATCCATTCATTTGTTGATGGACATTTAGGTGTTTTCCATGTCTTGGCTACTGTGAAGAGTGCTGCTGTGAGCACAGGGGTGCGTGGGTCTTTTTAGATTAGAGTTTTGTCTGCATTTGTGGCTAGGAGTGGGATTGCTGGGTCATACAGCAACTCTATTTTTAGTTTTCTATAGGAACCTCCATACTGTTTGCTACAGTGCCCCCTTGTCGCTTTAGATGATACTTACCTTCCCCCATGTCTTATCTTAGGAGCCAAAATTACTTTCTTATTTCCTCCTTAAGTAGTCCCTTCTTAAAGGCACTTGAACCATCTGCATTAGATTCTATTTCCTCCTGATGGACACATTCGCAGATAAAACTCACACATATAGTGGAAAAGAGTTGGATGCCTGTTGTTACTATGTGTAAACAAGCTTAAACCTATAGACAGATTGTAAGAACAAGTGCCTAGAGCTTTGATCCCCTGAGCTGTCTCAGAGGGTTTGACCAAATACCTGCGTACCACCTTTGAATCGTTGCTGAGTGTTTTCTTACAAACAAAGACTCTCTCTTCTAGGACCAAAACATATCTTGGAGATCAGGAATAAACATTGCTGCCTGGCTACTGTACTGTCCTCAGACCCTAACTTAGCGTCCTTTGTTGTCTCAGTAATATCCTTCATGTCATGGGACTTTGTTTTCCTTCCTTCTTTCCCTGAGTTTCTTGACCTTAAGAGTTTCGAGGATTACAGGCTGCTTATTTGTGGCTTGCATCTCGACTTAGTCTTGTCTGATGTCTTCCCATGCTTGGATTCTGATTCAGTACCTTTGGCAGGAGTGTCCCAGAAGGGATGCTCTGCTCTCACCATTTGGCATTGGATCGGGTAGGATGCGATTTAAATCTGTCACAGTGTTAATGGTACTCACCTGATTGCTTGGTGAAGGTGCTGCTTGCCAAGCTTCTCTACAGTGAAGCTACCCTTAGTTGCTTTAAAACTAACAAATATTCTGTGAAAAGAGGTTCAGGGCCAATGTAAATGCTTCTTATTAGCATGTCAGTATTTCATTGATGAATTTATTAACAGAATGGATTCATGGATTTCATCTGTACTCTGTGGCTTATATTTCATTACCATCACTGGATATTTTGATGCTTAGAATATCTTCAGTTTGGCAGTGGGAATCATTTTATAATGACTCCTATGTCCTTTTGATGTGTCCTGTGTCCTCAGTGTTCTTTAAGCATTTTCTTTCTTTCTAAATACAAGAACTTCCAGGCTTATCTTGTAGTTTCACTGTCCCACTCCTAAAATCAGCTCAGTTCCTTTTCGCGAGAGATTGGTGCTTAGAAACCAAAGCTTAGCCTCTAGATGTGCTCATTGCTACTGGGGTTCTCTAATCAGAAAATAGTGGTGCAGTAACATTTCTGTCTGTCTCAAAAACCATGCGTTCACACAGATCTCTCAATGCACAACAATGCAAGGCTCATATAGGCTTGTCCATTTTTTATTTCTAACTCCTGTCTCATCTCTCTATACAGGTTCTTCCCCCTGCTGTCTTCACCTCAGTCATCTCAGAGTCAACGCCTGGGGTTGACTGCCCCCTGGCCCCACTAAGGCTATGATACCCAAGCTCCCCATCCCAGGTGGCTGCTCTTCCAGCCAGTCAGCCTCTGACAACCCAACTCCGGGCCCCTACGTTCCTCCCTATATGCATCAGGACACTCCTGATGGTGTTGGTCTGAGTTATTCTGAAAGTGGAAGAGTCAGTTTGTATTCTTATTTGGATTCAGCTGTATCATCGTCTTGGAAAATGTCTGTACATGTTAAACTAAAGGAGTGTGCCGCAAGCTCTCTGTGTCAAGGTGTCCATCTCTGACCAAAGATGACTATGGACCACATCACACTGGACAGCTGCCTTGTTTCAGGCAGGACAAAGAAGGAGTTTGTGATGCCCCTTTATTGTCTCTGATAAGCATCAGTGATTACCAAGACACCAGGTGTAGGGGATCCTAAACAAACTCAATTAAAATATCTTTGCTTTTGTAGTACCTAAGAGGTATTCTTATGCATATAAACACTGCTCTTTTTTCCCTAATCAGTGAGCAGTGTTCTCAAAGGAGCTTTAATGTGACAAATATACTTATTTATATATGTATGTATGTGTGTATAAACTTATTTACTCCTCACAGTGACCCCAGGAGATGAATACAATCCTTATATCTGTGAGCACCAGAGTCTTAATGATTCAAGTAAACCAAGAAATCAGGATTTTAGAAAACTGTGAAGGGGCCCAGATTTCCAGTTTTGGCAACATTTCAAAATATGTTAAATGCGCTTTGATTTAAACAGTCTACGCTATGGCCTCAGGTTAGCCAATTGTCCATTCCTGCCTTTGACCACTGAACTTTGGTAGGAAGGGTGAGGGACTAGAACTGGCCCTGTTGGGATACAGTCTTGTGTAGCTATATCAGTTACATTGAAATACTGAAGTTCCAGTCCGCATGGTTGAAATTAGGAGAAGAACCCTTCTCAGAAGAAGCGATGTGTTGGTACCAGAAGAAGGGAGAGAAGGGGTGTTAGGCAGACCAAATTACTGTCCCTTGAAGTAGGATCCAGGTACACTTGGCAGAGATGGGAGGAATGAGTAAAGATGTTGGATGAGAGACAGAGAGAGAGGAAGCTTGAAGGGGAGTGCTGGCTTTATCGAATGAGGATGGTTTCCTAATACTCCCATGGCTGAACTGATGTCTGGGAAGAATTTTGCTGCTTTTTCTTTAAATACTTAAGTCAGGGTTTCTCAACCCTAATGACATTTTGGACCAGATAATTCTTTGTTGGGGAGATAGCCTGTGTAGCACTAGACGCCAGTGTCGCCAACTACCCATGTAGTGACAACTAACAGTGTTTCCAGACATTGCCAAATGTCTCCTGGGGGAAAACAGCCCTCATTGGGAAACATGAGTTTAAACATTGCCCACTGTGGGTAAAGGACTTCCTGCACCGTAATATTATTTTTAAATTTTTTTACTTGGAAATAATTTTAGACTTTAAGAAAAGTTGCAAAATCTTACAAAGAATCCCATATACCTTTCACCTAAATTTCCCTAAATTAACATTTTACCACATTTGCTTTAGCATTCTTTTTCTGTTTATGTCTCTCTCTAAATACTTTATTTTGTTTATTTATTTTTATTTTTTTGGCCATGCTGTGTGGCATGAAGGATCTTAGTTCCCTGACCACAGATCAAACCTCTACCCCCTGCAGTGGAAGCACAGAGTTTTAACCACTCAACTGCCAGGAAAGCCCCCTCTCTATATATATATATTTTAAATGTATATAAGTGTATATATTTTTTCTAAACTAATTATATTCATGATTGCTTGCACATGACTCCTTTTCTTGTATATTTCCTTGAAGCAAGGGCTTTCATTTACTGCTTTACAGTGATCAAAATCAAGACTAGAACTGTCTTTACAGTACTATTACATCTGCATACTTTATTCAGATGTTGCCTATCGTCCCATCATATCATTTATAGCAAAAAGAGAGCTAGGTTTTTCATGGTTCAGAATGCAATCCAGGATTCTACCTGCACTGTCAACTTCTTTTCGTGATTTTAAATCACAAACAGTTCCTCAGCCTGTGTTTGTCTTTCATCATCCTGAAGAGTGCAGGCCAGTTTTTTCGTAGAATGTCTCTCCATTTGATCCGTATCGATTCTGAAGTCATAGCTGTATTCCATTTGAATAGATCTGGCCCTCTGGCCACTGGGTTCTGAGTTTGGATGATTATATATTCTATGTCGTCTTAGTATTAATCAGACGTCACCAGCAACTCCTGAAGGACCCATCCTCTCCTTTAATGTCCTGGTTAGCGCAGCAGAGGGCTTCCAAGGGGGCTCAGTGGTGAACAGTCCGCCTGCCCGTGCAGGAGACACGACTTTGATCTCTGGGTTGGGAAGATCCCCTGAGGAAGGAAACGGCAGCCCACTCTAGTATTCCTGACTTGGAAATCCCATGGTCAGAGGATCCTGGCAGGCTACAGTCCACGGGATCGCAAAAGAGTCAGATACAACTTAGCGACTGAACAGTAAGGACAATAACGTGGCGGAAGACCCCAGAAGCCTGCTCATAGGAGATCCCTTCTCCCCCTCCTTCAATCCAGCTCTTTCTGGGGTGGTCTGACCTCAAGGTTGCTTTGTTTCTTCCGCTCCCACCTCCTTACAGAATTCTGTTGCTCGGAGTCTCTTAGAGACAGACGTTTGGAGGCACAGCTGGCTCTGTGGCTTGGGTCCCACACACCCTCCAGCTGCAGGGAAAGGATCCTACACTCCACTTTCCTGGCACAACAGAGTTCGGGTTGTGAGTTTTTTGGTTTTTTTTTTCAAGCTAGTTTTGGTAGTTCGGCTAGTAAAGAATCCACCTGCATTGCAGATCCTGGTTTGATTCCTGGATTGGGGAGATCCATTGGAGAAGGGATACGCTCCCCACTACAGCATTCTTGGGCTTCCCTGGTGGCTCAGCTGGTAAAGAATCCACCAGCAATGTGGGAGACCTGGGTTCGATCCCTGGGTTGGGAAGATCCCCTGGAGAAGAGAACAGCTGCCCACTCCAGTATTCTGGCCTGGAGAATTCCATGGACTGTATAGTCCATGAAGTCGCAGAGAGTCGGACACAACTGAGTGACTTTCCCTTTTAAAATGTACTCTTAATTAATTAATTAATTTTTGACTGTGCTTGGTCTTCATTGCTGCATGGGCTTTGCTGGAGGTGAGTGAGAGCTACTCTCTAGTTGCGGTGTGCGAGCTTCTCACTGTGGTGGCCTCTCTTGTTGTGGAGCACAGGCTTTAGGGTGCCTGGGCTTCAGCAGCTGTGGCCCCCAGGCTCTAGAACACAGGCTCAGTAGCTGTGGTGCATGGGCTTAGTTGCTCCGAGGCATGTGGGATCCTCCTGGACCAGGGATTTAACCCACGACTCCTGCATTGGCAGGCGGACTCTTTACCACTGAATCACCAGGGAAGCCCCCAGGTTGTGAATTTATGAGGATGTTCAGAAAGGTGAGAGGACCGCGGGAGACCCTGTGTTACTGCTGGGAGCAGTTGTTCTGACATGCTGCTGGGTCCAACTCCGCTCCAGTCTGAGAAGCCTGACATACACCACTGTACCCAGGTGTCACCTGTACACAAGCCCCTCGTCGCAGACTTCTGTTCAGTGACAGTTGAAGGGGAAAAATGTTCAGCTCCCTGCTTCTCCCCACTGCCTTTGCTGCCCCAGGCATAAGCTGCCTTGCCTGGTGTTCCCGCTGCTCCTGGAAAAAGTGCTTACACACTTCGGGCACTCACACCCTCAGGATGTACATGTTAGTTTTCAGACACCAGGGAATCTAAACTCCTATTTAGGGAAAAAAATAAAGTTCCCATCTCTGTGGGTCATCGTCCTGTTAATACATCCATTTGCCTAACTACATGAAACACTGGACATCTTTACTGGCTTAAAGGTGACGTCACAGTTTTCTCCAGGAACTTAGGGTCCTTGGTGTGGAGGGGTGCAGCTGAAAGCATGCAACACACATACACACACGCAACATCACATGCACACACACACACACACACACACAGAGACTCATTTTGGAGGATTTTTTGGAAAGAAAGGCGATATGCCCAAGAGGTGTATTTAAATCCCTATCTTCAAAGACAGAAAATTGCTCATAACTTTTAAATCAGTATTTTCTAATTTGCAGTTTATATTCTGTGATTCTCAACAATTCTTGTCATCATTAGCATCATCCATGCTTCCGTTTACTTAGTGACAGTCTTTCTCTATATCAAATCTTTTAATCTGAGCTTTGCCCTAAGCGGTACTTTCCACAAAAGTCACTGTTTTCCGTGCTAATTGTGTTTTTCCCCCAAAGAGTAAAACACATAACTGCTAATATGTTTAAAAGTCCTTCTGCCTTTACCCCAATTTATCTCAGACTCCAAACCTTGGCAGATGCTGGCCTACAGGGCAGCAGCAGCAGCTGGCAATAGGAACCTTTGATAACTGTTGCTTTTTTTCCCCATGATCCGAATATTCTGATTGTATCCACCATTGTATAACTTGGAACCAGGGCTTCAGGACCAGGTGGAAGAATCCCATTAAACTGTGATCAGTTTGGAGGCTCCTCAGTTGGGTGTTGAATTGTTCCAGACATGGTTCTCATTATATGCAGTATCAAAGGCTGCATTTCTCAAGTGTAAATTAACATATATGCTCTTTCCAAATAAGTCTAAAAACCCAGAGGTTTTTCTCCTCTCCTTCTCTCAGAGGGATATACCATTCCTTAAGACTCCTCTTCCATTAATGAATTATTTTTTAAAATGTATCTCTTTGGCTGCACCAGGTCTTAGTTGGAACATGAAGAATCAGATCTTTGTTGAGGCATGTGGAATCTACTTCTCCGACCAGGGATTGAACCCAAGCCCTTTGCCTTGGGAACACAGAATCTTAGCCACTAGACCACCAAGGGAGTCCCCAGGACGTCTCCTTTCATTGCCTGATGTTCCTTCCCTCCAATGCTGAAGATGAGGCGGGGAACAGCCATCTCAGTTGAGTGAATGGAGCGCTTCCTTGAGTAGGAGGAACTGAAACTGAACAGATGAGAGACAATGAAGAGTCTTGATGGGTTTTGAGTCCCTGGGTTATTTCCTATTTTCTTCAAGGCTTGATTCCTGCACCTGGGTGATAACCCTGGGGATGCTTCCACCAAGCCCCTGTGCTGGTCTGCCCTCAGGCTCATCCCTGTTTCTCCCAGCTCACTTCTGCATCCCCGGGAACTGGACCTCCCAGGTTCCCTAAACACCTGCGTCCATTAGGAGGCAACGAAAAGGGCTCTAGAAAGATTGAAGCTGAGAAGCCGAAGAATTCCTTTCCTTCTCTTGCTTTGCTTCTCTCACTGCCTGTGGCTCAGGGCTGGGTCTTCTCAGTGACCCTGGTGGCCACGAGGTCGCTCCACCCTCTGTGTCCTGTTTGGTGCTTTGGGCCTGGCACTGGTCTCAGGGAAACGACTCCCCGCACTGTCCTTCCATCGCTGGGGCTGGCGATGGCTCCTAGGGCGGCTGATAGCTGGCTGCCTCGCCGTCCGTCTTTGGCTTCTGAGCTTTTGCATCCTTGTATCATGAAGTCTTTGTGGTCCAATCCTAGTGTCAAAATAACTCCAGCAGTTTCTGTTTTTCCAACTGGATCCTGACAAAATCACCTTTTTTTTTTTTTTTCCTCACTCAGGTTCAAGTTTGCTTTCTGCTTGCAACTGAAAGAAGCCTAACCAAAAAGGGTGTAAGGAAATATACTTAGGTGAGGCCCTTGGACATGGCCTGTCTTCTTCAGGTTCCAGCCCTTCCCCACTCCCAACCTGAGTTTGTGTCCGTGAAAAGGAGGTCAGTCATCCTGCCAGTGCCCACACGGAGCAGATGTGCGAATTGGAGTTGTTTTGTTTTTCTGCTGGCTCTGTTAGAATGTTAGCTGCCCAAGAGCCACAGGTTTTGTTGTTTTCATCTACGCTGAATCCTCGGTGCCTGGAGCAAGGGCTGGGTACATAGTAGTGTCACCTGAAAAAAATATACACAACCTAAAACTTAAGAATTGTGTTTTATTGGGTGGACTTGCTGAAGACTCAACCCCAGCATACAATCTCAGAGAGCTCTGAAGGACTGCTCCAAGGAGGTAAGAGAGGAGCTGGGATTGTAGTTTTCCCAACAAAAACCAAGTCAGAAAGTGGAAAGGTTACTGTTAGTTAAAAACAGACATCTCAAATTAATGAATTTACTGCTTTGTATGGGAAGATATCAGAGAAGGCAATGGCAACCAACTCCAGTACTCTTGCCTGGAAAATCCCATGGATGGAGGAGCCTGGTGGGCTGCAGTCCATGAGGTCGATAAGTTGGACACGAATGAGCGACTTCACTTTCACTTTTCCCTTTCATGCATTGGAGAAGGAAATGGCAACCCACTCCAGTGTTCTTGCCTGGAGGATTACAGGGACGGGGGAGCCTGGTGGGCTGCCGTCTCTGGGGTCACACAGAGTCGGACACGACTGAAGTGACTTAGCAAGTGACTTAGCAAGTCACTGAAGTGACTTAGATACAAGAGCCTGGGCTCATTGAAATCCTTCCTTTGATATGCATCTCAATTATCCCAGGCCAGTATGCTGCTTTTCTCTCCTGAATCCCCCCAGGGTGCTCCGTCAACATCCTTTGTTTACTCTTGGGGTAGGCTACATTCTTCATTCACAGCAGACTTCAGGTACAAACCTGTTAATTAGGGCTTTCCTACCTTTCCTACGGCTCAGTGCTAAATGATTTACTTGCTGACACCGGAGACTTGGATTCAACCATTGGGTCAGGAACATCCCCTGAAGGGGGAAGTGGCAACCTACTCCAGTATTCTTGCCTGGAGAATCCCATGGACAGAGAGAGGAACCTAGTGGGCTACAGTCCATGGGATCCCAATGACTTGGACATGACTGAGGACGCACGCACATTAACCGAATGCCTAGAAAGGCAGTGAAATCAACTTTAATATAATAGATGGAAGAGAATAGACACTCTCAGAGTACATTACACATGGTAGGTCTGCATATTCTGGGTGTGGGGTGTGTGTGTGTGTGTTTTGGCTTGCATTGTAAAATATACTTCTTATAAAAGATCTTAAGAAAAAAGTTTCAAAGCCAAGGATCAAGACTTCAGGGCAGGTCCTTGCATGTAAACAGTAAGGAGTTTTATAAATCTAGCACGTAGTTTCTCCTGAATTTTTCTCCATCAGCATCACGAATCTCCTTTTTCATCGAGGTCCCCAGCACCTCTCTGGCGTCAGCATGCGTCTCTCCCCAGTGTATACCCTGCTTTCCCACTTGTCCAGTTAACTTTAATTCTGCAATCTAGGTTACTGTTTCCTGCAGAAGCGTTCATTTGTTCACAAACTTAAGATTTTAAAAACAGAAGCTTTTAGTGATAATTAAGAAAAGTCACAGTGTATGTAGATTTTCTGTCTTGCCTTGAATGCAAACTATCATTCCCTTTACCCAGAGCTTTTCCATTAATTGGGAAAAAAAATCTGCCGACACTGGGGGACTACTTGAGGGCACCCCGTCTCTCTCTCTCTCTCTCTCTTCTTTTTAATAAAAACAGGACCAAGACTTCCCTGGCGATCCAGTGGTTAAGACTCTGAGCTCCCAGTGCAGAGGGTACAGTTTCAATCCCTGGTCAGAGAACTAAGATTTCACATGCTACAAGGGAACTAAGCCTGAGTACTGCAACTATGTACTGAGCCTGTGTGATCTGGAGTCCACGAGAGGCAACGAAGATCCCAAGGGCTGCAACTAAGACCCAGCTCAGCCAAATAAGTAAAACAAAAATAAAATGTCAAAAAAAAAAAAAAANCTCTTTCACTTTCCTTTTTCTCTTTCGTCAAGAAGCTCTTTAGTTCTTCTTCATTTTCTGCCATAAGTGTGGTGTCATCTACATATCTGAGGTTACTGATATTTCTCCCAGCAATCTTGATTCCAAGTTGTGCTTCATCCAGTCCAGCATTTCACATGATGTACTCTGCATATCAGTTAAATAACCAGCATGATAATATACTTCTTTCCTGATTTGGAACCAGTCTATTGTTCCATGTCCAGTTGTAACTGTTGCTTCTTGACCAAGAGTTGTGGAGAGGATAAATACATCCCTTTTCTTTTGCAAATGCATCTTATTCTTTTTTCTTTGCCTGAGAGCAAATGTAGTATGTATGAACCTCCGTAAGGATGCAGAAATGGCACTTGCTAAAATTGTATGTGAGAGAGAGTGTTGTCTGTGCGTGCACATAGCGTGAGTGTGTGTAAGCATTAGAAACAGCCTTCTGGAAGCCTAGAATATAATCTGTTTGAGGAGAAAGCATCAGCAGACATGGAACCATGATGGGAAATTTTTCTTGCAAATTTCAAAAGTCTTGCTTCAATGGTCACTTCAGACAGTTTCCACTCAAAGATCCTCTAGACGTGAAGGTTCAGAGGTGGAGAAGTGTGAATCTGGCCAGTTGGGTTACAAAGGGTGCCTTAAACGGCAGTGTGGATGGGAAGAAAGACTGGTTTGAATGTGGAATGTGGCTGGAGGGCACACTGTAATCTGGCAATGATGCGAACCATTGTGCAGAGTGTGGAGTTGTCATGGATGGGGTCTAAGAGGAGGGCTGATGGCCAGTGGGTTCATCCCCAGCAGAGTATGGGACATGGGGTTTGCCTTTATCTCATTCTTGAAACCAGCCCTTCCTTGGAAGCATCATATGCGATATCTCAGTCTCAAGAGTGATGGTTTTATTAGTAAGGAGAAAGAGACAAAAACATAACATTTTAATCATTTGCATATGTTCCCCGTCTTTTAATATTATTTCCTTATTTTCTATGTTTTGGCAGTGCCATGGGCCATGCAGGATCTTAGTTCCCCAACCAGGGATTGAACTTGTGCTCCCTCCATTGGGAGTGTGGAATCTTAACCACTGGACCACCAGGGAAGTCCCCATATAGCCCCCACCTTGACCATTCTTTCCCCCAGATTGCTCAAGCTCCCCCCGGAAGGCCTGAATCCTGCAGTTACTATCAAGTCTGAGAGTTGAATACAATCTTAAAACTTCAAGATTTCACTGAACTTTAGATGATTCTGCGGCTTCATGTTGTGGTTTTTGTGGCTTTTTTCGTTCAAAATTAAATTATCTGGAATGACGAAACCACAGCTGTTAAACAGTGGGCATTAGATGACATTTAAATATCATCATCTTATGCTCTAATGGAAGAATTGGCTGGTGATTAAAAACAAGACCTCCCCACAGCTATCTGAAGAGTTGCCATTTGCAAATTGCTGATGTTAAGAAGACTCCCCCAGCCTATTTCAGAGAAAATGTAATGCCAGCTTCTTCTGTGTCTGGAGAGTTTTGAAGACTATGCTGACTGCTAGCAGGAATGTCTGGTTTGATCCTGAACATTTATGTTTGCTTCTGTGGACCGTGTCATGACCCGACAGTAGCCTGGTGATGTTCGTAATTATGATGAGACTCTTATTGCAGAATGATCTCAAAGAGTCAGTAATCTATCATCAGGGTTTACTTGAGACTTAATTTAGGCATTCAGAACCTCTCATCGTGTGCAGTTAATGAAGTCTAAGTCTATATCCATCCCAAAGTGTCCTATTTGGTACAAGTGACAGTAAGTATCATTTTCCAGCCGGGAATGCAGATTTTTTTTTTTTTAATCCCAAGAAAAGCTTCTGTCCTATTGACTTCAATTTAAAAGGTTTAGAAGTAAAAATGTCAGCTTAGAACACTCACCTCTTTGCCTTGTGAAGAAATTCCATTGTGCAGTTTGGGGGTTTCTGCTTTTCCTTTTGTAATTTTTTTTTGAAAGGCTAAAGAAAGATCTAATGACTGTATGAAGTGTAATATTTATGTGACACAGGATTTCTGTGGCAAGTAGGTAGTTCTTATTAGTGTTCTGGTTTCTGAAGCCTCTAAGAAAGACTTATAAAAAGAAGAGGACTTCGTTCACTTGAACTCAACTACAGTTTTCCAGTGTGTTAAATGGATTATGACTGAGGTTTGGGAGAAAAGCAGAAATGAAAGAATTAATGTGGGCTGCAGTGGCCTGAACTGTTTGCATACAGCCAAAATTCAAACATTGAAATCCTGGCCTCTAAGCTGATGGTGTTAGGAGGTAGGGCCTTTGCGAGGTGATTAGGTCATGAGGGTGGGGCCTTCACAAATGGGGTTAGTGCCCTCATGAATGAGATTTGATCAAACTCTCTAGCTTCTTCCACCATATGTGGACAATGAGGAAAACTCACCAGAAGCTAGCCATGGATCCCTCTGATCTTGAACTGCCAGCCTCCAGTACCAGGAGAAATAAATGCCTGTTGTTTATAAGCTGTCTAGACTGTACTGCTTTGTTATAGTGGTCCAAAAGGGCTCATAAAAGGGTTTTCCAAAAGTTAAATTTTTCTAGAAGTAGGAGATGTGCTTTTTAATTTTTTTCTTCTTCCACATTCCTGTCTATTCAAATGTGGTGACATAGTTGGTATGTTGGAAAAGTGTGGATGCTTCAACTTGATTAACTGTTGGGTGAGCTAGGGTTCTTTGACTATAAGCAAAGTAACAGCTCTGGGTATTGTAAGCAAAGAGGATATGGGTTGGCCCTTGTCATTGCGGAGATGATGGATAACACCAAATTGTTATTACAGAAATTGAAGGAAGGAAGGAATTGAAATCTTTCACTATGACTGGAATGAATAATCCCCTTCTTTCTGGCATCTTTAAGATTCAAAGGCTTTGACTAGAATCTATCCAGTTGATCACAGTTGGACAACATGCCTACCACTGGGTATATGGCACCGTAAGAGGAAGGCAGCTTCCAGGGATCCTGGCAGCCTGGTTGACTTACTTTCTCACACAGACTGGATGGAATGGAGGAGGGGTTATATCCTCCCCACTAGGGTGCTATCAAGCAGATAGACAGGATGCTGAGTTATCAAATGTACAAATATTCACCTCACCTGGGGGATGAAATGTGTCTTAGAAATTTAGGAATGTTTGAGTACATTCTTAAATTTGATATTAAGATGCTCAAATCATCTGAATATAAAGCTGTAAGCTCCAGCTCTCATAATTCGGAAAAAAAAAAAAAACAAAGCTATCAGGGGCCCATATTTTAATGTACATTATTACATTTCACAATTGTTTTGCAGAATAAATTTCTATCAGGTGACATGAAAATGAGGCCAGCTATTTCCATAATCTCCTGTGACCCAAATGTATTATGAACTCTTTCATCCAGTTTTAATATAACTCTAAATTATTCCTCAATGTCTATTAATAATTAAGGAAAGCAAAATCTGTATTATCTCTTAATGGCATTTTGACTTTTCCGTTTCTTTTTGAAATGAATGTTCCTGGTGCATTTCTTGCTGACATCAGGATTCTGAAGAACTCCAGATTCCCCAGTTCTGTTAACCTCATGCCCTTGGTTTGTGAGTCTGGGTCACGTGTGAAATGCCCTCCTTCCCACCCACTTCTTCACCTTAGTGGATTTTCCTTACCTAGAAGTCACTGCCCTCTTTACAATGAATCATCACCTCTTGGTGGAGGGGTGTGTATGTGGTAATGCCCCTTCTTGTTCTAAGTCCCTCAGTATGAAGGTTCTAACGCCCAGTCTCTGGGGGCAGCCACATGACTGGCCCAGCCAATGAGAGTGGAATATCTCATAGGAGTTAGTAACTTGCTCATGGGTTGGTGGTGCCTCAGAGTGGGGCCAATCAGAGGCAACAAATAAAGAGTCCTGGGACTTGGTCTGCAACAATTAGGAAATACTTTTTTTTTTCACCTGGGGTGTGAATCTTGGAGCCACTGGTGACTACCCAGATGGAAGCAGCCTAGAGGGCTCTCTTGACGTCTGAGCTCTTACATCCAGCGTCTTATGGACTAGGGCACTGCCCTCTGGAAATTTCCCACCATTTGCCATCTCAGGAGCTCAGGCAATTTCCTCCTCCACTTAAACCTCAGTGAATGAATTTGGTTTCTTCTATGTGTCTCTGAGTCTTATCAAACATCCTTTCTTCCTCCAATCCTTTTTTTCCTTTTAGATCTTGTAAATCACTCTCTGGAAATTCATTCCCTTTTTGGTATTCTGGTCCAACAGGTCCTGAGGAAGGTAATCAGAAGGACACAGGGGCCAATGTACAAAAGAGACTGAATTTGTTGGGCAAGTCGGTGCTCAAGAAAGCTTTGCTGGGTGGATGGAAGGACAGGAAGAATGTTAAGTGTGTCTTGGTGTGAACTCAGAGAGGCTGCCATCTCTCCAGTAGGAAGCAGACAGAGAGGATGGGGCAGATGGGAGCCTGTTAATTGCCATTCTTATCCTCAGAGGGTGGCTGATTTTTAGATTTGTTCCCTGGTGTCTTCAGAGGCTCTCTGGACAGCTCTGCAGGAGATGCTAGGAATCTTCCCTGTCTCATCCCCCTGGACTGAGGTCTCCCTTCATGTGAACTAATTAGCTCATAGGGCCAATACCTTGCCTCTCTTGGTTCCCGTAGAGGAAGGCGGCATTTAAAAAGTGTGATGAAAAGGCATTTCCTCCAGCTGTGGTGACAGAGATCATTGTCATCTTTGTGTTGGGAGGCGACAAGTCTTTTGGAATATTTGGTGGATCTGTGATGACAGAAAGCCCAGCAGACACTTGAGGGGGTCTTCACTCAAGCACAGAAAGGATCCCTCCCACTTATGTTTTTTTTGTTCCCTCTGAGACATGGCACAGCAGGGATGGGTGGAAGAGGGGTGGATTCAGAGCTGCCCTGAATTTTTGTGTTGGGAGTCACACCCAGAAATCCGGAGCCAGCAGAAAAGGGTGTGCATCTTGGTTGTTTGGGGTTTTCTTTCTTTCTTTCTTTCTTTTTACCTCTGTGACATTTGGTAAATTAACCTCTCCTCACAGAGTCTCAGGATCTTTGTCAGCCAGAAATTCATAGCGCACAGTAAGCACTGACACGTGCAGTTTTTCAAATTGAGGTGAAATTCTCCCAACATACAATTAACCTTTTAAAAATGTACAAATCAGTGGCATCAAGTGTGTGTGTAATTATCACCTCTCTTTAGTTTCAAAAGTTTTTCTTCACCCTGGAAGACCATGGATATCCAGGACCACTCACTCATTCCCCGGTCCCCCCTCCCCCAACTCCTGACACCCATTAATCTACCTTGTGTCTCCATGGATTTGCTGCTCCTGGGAATTTCATGTAGAAAGATTCATACACCTTGTGACATTTATGTAGAGTTTCTTTTATGTAGCATAATGATTTCGAGGTCATTCCTGTTGTAGCAGGTAGCATTTCTGCATCCCTCTTTGTGACTGGGTAATATTCCATTGTATGGATTTAGCACACTTTGTTTATCCACCCATCAGATGGACATTTGGGTGTTTCCACCTCTTTTAAAATTAATTAGCTTATTTATTTGGCTGCATCAGGTTTTAGTTGTGGCACTCGGGGTCTTTGTTGCATCTTGTGGGATCTTTTCCTTACAACACACGGACTCTAGATGTGGGGTGTGTGCTCAGTAGTTGTGGCATTCGGGCTTAGTTGCTCCAAGACATATGGAATCTTAGTTCCCTGCCCAAGGATCGAACCCAAGCCCCCTGCATTGGGAGGCAGATTCTTAACCTCTGAACCACCAGGGAAGCCCCGGTTTCTACCTTTTGACTGTTGTGAATAGTGCTGCTGTGAGCGTTTGAGAACAAGTCTTTACGTTTTAATGTTGCTGCTGCCGAATATTATTATTAATCATTTACATTAATTACGTGATGATGTAAATGCTATTTAATTAATGCTATTAAATTGTATTTTTAAATGCAGTTGACCCTTGAACAACACAGGTGCAAACTATGCAGGTCCACTTATACACTAATCATCTTCAGTAGTAAATACTGTAGTACATGATCCAGAGTTTGGTTGAATCCAAGGATTCAGTCCTCAGATTTGGAGGAACCACTGATATCAAGGACAGATTCTGAGTTATACCTGGGTTTTTTACTATAAAGAGATCAGTGCCCCAACCCTTATGTTGTTCAACGGTCAACTGTACTATTATTAGCTCTCTATATTGATTGATTCTCATAATGTTAACAGAATAATATTAATATGATTTATACTCATAAATGCAGGACATGGCCACAGAGCTAAGTAGTTAGACCCAGGCACGGGAAGCCTGCTCATTCCTTGATGTCATCCCCATTTGCCAGGTGTTCCAACCAACAGACTCAAGCGAACTGGTCAAAGGTGGTCCAGTCTACTTAACAGCCATCACTTAGTAACTCAGCTAAGGTGGCACAGTGGTAAAGAATTCACCTGGGAATGTAGGGGACTCAAGAGACATAGGTTCGATCCCTGGGTCAGGAAGATCCCCTGGAGAAGGAAACGGCAACCCATTCCAGTATTCCTGCCTGGGAAATCCCATGGACAGAGGAACCTGGTAGGCTGCAGTCCATGCGGTCGCAAAGATTCAAATACGACTGATCACACGTGTGTGCGCACACACGTGCGCGTGCACACACACACACACAAGCTGAATGCAAATGTCATAGGCAGCATTGTCTCCTCCCCATTGTATTCCTCCCAATACTCAGAGTAATTATGGGATTTGAGACGTTACCTACTCGGTGTACCAGATGCTGGGCTTTCCTCCGCTCCCACCATTTAATGTGCCTGGCGGGGAACTGCTACAATGGCCCTAAATGAAAGTGATACAACACGGATGCTAAGAAAAGGTCCCATGTCTCTGGCCCTCTTATCTACTTTTGTTTTTTAAATGTACAAGTCCAAACCTGTTGCCATGGTAACAGAGCTAACCACCCCCCCGCACCCCCACCAAACATTGATCAGGTTGATTAGGTTTGCCCAGAGCTGAATTTTATTCACCCACTGTACATCCCCGGTGGCTCAGATGGTAAAATCGTCTGCTTGCAATGCAATCGTCTGGGTTCAGTCCCTGGGTCGGGAAGATCCCCTGGAGCAGGAAGCGGCAACCTACTCCAGTACTCTTGCCTGGAAAACTCTGTGGATGGAGGGACCTCATAGGCTATAGTCCCTGGGTTGCAGAGAGTTGGGCAGGACTGAGCAGCTTTGCTTTCACTTTCACTGTCCATCCAGCATCTTGATTTTCCCCTACTCTCGCTTGTGGAACAGGTACCCGCATCTGAGCAGGTGAGATAATCCGCCTGGAGATACCCTTATTGACCAGGTTACCTACTCAACCTTCTTACCCGAGAGGGTCCAGTGAGGCCCCACTTCTCTGCGAGCCACACCACATCCTCAGCCTTTACCAAAATACCACTACGGAGCGTGTTCCCATGCTCCGTACAGAGTACAGTTGGCTGTACTCTGCTAGCGGTGACAGGACCTCAGAAGCTGAACTGCATCCCTTGGCCTCCTTCCAAGCTTATCCCAGATTGATTTAGTCAGGATTCTGAGTTACATGTGTCAGAAATCCGACTCCAGTCTGCTTTGAAAGGGGTCCATGAAACCTGATGGACTCGTCATTCACAGAGTTTGATAGTGTCGTTGGTTGCAGGTATAGCTGGATCTAGGTACCCAAAGGATACCTTTGAGAGTCCTCTGTC
>SJYA01002444.1:3623921-3650618 GCA_006410615.1 Neotragus moschatus
TGTTCCCTCTGAGACATGGCACAGCAGGGATGGGTGGAAGAGGGGTGGATTCAGAGCTGCCCTGAATTTTTGTGTTGGGAGTCACACCCAGAAATCCGGAGCCAGCAGAAAAGGGTGTGCATCTTGGTTGTTTGGGGTTTTCTTTCTTTCTTTCTTTCTTTTTACCTCTGTGACATTTGGTAAATTAACCTCTCCTCACAGAGTCTCAGGATCTTTGTCAGCCAGAAATTCATAGCGCACAGTAAGCACTGACACGTGCAGTTTTTCAAATTGAGGTGAAATTCTCCCAACATACAATTAACCTTTTAAAAATGTACAAATCAGTGGCATCAAGTGTGTGTGTAATTATCACCTCTCTTTAGTTTCAAAAGTTTTTCTTCACCCTGGAAGACCATGGATATCCAGGACCACTCACTCATTCCCCGGTCCCCCCTCCCCCAACTCCTGACACCCATTAATCTACCTTGTGTCTCCATGGATTTGCTGCTCCTGGGAATTTCATGTAGAAAGATTCATACACCTTGTGACATTTATGTAGAGTTTCTTTTATGTAGCATAATGATTTCGAGGTCATTCCTGTTGTAGCAGGTAGCATTTCTGCATCCCTCTTTGTGACTGGGTAATATTCCATTGTATGGATTTAGCACACTTTGTTTATCCACCCATCAGATGGACATTTGGGTGTTTCCACCTCTTTTAAAATTAATTAGCTTATTTATTTGGCTGCATCAGGTTTTAGTTGTGGCACTCGGGGTCTTTGTTGCATCTTGTGGGATCTTTTCCTTACAACACACGGACTCTAGATGTGGTGTGTGTGCTCAGTAGTTGTGGCATTCGGGCTTAGTTGCTCCAAGACATATGGAATCTTAGTTCCCTGCCCAAGGATCGAACCCAAGCCCCCTGCATTGGGAGGCAGATTCTTAACCTCTGAACCACCAGGGAAGCCCCGGTTTCTACCTTTTGACTGTTGTGAATAGTGCTGCTGTGAGCGTTTGAGAACAAGTCTTTACGTTTTAATGTTGCTGCTGCCGAATATTATTATTAATCATTTACATTAATTACGTGATGATGTAAATGCTATTTAATTAATGCTATTAAATTGTATTTTTAAATGCAGTTGACCCTTGAACAACACAGGTGCAAACTATGCAGGTCCACTTATACACTAATCATCTTCAGTAGTAAATACTGTAGTACATGATCCAGAGTTTGGTTGAATCCAAGGATTCAGTCCTCAGATTTGGAGGAACCACTGATATCAAGGACAGATTCTGAGTTATACCTGGGTTTTTTACTATAAAGAGATCAGTGCCCCAACCCCTATGTTGTTCAACGGTCAACTGTACTATTATTAACTCTCTATATTGATTGATTCTCATAATGTTAACAGAATAATATTAATATGATTTATACTCATAAATGCAGGACATGGCCACAGAGCTAAGTAGTTAGACCCAGGCAC
The DNA here is from genome assembly GCA_006410615.1 of Neotragus moschatus. Lineage (NCBI taxonomy): Eukaryota > Metazoa > Chordata > Mammalia > Artiodactyla > Bovidae > Neotragus > Neotragus moschatus. The sequence goes on from SJYA01002444.1 coordinate 3,625,384, forward strand.
GGGAAGCCTGCTCATTCCTTGATGTCATCCCCATTTGCCAGGTGTTCCAACCAACAGACTCAATCGAACTGGTCAAAGGTGGTCCAGTCTACTTAACAGCCATCACTTAGTAACTCAGCTAAGGTGGCACAGTGGTAAAGAATTCACCTGGGAATGTAGGGGACTCAAGAGACATAGGTTCGATCCCTGGGTCAGGAAGATCCCCTGGAGAAGGAAACGGCAACCCATTCCAGTATTCTTGCCTGGGAAATCCCATGGACAGAGGAACCTGGTAGGCTACAGTCCATGAGGTCGCAAAGATTCAAATACGACTGATCACACGTGTGTGCGCACACACGTGCGCGTGCACACACACACACACAAGCTGAATGCAAATGTCATAGGCAGCATTGTCTCCTCCCCATTGTATTCCTCCCAATACTCAGAGTAATTATGGGATTTGAGACGTTACCTACTCGGTGTACCAGATGCTGGGCTTTCCTCCGCTCCCACCATTTAATGTGCCTGGCGGGGAACTGCTACAATGGCCCTAAATGAAAATGATACAACACGGATGCTAAGAAAAGGTCCCATGTCTCTGGCCCTCTTATCTACTTTTGTTTTTTAAATGTACAAGTCCAAACCTGTTGCCATGGTAACAGAGCTAACCACCCCCCCGCACCCCCACCAAACATTGATCAGGTTGATTAGGTTTGCCCAGAGCTGAATTTTATTCACCCACTGTACATCCCCAGTGGCTCAGATGGTAAAATCGTCTGCTTGCAATGCAATCGTCTGGGTTCAGTCCCTGGGTCGGGAAGATCCCCTGGAGCAGGAAGCGGCAACCTACTCCAGTACTCTTGCCTGGAAAACTCTGTGGATGGNTGATCAGGTTGATTAGGTTTGCCCAGAGCTGAATTTTATTCACCCACTGTACATCCCCGGTGGCTCAGATGGTAAAATCGTCTGCTTGCAATGCAATCGTCTGGGTTCAGTCCCTGGGTCGGGAAGATCCCCTGGAGCAGGAAGCGGCAACCTACTCCAGTACTCTTGCCTGGAAAACTCTGTGGATGGAGGGACCTCATAGGCTATAGTCCCTGGGTTGCAGAGAGTTGGGCAGGACTGAGCAGCTTTGCTTTCACTTTCACTGTCCATCCAGCATCTTGATTTTCCCCTACTCTCGCTTGTGGAACAGGTACCCGCATCTGAGCAGGTGAGATAATCCGCCTGGAGATACCCTTATTGACCAGGTTACCTACTCAACCTTCTTACCCGAGAGGGTCCAGTGAGGCCCCACTTCTCTGCGAGCCACACCACATCCTCAGCCTTTACCAAAATACCACTACGGAGCGTGTTCCCATGCTCCGTACAGAGTACAGTTGGCTGTACTCTGCTAGCGGTGACAGGACCTCAGAAGCTGAACTGCATCCCTTGGCCTCCTTCCAAGCTTATCCCAGATTGATTTAGTCAGGATTCTGAGTTACATGTGTCAGAAATCCGACTCCAGTCTGCTTTGAAAGGGGTCCATGAAACCTGATGGACTCGTCATTCACAGAGTTTGATAGTGTCGTTGGTTGCAGGTATAGCTGGATCTAGGTACCCAAAGGATACCTTTGAGAGTCCTCTGTCTTTCTCTTGGTTCTGATTTCTTCTGGGTTGCCTTCTGTGGTAATAAGTGTAGTGCCTCCATACCCCCAAATTCCTGTCTACTTTGGACCTCAGAAGGTGATCTTATTGGGAAATGGAGTCTTTGTAGATGCAATTAGTTAAGACAGATGCATCCGTGAGTGAAGAAACACCAGAGATTCTCAGGAATCACCAGGAGTTAGGAAAGGAACAATTCTCTCTCCAGGAGGAGCCAACCTTGCTGATACCTTGGTTTCTGGCCTCCTGAAGACAGATTTCTCTTATGGTTGATGGTCATTTTTATGGTAAACCTGGGCAAGTGGTGTATCTTCATTTTCAGTCTGGTTCTCACTGAATAGAATCAAAGATGCTTTCTGACTGCAGCAGGCTTGCCACCTGCAAACCAGGGTTGGGGAGGAGACATGCTGTTTTCCTTATTGTTATGTTTGCCCAGTAAAAGGACCACATAGGTCATACATCCAGGCCGATCCTCAACTCTCCACATACTCCCTAACCTGATGGGAGGAAGAAGAGCCGAGAGATGAAGAAGTGAACCTGGGCACTCCCAAATGCCTCCTCTTGGGTTTCCTGTATGCTCTGGGCCGGGAGGCAGGCCCAGCAAATGGGGGAGATGTGTTTAACCCAGGGGAGGGGTAGGGTGAGCCCTTTTGGAACTCATCCCAGAGCTGCATTTTCAGAGATCACTGAAAATGTTCACTGATATTTTCACCTGCACTGTCTGACTCCTGGGTGGATGATATCATTTCATTTCAAAGCCAACCCATGAGGAAAGCACAGAAAAGCTGTGTGACTGGTCCAGGGTCACTCTATGACATTAAATGGCACCAGGCTCTCCGTCTCTGAGCCGGGAATCACCATCCACTCTGCCAACCTGCACATAGGCTCCTGAAGGAGGACCGGAGACCCAGAGCAGTAAGACTTCTTTTCCCAGAGATCAGGATTGACCAGTTATGTTGACAAGCTATTCTCTGTCTCTGTGGAGAAGAAATCAGACACATTTTTGGACTTCCCTGGTGACTCAGTGGTAAAGAATCTGCCTGCCAATGCAGGAAACATAGGTGTGATCTCTGCATTGGGAAGCTTCCCTGGAGACAGAAATGACAGTCCACTCCAGTATTCTTCCCTGGGAAATCCCATGCTCAGAGGAGCCTGGAGGGCTACAGTCCATGGGGTTTTAAAGAGTCAGACACAACTTATCGACTAAACAACAACAAAGCCATTTCTGATGGCCAAATTGTGGATTAGCCAGAGCTAACAGACAGTGAGATTTCCTTTCTTGAGGTTCTGAAAGATTAGCTGAGAAAAATGAGGCTGGAGGGCCCTGGGCCAGAAGAGAAGAGTGAGTAACTAGTTAGCTTAGGATCCTGTTAGGAAAACTGGATGGAGGTTGGCAATGGCCGTTTGATACTCCTGTTATTATATATGTAAGGGACTGCATAGCATTGGTGCTGTGAGCAGAATTACAGTGTAGACATAGTGTATGAAACAAGTGAGTTATAACTGGGAGAGCACAGAAATGGCTGTCTATGGGGATTAATTTATTTTATTATATTTTTTCCCCTGAGAGAATCTTTGAGTTCCCACAGACACACACAAAAAGACCTGCCCCCTTGTTTGAGGCTAGATATTCTCTTTATACCACAAGTTGTCTGAGACGTTGATTAAATCCATCACTCACAGCTGAGAAGAAAGGGTGGGAAACCCTAGAAATGCTTAGGGTCCCTGGGAGACACTTGAACTTGGAATCTATTTAATAGCTCTTGGCACAGAAAGCAAACAAGAGTCTCTCAGAGATCAAAGAACTTTTATCTCGCTCAGTGGAGAAATCTGTTTCTTCAATCACTTATTGTTTGAGCCAAAAACATCCCTGGAGTGAGAAAAGAAGGAAAAAATGTGTTCTCCATTTCGGTCCTTATTGCAAATCTGAGTGTTTGCTTTCCAGGTGATTTTTGTGGTTTATAAGAAAAAAAAGTTTTAATGGGTAAAGGCATGAATTAATAGATGACTTTCAGACTTTCAATTTGGGGCTGTTCAAAGCTACCGTGAAATGTCATTGGCAGAAAGCTCACTGACTCGTTGATTCTTTTTTTTTTTTTTTTTTTAATTTTATAAATTTTAAATTTTTTTATTTTTTATTTTTTTCCATCTCAGGTGGACTCGTTGATTCTTCAACATTTAATTAAAGGTCTGGGATGGGCAGCCCAGTGTTGGGAGAATTTGGTGGTGGAATGGGTTGAATAGTGTTCCCCCAAATTCATATTCACCCAGAACTTTAGAATATGACTCTGTTTGGAAATGGAGTCCATGCAGATGTAGTTAGTTAAGTTAAAATGGGGGTCATATTTGTTACGTGACGCTAAATCCAATGACTGGTATCCTGGTAAGAAGAGGAAAGGACACACAGAGAGACACAGACAGGCCATGTGATGAGGGAGGCAGGGATTGGATGGATGCCCCTCCCAGCCAAGGAATGCCAGAGATGACTGAGGACCATGAGGAGATAAGAAAAAGGGCTGGAACACAGCAGCCCCTGAGCTTTTAGAGGCAGTGGGAGTCCTGCTGACACCTTGATTTTGGACTTTTGGCATCAGAGCTGTGAGAGATTAAATTCCTGTTTTTGTAAGGCACTCACTTTGTGGTACTTTATTACAGCAGCTCCAGGACACTAATGTAATAGCCCTCAGGGAGCTCTCCTTCCTTCAGGTGACAATCTGTGTTTTAAAAAGGTCCAAGTAGGGAACGGAATGCTTTTTTAAAATTAATTAATTTTTCTTGATGCCGAACAGCATCACAGTCACGTGAGCACATTTCTCTCTTTGTCGCTGAATCAGTGACCCTGTTCCTGTGGACATCTCCATAGACCCTGCTATGCCCTCGGTCAGGGCAGCTCTGAGCATGTGGGATCCTGGGAGGTCTGTCCATCTCAACTCTGCTTGCAAAGCTCCTGGGGCAAGTTTCCCTTCCTCAGCCTTCCTTGGTTTCCATTTTCCCCCTCTTATACAAACAGACCCAACAAACAGCTTTGAGAATGTGGAGTTGATTTTGGAGACATGCCTTCTCTATTCCAGGTAAGGGAGAATAGGTCTTTAGAAATGACCTGAATTAAAGGTGTGATATCTCTGAAGGAAGCTGGGCTTTACATTTAAGAAAAATGCAGCTTTAGAAAGCCAAGGAAACCCTCTTGGTGGTTCTGCATGTTAGAGACGTGGAACAACCACAGTGCAAATTAGAATGAAACCCTCCAATGAACCACTGATACAGGAGCAAAAGAGATTGTCTCTGTCTTATTACTGTTAACAGTTTCTAGTTTGCTTGTTTTATATTAAATATTTTAATGTTACAGCAACTTGGTTTAATTTTTGTTCCATTTTTAAATTTTTTGATCACAGGTTCAGAATTGGCTTCATCGTAACTCTTGTTCCACGACATACTTTCTTCTTTGCACCATGTGTGACTCACTTGTATTTATACAATAATTGAATTGGTTATGTTTTAATAGTGTACTAAGCACCTGTGAACCCATCACCCAAAACAAAAGCTGGCACCTTGGCATACTTCCATTCAACCTGAATTTTTTGAGTAGCTATCACCGATAAGTGTTTTAAAATGTAGTTGCATAAATATTCTGAAGGTGTGGTTTTATTTTTCTGTTTGCTCAAAAAAACTAAACTTTTCCCCAGACACATCTTGAAATCCCGGGTAGGAGTTCTTACTCAAAACCAAATGTTTCATGATTGTCTTCTGGGTAAATTATTTCTTCTCTATTCATCTGTTCCAAGTGTGGTAACATACTCATTTTTTTTTCCTAAGCAAAACTGTTTCCTTTCTCAACTGATTTCTTTGAGGAACAAAGCCAGGAGGAAACCCAGGGTGCCATGTGGTTATATAATAAAAAGAAGTAAGAACAGACACTCAGCAAACTCAGCTGCTTGCAAATTTATCTTTTCAAGCCAGAGATGTTTATTAAGTGTTCTACGGTTCCAGATCATGGTACTTGATGTTCAAATACCAGATGATAAAACATAAAACAAGCAGACAAACTCATATCTATCAAGAAACAAACTAACCAACAAATAAAAGGTGAATCAATAAGCTTAAAAGAAAGTTTGATATATTCTGTGTTTCTCTTCTGTTTCCTTTTCCTTCATTCCCTTAGGGATTTTTACAACAGCAGTGCTCTGTAGGGGAATGAAGGTTATCAGTCAGTGGAAATTGTAGAGATTTCAAAAGCCAGTTAATCTGGGCTCTGCTGTTTATTTATTCTGTGATCTTGGATAAGACACCAAAAATATAGTATAGACACTGTGGCATGTTTGTGGATTCATGGTATTTGGCAAGACGTATTTATTGTCCACTGTATGCCAGATTGGGATTTGGCTTTAAGGAGACAGTGGTGAATGGAATAGCCACGGTCCCAGCTCTAAAGTTTATTCAGGAATGAATTCAGAACAGAAGTTTGGGAAGGGATGTTAAGCTTGACTAGTGTTTGAAGATAAATTCCTGTAGGAATCCTTTTGAGTTTCTTCTCCTGTTGCCTGATACCACAAATGGCTCTTTATCAGTCATGAGAAACAGTTCTAAATTTCTAGTTCCTCAGATCCCCAGGAGCAGGTGCTTGAAAAGTTATGTTGGGTGTATTTTTCTAGCATTGTAAGGGTAACCAATCTCTTGGCTAAAGGCCCATTAGAAATTATTTTATGTACTTAAATGATAAGTAAAAACACACACACTCCCCCAGAGGAATAATTTGACTCACCAGAGGCTTTTTTTTTTCCCCAAGAACAAGGGTCATTATGTGATCTTGTGTTGTATGACATCAGGACAACTTCATGAGTTAATTACATTCTTAATTACAGCTTTGTATTGAATTAGGGAACTATCATCCATAGCATAATTGAAACCCTGCTGAGATCACGTCTGTTGCCAGCTAATTGCATGCCATTTTTAAAACTAAACTTTAAGTTAAAAAAAAAAAAAGCAGCATTTTGTTTGTCTAAGCTTTAATTAATTGACAGGAGAAACTTAATTGGGGGTTTGTCAATAGATGGGATTTTTTTTTAAGATAGAATATTTTTAAATGATCACTGAGAGATGGGTTACAGTATAGCAAAGTAACCTTCAAACATGAAACTAAAGGTACTCACGTGGAATTTGGGAAAGAAACTCGAATAGAAGTACTGTGTTCCTCCGTGAGAGGTAGAGTTGCCAGAACAGCGTTAACTAGGAATCTGAAGTTGTGGGTTCTAGCCCTGCATGGGTTCCTTTCTCACTATGACCCAAGGCACATCACTTCTCTTGTAGGACTTGTGTCTGCATCTCAAGCATGAGAGTTGGGGACTTCCTGGTGGTCCCGTGGTCCCCCGGTAAGGGGTGGATGTGATGATGGTCATAAAACAAGATGTTTAAGATGTTGAGTCACTGATCTTCCATACAGTAGGACTCCTTGATGGTTGACAGCAGGGCTTCCCTGGTGGCTCAGAGGTTAAAGTGTTTGCCTGCAAGGTGGGAGACCCGGGTTCAATCCCTGGGTCAGGAAGATCCCCTGGAGAAGGAAATGGCAACTCACTCCAGTTTTCTTGCCTGGAGAATCCGACGGATGGAGGAGTCTGGTAGGTTACAGTCCACGGGGTCGCAAAGAGTCGGGCAAGAATNAAAGTGTTTGCCTGCAAGGTGGGAGACCCGGGTTCAATCCCTGGGTCAGGAAGATCCCCTGGAGAAGGAAATGGCAACTCACTCCAGTTTTCTTGCCTGGAGAATCCGACGGATGGAGGAGTCTGGTAGGTTACAGTCCACGGGGTCGCAAAGAGTCGGGCAAGAATGAGCAACTTCACTTTCACTTAATAGAGAAGTAATTCCAGGAAAGATAGTAGGATCATCACTACCAGTAAAACCCAGACATGAGACTCCTGCTACTAACCTAGTAAGCAGAAACCTACCAGGGCTCATCTCTACATCTGTGCACTTTGTAACTTCACTCAAGAGTCACAATCCCTTGAGAGAGGCTGATGGCTAAGGATGACTCACGTGCTCTGTTTTGGTGGAGGAAGAACAGGATACTTTCTTGGCAGTTCTGTTAAATCTCACTCAAATGAGAGAGAGGCAGTTACTGTAATAAGAAATCGGGGGGCTTCCCTGGTGGCTCAGTGGTAAAGAATCTGCCTGCTAATTCAGGAGACACAGGTTCAATCCCCAATCCGGGAAGATTCCACGTGCTGTGGAGCAATTAAGTATGTGAGCCACAACTACTGAGCCTGTGCTCTGCAGCCCATATGTCAGAGCTACTGAGCGCATGTGTAGCAACTGCTGAAGCCCATGCACTGAAGAGTCTGTGCTCTGCAACAAGAGAAGCCACNATCCGGGAAGATTCCACGTGCTGTGGAGCAATTAAGTATGTGAGCCACAACTACTGAGCCTGTGCTCTGCAGCCCATATGTCAGAGCTACTGAGCGCATGTGTAGCAACTGCTGAAGCCCATGCACTGAAGAGTCTGTGCTCTGCAACAAGAGAAGCCACCGCAGTGAGAAGCCCAAGCCAAGCAAACAGAGGGAGTCTGGATGCAGGATTGAAGACCAGAGCAGCCAAGAATCAATATATACATTAAAGAAAAAGAAATCAGGGTGCTGTCACTAAAGCGAATATTGAATCCTTGGCAGCCTAAACCAACAAACCTCACTGTCTTTCCCCTTGTTAAAGAAAGTGAAAGTGAAGTCGCTCAGTCATGTCCGACTCTTTGCCACCCCATGGGCTGTAGCCTACCAGGCTCCTCCGTCCATGGGATTTTCCAGGCAAGAATACTGGAGTAGGGTGTCATTTCCTTCTCCAGGGGATCTTCCTGACCCAGGGATTGAACCCAGGTCTCCCGCATTGCAGGCAGACGCTTTGACCTCTTAGCCACCAGGGAAGGCTCTTTCCCTTGTTAAACCTCCAACAAGTATGCTCTGTGTTTGCCTCTTGTCTTACAAAAAAGTCTTGCTCTGTGTGAGACCTTGGACGTTTCTCAGTGGTGAAAACGTTAACAGGAGCATTGAGAAAAAAAGATTGTGAGTGTAAAGATGGTGAATTGCAAAGACATTCAAAAATAAAAGAATGAATAACTTTCTTTAATCATGGTACCCAATGATCTAATTATTCAAATCGAGGGCCCCAAAATTATTGTTAGAAACACTTCTGGTTTTGTTCTTGTGGGCTGTTTTCTCTAAGTGTATTTTTCTCAGATGGATCGCCCTGGTCATAAAATCAATTCATTTTATTTCACTAGTCAAGCTGCAGTGAAATATAAGATCACATGGGATTCCACCTATAAATTTTCCTGTTCTGCCTGTAACTGTTTTTTCTTTCCTCTCTTGTTTTTTGATTTTGTTTGTTCTGTATCCAAGTATCTACCGATCTTCATTTTATAGAATCACAGAAGTCAGTTTTGTTATGGTTGACTTTTCTTGATTGGGAGAGTATGACTTTTTCTTGAAATGTTTCTTGGGTTGAATAGATTTAGAATTTTGTACCTCTTTTTTTTCATTATTTTGCTGATTCTCTTTTGTCTTCTTAATGTCCAGTTGACAGTATATTTAGAAGGTGAATAAGCTATAAGAGATAAGATAATAAGAGATTTAAAAAGAGGTTTTCAAAACATTGGAGACTTTTGTCAATATCCATTTCTTTTGTTGGTGTGAAACCCTTGCATGTAGAGGTGTGTCAAGTGGGATTCTTTGGTTGCTGGCAAGAGAAAACTGATTAGGGATCATTGATGAAAAATAAAACCTGCCATAAAGCTGTCAGGGACTTAAAAATGTGACTTGGAAAACAGATCTGAGAATTTCAACTGTGGTTTCCAATGGGGGGCATGATGCTCAGGGTGCCATTCTTAAGAAACAAGCAAACCAACCACAACCAACCATGTCATTGGCCCTTATGTCATTGTTTATGAATTGAAAGTCTAGGGAAAGATGTCTGTCAACAGGGTGTGGTTAACCACACTGTCATTTGTCCATATCATGGAATACTACACAGCCATGAAAAGGAACAAGGAATACATGCAACAGTTCGGATGACTCTCATCCTGAGTGATAAACAGCTATTTTCAATAGGTTATGTACTGCATTCTTCCATTTAAATAAACTTCTGAAAAGACAAAATTTCAGAAGTACAGAATGGATTAGTGATTGTCAGGGCTTAGGAAGGGATAGTATTTGAAGGAGGTGAATCAAAGTTCCAAAAGGGCAGTGGGAAGAGTCTTTGTCTTGACTATGATGGTCGAAACATAAACCTAGACACGTGACAACATTTTGATAAAGTTGATAGAGTCATGTAGAAGTAAATGCAAGCACAGACACGTGTCTACAAGATGGGGGAGTCTGCATGAGACAGGTGAACTCTATCAGTGTCAGTTTCCCAGATGGGATATTGTAGTATTGCTTTGTAAGATGTTGCCATTGGGAGAAACTTGGAGTCCACTGACATCTCTGTATCATTTCTTACAACTTCATGTACATCTATAATTACCTCAAGTTTTTCTCTTATTTTCAAGAAGTTTTTTGACGTGGGCCATTTTGAAGTCTTTATTGAATTGGTTACAATATTGCTTCTGTTGTTTGTACTCTGGTGTTTTGCCAGTAGATATGTGGGACCTTAGCTTCCCCACCAGGGACTGAATCCACACCTCCTGCATTGGCAGGTGAAGTCCTCACTACTGGACTGTCAGGGAAGTCCCTCAAATTTTTCAGTTAAGGACCGTCTCGGAGAGAGTATGCATTTGGTCTATTGCCTCTTCTTAACGGAATAGAAGACACGATGGGAAATCTATCAGAGACTCTGTGGGCATATGTAGTAGAAAGCCAGGACCTTGGCTCATTTCGTGTGGCAGAGTATAGTCCCCCAACACAGGCCACAATAGTAGTTCCAGCTCATAATTCTTCCAGAACCTTACTACTCAATAAGAAGTGGAAGCTATTTCGATTCCCCTTAAATGTGGACAGTCTTGTGATTTACAGGACAGATGGAATCTACTGGTGATGCTAAGTGACATGAAGAACAAATCACAAAAGCTGATGTGGTTTCTGCCTGCATCTCCCTGTCTTTCCTGAGTCACTGGTCCTTGGAACCGCCATGTTGTGAGGAAGCTCAAGCCACCTGGAGAGGCTGCCTGTGACTGACTGTTCTGATGGGTTCAGCTGACAGATCCACGGCCACTCAAGTGAGTGAATCTTCCAATGATTCTAGGGCTTTCCTGCTGACTCAGTGGCAAAGAGTCCACCTGCCAGTGCAAGAGACACAGGTTCGATCCCTGGTCTGGGAAGATTCCACATGCTGCAGAGCAATTAAGCCTGTGTACCACAACTACTGAGCCCATGCACCCTGGAGCCCATGCTTTGCAACAAGAGAAGCCATCACAATGAGAAGCCCAAGCATTGCAACTAGAGGGTAGCTCCCACTCACCACAGCTACAGAAAAACCCAGGAAGCAACAAAGACTCAGCACAGACAAAAATAAAGAAATGAAATTATTTAAAAAAGTGATTCTAATCTCCAGCATTGGATCTACCTGTACCATTGTCTTGTGGAGCTGAGGCAAAATATTGTGGCTGAGCTCTGCCCAAATTCCAGATTTGTGAGCAAAATAAATGCTGTTTTAAGCCAGAAACTTGAGAGATGGTTTGTCACACAGAAATAAGTAACTGGACTACCTCCTTTCCAAACACTGCATGCACTGGGAAAGAGGAAATTCCCTGTTATGATGAAGCTGGATAGCAAAAAACAACATATGGCTTCTCTGTGGGATATGGACTGGCTTCATCTCTTCACACACGCGTGACTTGTAAGAGCTCACTTCAGAGACTGGGGGAGTTTGGAAAACCTCAGTGACCGGAAGAAATCAGGACCAAGAACCTGCCCAAGAAAATCCTTCTGAAGCATCTAGGGGGTGCTATTCTATTTAATATTTTGTGCATCAATTATAAGTAAACACTGAATCATTGCTAGCTGAAACATTCCTGTTTTCTTTAGTGTTTCTTGACTTTTCTATGGACGGCTTCACCCTGCTGCTCTATCCATATGGAAGGGGAGATAGCCATTAAAATGAGAAGCAGGAGGAACAGACTCAGGGAAGGTTAAATACGCAGTATTATATGTAAAGTAACGCAGAACTCATCCACTCATCCCGCATATATTTTCAAGTGTCTGCCGTTTTCTGGGGCTGCAGATTCAGCCGTGAACACACTGGACAGGGTCCCTGCTCCTGTGGATCTCACATCTTGATGGTGAAGAGAGGTGGAATGAAAGAAACAAGCAGACCAGCTACTATTCCCCCCCCTGCCCTTTTTTTTTTTTTTTTGGTGAACCATGGAGAGCATCAGGGAAGAAAACTTAGAGGAAAATGCAGAATGCAGACATCAACCACAGGACGAATATGTCAGGAAGGTCCCGGATCCATGGACATAAAGGGAAACAGGGGCCAAGAATTCTATCCGTTGGAAGCAGCCAAGTTTCCCAAGCCTGGGCTGATTGGGAACGTGAAAGACTAAGTATTAAGTCCATCAGCTGAAGATTGGCCTGGAGCCACTGGACACAGAATGGGGAGCCCACCGGCCTAAAAGGAGAGATTGTCAGGCATGACGAAGCAGGAATTTTAGCCGAAGAATATTCACAAATTGCGAGCCAAGAGGGAAGTGGGGGAACTTTATCTTCCCTCCACAGCCTCACTCGTCGGGAGCCCGGCTGTCCTTTATGGTTAATATAAAAATCAATATAGCAAGAGGCGCGTCTTTCCGCGATAATATTGGCTCCCTTCACCAGGCGTGCGGAATTAGATTACTGATAGACACGCTTCTGTCGCCTCCCCAGGCTCAGATAGAATCTGCGGGGTCTGCGGATGAGCACAGTAACAGAGCGGGCATCGTGGACCAGTGGGCGGCCAATCGCGGAGGAGAAGATGTAATTCCCTTGCAAGACATCATCCTGGAGGGAGCCGGAGAGGCAGCTTGCCTGATTGAGGATGCTCAGCCGCTCTGCGGCCAGACTCCTCCACAGGAGCTCTGGTACCTGTGTACAGCAAAAACGTTCCGCGCAGGGGAAGTGGCATCGATTAAGAAGAGGGAAGGAGGAAGAAAGCAAAAGGAAGGGAAGAGAATCCACCTGGGAAGGAAGGGAACCTGCAAGCAGTGCTTTCAGGAAACTTGCCGTAAAGACCTTGGGTTAAAATGGAGAACTCTAAATAAAGGGGCATATAGTACATGCATCTACCCCGATTTGCCCTGTGCCACGTGGAAATTCATTTTTAAACACACGTGGTCTGGCTTAGAGAATCTCAATGGGATCACCTTTCTCGGTGTCTCCAGAGGCCCCCACCGTCTATCAGTCTGTCTTCCATCAATCTTCCCTAAGATCAGGCTGTAAGCCCAAAGGGAAAAAAACAGCAGCTTGCAAGGGCTGAGATTACACATGGGCATATTTATGGCCATGTTTTTTTCAGATTCTGAAACTAATAGAACATGTAAAGAATGTAACAAGGACTTCCCTAAGGGTCCACCCTCCCTAGTGACTCACACGTTTAAGAATCTGCTGGCAATGCAAGAGACCTGGGTTCGATCTCTGCATCAGGAAGATCCCTGGAGTAGGGCATGGCTATCCACTCCAGTATTCTTGCCGGAAGAATCCCATGGCAGGCTACAGTCTGCAGGGGTTGCAAAGAGAGGGACAGGACTGAAGCGATTTAGCAGGTAGGTACGCATAGAGGTATATATAAACAATGTATATTTATTCAGTACAAAGTTAAAACCAGATGATATTTCTAGGTTTTCACAGGTTTGTTTGTTTTGGACATTTAATTTCATTTTTTGAACATTTCCTGACTTGAAATTATCTCTGAGAACAAGACTTTAATGATTATGTCTTATATTCAGTCACACGGATGGTTATTTAAATTATTTCAATTTTTTACCCTTTTAACACTGCCTAAACAGATTTCAGTGTAGATCACTGTTTTTCTAAGTCAATCAGAATAAATCCTTAGGGGTAAATTCCTTACAGCAGATTTCTCAAAGCTGAACTCCTGAGTTAAAGTTGGGATGAGGTGCTTCCAAAACAATCCCCAAGGGAAGCCTGGTTATTTTGCAGAGAGGCCCTAGTGGGCCACACGCCCACCAGCCTGTGAGTCCTTCATCTCATATAAAGACTCCTTTATTTCCTGTTTCCATTCATTGTCTTAATAATTACTGGTATTGCTGTTGTGTATCTTGTATAGGGAAATATAAAGAGATCAACTAATAATAGGTGCATGAATTCAATGCCCAGATAATCTCTTAGGAGTTTAAAATAATATCACCAGCATCCCAAATATCTCTGTCTGGTCCAAAAATTGAACTGCAGCAGAAAAAAGAATGTGGAAATTGAAGGCTGACCTCGCTGCATATCTCTCCTTATGTTCATCATTAACAGTTTGTGTGTATATGTGCTTTATGTACCTAGATGGATACATGTAAAATCATGTATGCTCCTTTTATTTTTTATTTATGTATTCATTTTTTAAGTCAGTTAAAAATTTTTTTATGTGGGCCATTAAAAAACATTTTTATTAAATTTGTTACAATGTTGCTTCTGTTTTATGGTTTGGATTTTTGGTTGTGAAGCCTATGGGATCTTAAGCTCCCCTACCAGGGTTCGAACCCACATACCTGCACTGGAAGGCAAAGTCTTAACCATTGGACCACAGCAGGGAAGTCCCTGTTGTTTTTTAATGTTACTTAAAATATTATTCACCATGCACTTCCATGTGCCTTGGAGATACTTGCATTTTAACACATACTTGCCTGCATTGTTTTATCATCATTTGTCAGTCCCTTATGGAGATTGACTAAGGTTGTTTCCAGTTTGGTGCCATAACCCAAAGGGACCTGGTATCCCTACCATACCACCTTCTTGGTCCCCCACATGATGACCAGAAATGGTCTGGAAATGCTTTGCCCCAGAACCTGACCACCGTGCTGTGTTTTCAGTAAGAAAAGGACTTACTGTACCACCCAGGACTTCACTGGTGGTACAGTGGATAAGAATCCACCAGCCAGTGCAGGGGACACTGGTTTGTTTGATCCCTGGTCTGGGAAGATCTCACATTCCATGACAACTACAGTGCCCATGCTCTAGAACCTTTGCTCCACAACAAGAGAAGCCATTGCAATGTGAAGCCCGCGCACTGCTAGTAGCCCTTCTGCTCAATGCAACTAGAGAAAATCTGCACATAGTGACGAAGACCCAGCACACCCAAAAATAAATTTAAATCAATAAAAAAATCCAAAGAAAGCAATAAGACAGAAATCTATCTTGGTTTTCCATCTCCATTCATCCCCGCTGCCTTGCTCAACTAAACATCCAACCTCCTTGGACCCTCCGTCATCTGTCCTCTAGGTCCGAGAGGCTTGTTTCACCCAGCTTGGCAGGGTTGCCGCTTTCAAGTTGCCAGAGCTGCTAGAAATAATTTACCAAAATGAATCCTTCTGAGCCTCCAGCTGATGCTTACCCACCTTCAGGTCACGAATCTTTCCAAATGCAGACGCACAAATCATTCCAGATCTTCAGAGGGGTCTGGGTTTTTCATCCTGCCCCAAGTCTACTGATGGTTGAACAACCAGGGAATCTCAATATCTAGAACTGAAACTGATCAAAGGAAGGAAAAAAAAAAAAAGTGCTTGGAGACAGCTCCTACCAAGACCTGTCCAAAGCCTGGGTAATTAGTCTGTCACTTTCAGGGAGGCAGTACTGAATCAGAATCTCTGTGAGTCCTTGTGGGATCTTTACCTCCTCCCAGGCCTATGTAGAGTGGAAGGCAGGGAATAGAAATGTTTGGAGACTCATTGTATGTCTCCTTGGCCCCCGAGATCTCATTACTTCACAAATTATTTTTTTCTTTCTCAACTGCTCATAAAACAACACTCAGGAATTAATTCTGTTTTCACTAAAGCAGTGTCTCTGTTTTTATTTTTTGGATGGACTGATTTTTAGTTTGAATTTGTGTAATTCTGGGAAGCTCAAGACTATCTGTGTTGTAGGTGGGAAATGTTAAAAAATGTCTAAAAAACTTAGAAATCTTGGTGATCTTCTTTTTCCCTTTGATATCTTTTCTCTCCAACCCCCTTGGGCTATGTCACAGGTTACATCATAAGGCAGGTTGAATCAGCATTTCCCATACCATCCATTCATTCATTCATTTACAGATCTGTAATGGACAGCTGATTCATTGGAAAAGACCCTGATGCTGGGAAAGATTAAGGGCAAAAGGAGAAGAGGGCAGCAGCGGATGAGATGGTTGGATAGCATCCCTGATTCAATGGACACGAACTTGGTCAAACTCCAGGAGATAGTGAGGGACAGTGAAGCCTGGCATGCTGCAGTCCATGGAGTCTCAGAGTCGGACGTGACTTAGTGACTGAACAGCAACGACATGGACAGGTAGTTTTCAATGTGGGGCAACCCAGTGAGGGAGACAGATGGAAATGAACAAACAATGAACAGGAAACTATCAGATGTGATGACAGTTAAACAAGGGATGAGAGGTGGTGATTGGATGGCTCTGTTTTCAAAACTGTTTTAAGCTGAAGTATTTCAAAATAACTAGATCATCCCAACTTTAATATCATATATGTATATGATAGCAAGGCTAATTTTTGGATGAGTTGGTAGAAAAGATAGTTATTAAGTGAAAAATATTGATCATACATGGACAGGACCAAATTGGGATCGTGGATTTCCGAAGACTCTGGGGAAGGAAGTGTTGCTGTAGAACTAATGTTTGCCCCCAAGTCTGTATCAGATAGAAGGACAAAGGTGCTAGCTGTCTAGCATGAGTATACCCAGGTCTGGAATATCACTGTGACTGAAACCAACTATAGAATAGCCAGGGTTGTATGGACTCCGGCTACCCGAATCTCCCTCTTCACTCCTAGGAAGCAAAGATTTGGATAAGTGTTGTGATTTCTCTTTTGTTATCCTTTTAGCTCTGCATTTTTTCTTCCTGCTTCCCTCCCTGGTGGTTTCCATGGGAACTCTCATTGCTATTTTTTTGAGTCAGAGATTTTCTGCCTGGTCCCTGGGACTTGCAAGGGAATGGGGCAGCCCGGCCGCAAAGTGGCAAACCTGGTGCAGATGTCAGTGGCCAAGGAAAAGATTTGGTAACCCAGGGATCTGAAAAGCATCTCTTTGTTCCATCTAAGTCATTTAGCATTTCATTCTTAAGAGACCCCAATACAGTTGAACTTGGGGATTATTTCGGAGATGAAAACTCTAGTATTAGCATGGTTCAAATTTTTTTTTTTTGCCTTTCTGTTAAAAAGTTTTTTTGTTTTTTTTTTTTTAATACCCTGATCTCCGTAAACTCCATCAGGGAGTTGGGAAGCTGTCTCTTATACACATCTAGATGTGTATAAGAGACAGGCATATCTCTCCTTATGTTCATCATTAACAGTTTGTGTGTATATGTGCTTTATGTACCTAGATGGATACATGTAAAATCATGTATGCTCCTTTTATTTTTTATTTATGTATTCATTTTTTAAGTCAGTTAAAAANAAGGCTGAAGAAGAATCCTTTGAGGGTCTGGGACCTCAAAGCCCTCTGGCCATTTGTATTTTGCCAAATGCATGGGGTCAACGTAACGGTGCAGTGAGAGGATTAACTTTTATGGGTTTGTGAAAATATCAGTTCTTCGTAGAGAAGTTGAACCAACTTGTGCTTTCTCTGTCTGGGATCTATGGAGGAGCCGGGTCCGGCAGTTCCTTTCTTCTTTGTGTTTGTACACAGGGAGATGGTTTAAATTATCATGCTGCAGATGGATGCCCCTTGATCTTCAGATGGTATGCAGAGGTCTGGCAGCCCTGGAGGCCTGAGCTTTTGGCAGCCTCCTGCTGTTTCTGTAATGGAGAGGCAGGGATGTGGGGGGCTGGGGGAGACACACAGAGCTGGACCCCATGGAGAAGGCATGTGGAGCCCATTATGCTGGTCCCAAGATGTCTGGGCTGCTACACTGGAAGAAGAAAAAAATGTTCCTCAAATAATCTAAAGCCAAATGTTTAGTGAAGGTCACCCTTAATTAGAGGTGCTGAGCTTTGATTCATCGTGTTGGAAGGAAACTTGGGAAACGGAGCCTTGATAAAAATTCCTGACGGCCTCATCGCTAAGATGCGAGCGTGCATGTGTATTCCCTAACCATCACGTCACATAAAATGCTGCTTTCTTTGTCTGGAGTCCAGGGCCTCTTTGGTTCTGACTGTGTCTATATGACACCAAAGAGAAGTCAGGGGTCTGGTTAAGCCAGAGAGCAGGAGAATAAAGCCCCACCCCAACCCCCATGATGTCTCAAAACCTAAGAGAAATAACTGCTTCTTCATCTGAGTTCGAGTTTATCTCAAGGCAAGAAAAAGTGCCTAATTCGAAGTAGGCACAGCCTCTAGGTAGTGAATCCCAGGTGGTGCTAGTGGTAAAGAACCAGGCTGCAGATGCTGGAGATGTAAACGACATGGGTTTGATCCCTGGGTTGCGAAGATCCCCTGGAGGGGATCTTCCAATACTGGAGTGGGCTGCCATGCCCACTGGAGAATCCCATGGACAGAGGAGCCTGGTGAGCTATGGTCCATGGAGTTGCAAAGAACTGACACAACTGAAGCGACTGAGCACACAGCCTCTAGGTTCCTTTACGAGTTTGCAGCCATGTCTAGGTATCAGTACATTCACATACAATGTACCTAATGTGTGAATACCCCCAGCTGATACCTCTGGGAAGCTCCTAAAACAAATGCTCACATGGTGATTCTGTTTACACTTTCGTTGCCATGGCAAACAATGTGATTGAATAAATAACAGGATTCCCAATCTCCTATGAGCTATGTGTCACCATAGCTAACCTTAGGCATGTGATTGCAAAGTTTTTTCAAGTCTATATCTAATCCACTGATGTGAAGCTCAACTTATAGACTGCTCTGTTTAATCAGAATGCCCCTGTTTTCTTTTGAAAATCATGCTTGCATGTCTGTCATCACTTGTGTTTGGTGTCCCCACTTTGAACCTCTAGTAGGAAGAAAAACTGCTTTTTGCAGAAAATTGACATCCATTGGTTTTCAGTGAGCAGGGGAGAATTTAAAAGGGAGCTGTTGGAAGCATCAGCTTTTCATATGCATGACTGTTAGTATTTTCCTGTTATAAAAATGAAAGAGTCTTTAAAAACTGGAAAGTAAAAAAATATTGACTGTATAGAGAATAATATCACGGACATTCATCACAAAGCTACAGATGTTCAAATTTTATCATGTTGGCATCAGATCTTTGTAATATAAAGGAGCGGGGTGGGGCGGGGGGGAAGTCCCTGGTGGCCCAGGCGATAAAGAATCTGCCTGCNTTTAAAAACTGGAAAGTAAAAAAATATTGACTGTATAGAGAATAATATCACGGACATTCATCACAAAGCTACAGATGTTCAAATTTTATCATGTTGGCATCAGATCTTTGTAATATAAAGGAGCGGGGTGGGGCGGGGGGGAAGTCCCTGGTGGCCCAGGCGATAAAGAATCTGCCTGCAGTGCTGGAGACCGGGTTCAATCCCTGGATCATGAAGATCCCTTGGAGGAGGGAATGGCAACCCACTCCAGTATTCTTGCCTGGAGAATTCCATGCACTGGGGAAAAGAAATCAAACAATACTGATAGCATTGTACCCTGCCCAGAACATGTTTCATCCCTCTTTTCCTCCCTCCCTCTGTACTCCCTCCCCCACCCCCAGCAGCAACTACTAACATGAATATGCTGTTAATTTTTCAGTCTCTAACTTTTGGGGGGCCACACTGTGCAGCATGTGGGACGACCTTCCTCCTGACCAGGGCCCAAACCTGTGCCCTCTGCCGTGGGAGCCCAGAGTCAGCCACCAGGCCCCCTAAGAGGTCTCCATCCTCTAACTTTTATTAATATAGGCATCTTCACAAGTAAACAGTTCTTGGTTTGTTTTGAACCTGGGTATACAGAATATCAGGCTTACCAGGTGTCTCTAGGGGCAAAGAATCTGCTTGCCAATGCAGGAGATGCAAGAGACGTGGGTTCGATCCCTGGTCTGGAAGATCTCCTGGAGGAGGAAGTGGCAACCCACTCCAGTATTCTTGCTTGGGAAATTCCGTAAGAGGAGCCTGTTGGGCTACAGTCCATGGGGTCACAAAGAATCGGACATGTCTTAGCGATCGGACACACATGCACACACACATATAGAATATCACAGAGCATCTTTCTCAGTTTGCTTTGTTCCCCAAAGTGGTGCTTTTAAAATCCACCCCTGAAGACACCTATGGGTGCAGCTTAAGGGTGTCAGCTTTGGGGTTTTACTGCTTATGTGGCAGTGCTCTCTGCTTGCAGCCAGTTCTTTGGTGATGGACAAATCTAAGAAATTTCCAGTGTTTCACAGTTGCACTTAATGATGCTCTAAGTGGCCTGCACACAAGGGGATGAACTTTTCAAGGAGACGATTTCCAGTGTTCTCTTCATGTCTCTGAGACGTCTTACCCTCTTTTGGTTCTTTGGCTTCTTGAAAGGCAAAATCGGGTGTCTTGTTCGAGAAAGGTGGGTCTCCTTGATCCTCTTGCCCTTTTTCTGTTGTTAGAAAAGCTGTTTCTTCACCCAGCCCCGGGCTTCTCATCTCGAAGTATTAATATGAAGAGCCACATCCGTTTGCTGTCTTCGGGTTCAAAGTTGTTAACAGCTCTCTTTGTTGAACAAGTCTTTTCTCTCTCTCACTCTCTTTCTGCCATGAGCCGCAGTGGCGTTCTGGGAAGTGATAGACCGTATAATTCTCACATGTCAAGGTTCTAAGCCCAAACCCTCCGGCAATACCTCTGATTTTCTTGAAGGATTAAAAATAAAAGGACATCACCCTCTCAGCCGCAGTTCTTACAGCAGCTCTTACCCACACCTGGCAACGTGACACCCCAGAGGAAGGACTTTATGTCCTGTGCGCAGGAAACAGGCTGGTCCCAGGGACCTGCCCGCCCTCCCTGGGGTGTCTCTGGAGCCCTTGATCTCTCTCAGCTTCCTCCAAGGGCGAGCTGGGCGTTTCCCCGTCATGTCGTCTCTGAGATGATCTTTATTCTTCAAGGAGCTACAGTTGCCTGAGCTGTGCCTCTGGATGCCTTCCAAGTGGCCTGGGATCTTGGAAATCTGCCCAGTGGCTGTGCAGAGGCCCCCTGCCCTCCAGACAGCACAAAATCCATTGCAGAAACTGTGGGTCTCAGAGGCCTGTGCTAGAAAATAAGATGAGATGGGCTCACAGGGTTCTGCTTTGGAAAGTCAAGTTTAGAGGTTTGCTGGTTAATTTTTTTAAGTGAAGTATAATTAATTTACAATGCTGTGTTAATGTCAAGTGTACAGCAAAGGGTTTCAGGTACTCATACATACATACACACATGCACACACATTGTATATTATTTTTAGATTCTTTTTCATTCTAGATTATTACAGGATACTAAGTAGAGTTCCCTGTGCTATACAGTAGGACCTGGTTGTTTATCTACTATGTGTGTATATGTGTCTGACTCTTTGTGACCCCGTGGACTATAGCCTGCCAGGCTCCTCTCTCAATGAAATTTTCCAAACAAGAATAAATGGGTTGCTATTTCCTCCTCCAGGGAGTCTTCCCCACTCAGGGATCAAACCTGCATCTCTTGTGTCTCCTAGATTGGTAGATGGATTCTTAACTGCTGAGCCATGTTTATCTACTGAGTTGGCCCAAAGATTTGTCCAGGTTTTTCTGCAACATCTTACGGAAAAACCCAAATGAACCTTTGGGCCAACCCAATATTTTGTACATAGTAGTGTGTATCTGTTAATTCCAAATCCCAATTTATCTCTCTCCTACCATTTCCCCTTTGATAACCATGAGATTATTTTCTATGTCTATGTCTGTGAGTCTGTTTCTGTTTTCTCAATAAATTCATTTGTATCATTTTTTATAATATATTCCACATATAAGCGATATCATATATTTCCCTTTGATTGACTTCACTTAATGTAATCTCTAGGGATTTGCTGGTTGTATATGTGTGTGTTATGCTTGTGCATGTGTGTAGATTGGGTAGATGCGTGTGTGTGACTATATGACAGTATGTGTTTCTCCGTGGGAAGGAAGAGGTGGGAGAAGGAATCCACTGCTTTTCTCTCATCTCTGGTTTTTATAACTGCCTCCATCTCACCCCACCTCAACAGAATTTGGAAACTTCTAGATTTCATGAAAAAGCTGGAAGGAATCTTGAAGCCTACCTAATTTTATTACAGACACTCAGCTGCTATGGCCTGGAGAGGTGGCACAGCTGCAGAAATACTGAAGTAGCCACTGCCCTAAGCCCAGTCCTCAGCATCAGCCCAGTGTCTCTCCTGAAACCCCGCCACCCATGTCCCCAAGATTCAAGTTATTAAAAGACCCAGCAGGGGTCCCAGGGCTCCACTCTGACTCCCCAGCTCCTGTGCCTGACAGATGCTGAGTATTTTTACTACTCCCTATTGAGCCCTAATGATTTAACTCCCTGAAGAGAATATATAAACATCTACTTCTAATTTCATTAGCAAAAAACTTTGATCACTTTTAGTTTCTTAAAATTTAGCATTATTTGTTTATTGATGTTCTTTTTCTGTTTTCTAATACACACACATATAAGGCTATGAATTTTCCTTTCAGCGCCACACTGGTTGAAACTTAAAATGAATCTCTTAGCTTTAAATATAAGTGTTCATTATATATTTGTATTTAATTCAAGAGTTATTTGGATGTATCCTAATTGCTGAAATTAAAAGGACTGATTCAGAAATTTTTTTTTCTAATTCAGCTCTGCACATTGAATTAAGTCCTATCCCTTTCTGTATGCTCAGCTAAATGTTGTATAAACCTAGATGCTACTGATTTATGTGTGACTAATATTCCTTGTCATAATATTCTGATAGTGGGCTAATTTGCTGCCCTTGGGGGTAGTACCTGACTTTTTAACTTTTGTGAAGGAATTTTAGCTGTGTGTACATTCACTCAAATATCCTCTTCCTTACTGATTAACTATATAATAATCATTATAAGTTTGAACTTTATACAGTAAAGTGCACAATGCCTTTTAAAATGTTTTATATATTGGCATTTAAAAGAGAGATTAGAGACTTCTGTGGGTCCAGTTATGAATCCACACTGCAATGCAGGGGACGTGTGTTTGATCCCTGGTGGGGGAACTAAGATCCCATACGCCGTGGAAGTAAGTCCATGCACCACAACTAAAGACCTGTACGCTGCTGCTAAGCCCCAACACAGCAAAATACATAAATTAATCAAAAAAGAGAGAAGTCAACTATTAAGAAAGATTGACAGTTACTGATAGAGTCTGACTTCCCAACATGGCATTGGATGAGGTGAAGAAGATCTCATTGAGATAGCCAGCATTTGTAAAAATAATTACTATACTGAGCACCACTCATGCTCAGATAATCTCTTTCTATTCCTATTGTAGCCTATGAGGAAGAGCCAGTAGGGACCTCCATTTTACAAGGGAGGAAAATTGAAGCAAAAAAAAAAAAAAAAAGTAAATAACTTGTCTAGTTCACTCAGTGACTGAGTGATAAAGCCAGAATTAACTTGTTAGTACTCACAACAGCTACATTAAGTAGGTGCTTGCATTACACCCACTCTACAGATGAGGCTATCAAGGCACAGAGAAAGTAAGTTATGTGGCGAAGGACACTCAGCTGGTAATGGGGTGGGGGCAGGAGGGAAGCTGGGATTCAGATCTAAGCAAGGTGCAGGCTCTTAACCTTTTCCTGGGTATGCAGTGTGAGAACCCAAGCCTAACCCATTTGCCTCCCCCTTGAGTTCTTTCTCTCACTCTAGATAATCTCTTCCAGGGTTATTTTATTTGCAACACAGAGTATACATACTCTCCTAGATCTGATCCTTAATTATCCACAGTGCTTTATCCCACCTCATTAAATTAGATCAATAGAGGGGGACAAAAGTGTTATTTTGAAGTGATCAGGGTAATTTTCCATTATAATTTTGTGTTTTAAATAAATAGAACCAGCTTCATTGTGAAAACACTTGTCTAATATTGGGCAATAAATGTTTAAGTGGTTTTCTTTTAATTACTACTCATAGTATGGCACTGGGTGAAACAGAATTGTTTCTGAGTTTGTTCATTAGATGGGAAGAGGCTGAATTTATAAAAATATATGCGTGCCTCTGTGACTGTATTTGAATGCGTGCATACGTAAATAGGCACTTATTTATATACATGGTCATTACAGAGCTTTGTGAGGGGTAGAATTTTTCTCAGCACAATCTGTAGTTCTGTGGAAGGGGGACTGTGCTGGTACTCTGGGCCCATTTCATAGCGGAGCGTTTCCAGTTAAGTAATTATACCATGAAGACATCCCAGCTGCAACTCTATATTTAAAACTGGGTTACTATTCCTAGCAAGACCATTCTTTTGAAAGGTTGATAAGTCATTCCCTTTATTCTGCTCAAAAATTTAAATATCAAATGTGTATCAGTTTTCTTAAACATGCAGCCCTACCTCCAAGGGGTTTACTACTGTTGTTCCCACGCAGAAGGATGAAGTCAACCAACCGTGATAAGAAACCATCTTGGTCTGCCATCTGTCTGTCCCCAAGCTGCAGTCCATTTCCTTTTTTCAGCAGCAGGAGATAGACACTGGGTCATTGCCATTTCTTAGGCAAAAGTCTCCAACCCGTAGTTCATCCTGGGCCATTTAAAGAACCCCACGTCTCTGCCCTTGTCTTCCTTTCCCTTCTGGAGCGAGCACATCCCAGGCAATGTCCATGTATCAATAGCTCAGAGAGGCTTCCTGGAGAAGGTAGCAGGGAGCAGAGAGTGTGCTCACATCTCCTCCAGCCTTTGTGTAGCTGTTGGTCTGAGACTCCACCGCTTTTGAGTTGAAAGTTGCTGTTTTTATCTAGAGTTTGGCTTCTTTCCAAGCTGGCGTGACACGCTTAAGTCTAAAGCCAGGGAAATCAGAAACCAGTCAGCCTTGAAGAGGATGCTTCACCAGAACAAGAGGAACAAGGTGCTAGAGAAATTCGGCTAAAAGGGAGAGAGAGCTTCAGGAAGGAATGGGCTGGGAGGGTCTTGTTTTCTTCTTTTCTTTTTTTTCTTCATGGTCTCTGACCTTGTTAGCCCATTCTTTCATTATTACAGCTGTTTCTGCAACATTTTGCCTAAAGATTATAGCATCTGGTTTATTCTATTCAGTGAGGGAATGACAGGATCACAGTAATTATCGTGTGCTGGGGTTCGAGTCCTTGATTATATTTTCCCATTGTTCCTGGAAAGTCAAGGTGTGTTCACAGCCCAGCCTCAAGGGTTACTGGGCTGTGGATGCCAAGTCGATGCTGAGTTGCTTGAGAGCCTTCAGAAAAACAGTGTGGGTTTATCCAGGGTGGACTTTCCATCTCATTTCCACCTTTTCCTGGTTTCTCAGATTGAAATGTCACTGATAACACAATGTCTTGAAGCCATGTGCCTTCCTCGAATAGAGCAAAAATCTAAGAACTTTATTATCCAGTTTCTGGAATCCAAATTAGCCTTTGCCCAGCGGTTCTGGATGTCCAA
>SJYA01002444.1:3658050-3679757 GCA_006410615.1 Neotragus moschatus
AAAAAATATGGTCTTCTTTTCCTAGGTGTTTCTTTAAGAGATCAACTCCAATATTAAAAGTGCTGGTGGGAAACTCCTGTGTAACACAGAGAGCCCAGCCTGGTACTGTGTGATGACCTAGAGGGGTGGAATGAGGGGAGGGGAGGGAGGGGCAGTGATGATTTAGTCCCTCAGGCCTGTCTGACTCTCTGTGACCCCATGAACTACCCCCCAGGCTCCTCTGTCATTGGGATTTCCCAGGCAAGAATACTGGATTGCCAGTATTGGGTTTCATTGGGTTCAAGAAAATGGGTTGCCATTTCATTCTCCAGGGAATCTTCCTGACCCAGGGATTGAACCCAGGTCTCCTGTATTACAGATGGTCTCCTGCATTGCAGGCAAATTCTTTACCAGCTGAGCCACCAGAGAGAGAAGATACACACACACACACACACACACACACTCAGTTCAATTGCTCAGTTGTGTCCGACTCTTTGCAACCCCACGGACTTCAGCACGCCAGGCTTCTCTATCCATCGCTAACTCCTAGAGTTAGCTCAAACTCATGTCCATTGAGTCCGAGATGCCATCCAACCATCTCATCCTTGGTCATCGCCTTCTCCTCCTGCCTNGACTCTTTGCAACCCCACGGACTTCAGCACGCCAGGCTTCTCTATCCATCGCTAACTCCTAGAGTTAGCTCAAACTCATGTCCATTGAGTCCGAGATGCCATCCAACCATCTCATCCTTGGTCATCGCCTTCTCCTCCTGCCTTCAGTCTTTCCCAGCATTAGGGTCTTTTCAGTGAGTCAGTTATTTGTATCAGGTGGCTAAAGTATTGGAGTTTCAGCTTCAGCATCAGTCCTTCTAATGAATATTTAGGACTGATTTCCTTTAGGATGGACTGGTTGAATCTCCTTGCAGTCCAAGGGTCTCTCAAGAGTTTTCTCCTACACCACAGTTCAAAGCATCAAATCTTTGCCACTCAGCTTTCTTTATGTCCAGCTCTCACATTCATACATGACTACTGGAAAAGCAACAGCTTTGACTAGACAGACGTTTGTTGGCAAATAATGTCTCTGCTTCTTCATATGCTGTCTAATGTTGGTTACATTATGTGTGTGTGTGTGTGTGTATATATATATATATATATATACTAAGCAACTTCTGTTTGGTAAAGATTGATTGTACAGTCTGCCGCTCCAGATAACCAAGATATTCTTGGGGTATGCTAGCGGTGATCTAGAGTTTCAAAGAGAGTGTCTCTTTGGTAAAGGCGTGAAGAGGAAAGTGAAAGATAAAGCTGATTAGAGAGGAACTGTACAGTGACAGCCCTGGTCTGCTGAGGTCCACTGTTGCCGCAGAGTTTACCGTGTGTGGGAAGAAGTCCTGCGTGTCCTCAGAAGCCTGGGGATAGAGACACAGCTTGGCTTTTAACATGACAAACATACGGTACACCCGATAGGAACGGCAGTGGGGCCCACCTCTTATTTTTCTCCCCGCAAGGTCTCAGACTCCTAGGATTTGGGTAGGATTTGAGTGGCATTATTACTTCACAACATTCTGGGTATGTTTGTGTATTTCTTCTTTAAAAATTTATTGGGATATAGTTACTTGACAATGTTGTTTTTCTGCTGTGCAACAAAGTGAGGCAGCCATACGTACACATATATCCCCTCCCTCTTGGACTTCTCTCCTACCCCACTGTCCCATCCCNTTATTACTTCACAACATTCTGGGTATGTTTGTGTATTTCTTCTTTAAAAATTTATTGGGATATAGTTACTTGACAATGTTGTTTTTCTGCTGTGCAACAAAGTGAGGCAGCCATACGTACACATATATCCCCTCCCTCTTGGACTTCTCTCCTACCCCACTGTCCCATCCCATCCCCCTAGGTCATCACAGAGCCCTCCCTGTGCCATCCTGCAGCTTCCCACTAGCTATCTATTTCACACATGGTAGTGTATACAGGTCAATCCCAATCTCCCAATACATCCCACTGTCTCTCCCCTACTCATGTCTACAAGTCCATTCTCTGCATCTGTGTCTCTTATTCCTGTCCTACAAAGAGGTTGNGGGAATCTTCCTGACCCAGGGATTGAACCCAGGTCTCCTGTATTACAGATGGTCTCCTGCATTGCAGGCGGATTCTTTACCAACTGAGCCACCAGAGAGAGAAGATACACACACACACACACACACACACGCGCGCGCGCGCGCGCGCACACACACACACACACTCAGTTCAGTTGCTCAGTTGTGTCCGACTCTTTGCAACCCCATGGACTTCAGCACGCCAGGCTTCTCTATCCATCACTAACTCCTGGAGCTAGCTCAGACTCATGTCCATTGAGTCCGAGATGCCATCCAACCATCTCATCCTTGGTCATCACCTTCTCCTCCTGCCTTCAGTCTTTCCCAGCNCACACACACACACACACTCAGTTCAGTTGCTCAGTTGTGTCCGACTCTTTGCAACCCCATGGACTTCAGCACGCCAGGCTTCTCTATCCATCACTAACTCCTGGAGCTAGCTCAGACTCATGTCCATTGAGTCCGAGATGCCATCCAACCATCTCATCCTTGGTCATCACCTTCTCCTCCTGCCTTCAGTCTTTCCCAGCATTAGGGTCTTTTCAGTGAGTCAGTTATTTGTATCAGGTGGCTAAAGTATTGGAGTTTCAGCTTCAGCATCAGTCCTTCTAATGAATATTCAGGACTGATTTCCTTTAGGATGGACTGGTTGAATCTCCTTGCAGTCCAAGGGTCTCTCAAGAGTTTTCTCCTACACCACAGTTCAAAAGCATCAATTCTTTGCCACTCAGCTTTCTTTATGTCCAACTCTCACATTCATACATGACTACTGGAAAAACAACAGCTTTGACTAGACAGACGTTTGTTGGCAAATAATGTCTCTGCTTCTTCATATGCTGTCTAATGTTGGTTACATTATATGTGTGTGTGTGTGTGTGTATGTATACTAAGCAACTTCTGTTTGGTAAAGATTGATTATACAGTCTGCCTCTCCAGATAACCAAGATATTCTTGGGGTATGCTAGCAGTGATCTAGAGTTTCAAAGAGAGTGTCTCTTTGGTAAAGGTGTGAAGAGGAAAGTGAAAGATAAAGCTGATTAGAGAGGAAATGTACAGTGACAGCCCTGGTCTGCTGAGGTCCACTGTTACCGAGGAGTTTACCGTGTGTGGGAAGAAATCCTGTGTGTCCTCAGAAGCCTGGGGATAGAAACACAGCTTGGCTTTTAACATGACAAAAGTACGGTACACCCAATAGGAACGGCAGTGGGACCCATCTCTTATTTTTCTCCCCGCAAGGTCTCAAACTCCTAGGATTTGGGTAGGGTTTGAGTGGCGTTATTACTTCACAACATTCTGGGTATGTTTGTGTATTTCTTCTTTAAAAATTTATTGGGATATAGTTACTTGACAATGTTGTTTTTCTGCTGTGCAACAAAGTGAGGCAGCCATACGTACACATATATCCCCTCCCTCTTGGACTTCCCTCCTACCCCATGGTCCCATCCCATCCCCCTAGGTCATCACAGAGCCCTCCCTGTGCCATCCAGCAGCTTCCCACTAGCTATCTATTTCACACATGGTAGTGTATACACGTCAATCCCAATCTCCCAATACATCCCACTGTCCCTCCCCTACTCATGTCTACAAGTCCATTCTCTGCATCTGTGTCTCTTATTCCTGTCCTACAAAGAGGTTGATCTATACCATTTTTCCATGTTTCTAGCAAAATGGTCACATCCTCCCCATGCTGCAAAG
This sequence comes from Neotragus moschatus, assembly GCA_006410615.1. Lineage (NCBI taxonomy): Eukaryota > Metazoa > Chordata > Mammalia > Artiodactyla > Bovidae > Neotragus > Neotragus moschatus. The sequence goes on from SJYA01002444.1 coordinate 3,661,823, forward strand.
AAGCAACATTTCCTTTTTATGCAACTTACATACAAAAAAAGAAAAAAATCCAATCCCTAGAGCCATATTTTTGTTAAGTCTGTGTGGCTTCCTTGTTCATGTCCATCAAATCTTTGTTCACTGTCACCTTCTCGGAAATCATGTTACATAGCACCCTATCATGTCTACACATCCTCTAGAAGGACTGAAATTGAAAACAGTAACAAACACGTGGAGCCGTGGGAATGCTCCTTCACTGCTGGTGGGAGTGCAAAATGGTGCAGCCACTTTGGAAGAAAGCTGGGCAGTTTCTTGTAAACTTTTCGTATTATCCAGCAGTCTTGCTCCTTGGTCTTTACCCAAATGAACTGAAAAGGTCTGTCCACACAGAAACTTGCACACAAATGTTTATAACAGCTTTATTCAGAATCACCCAAACCTGGCAGCAACTAAGATGTCCTTCAGTAGGTGAATGGATAAACAAACTGTGGTACATCCACGCAATGGAAAAGTATTCCTTGATAAAAAGAAATGAGCTAGCAAGCCTTGAAAAGACATGGAGGAGTTTTAAATGCATATTGCTAAGTGAAAGAAGGCAATCTAAAGAAGGCTACCTACTGTGTGATTCCAACTCTGTGACATTCTGGAAGAGGCAAAACCATAGAGACAGCAAAAAGATCACTGGTTGCCAGGGACTGTGAGGGAGATGAGGATCAATAGATAAAGCACAGAGGGCTTTTAGGGCAGTAAAACTATTTTGCGTGGTACACAACATTGTGGGTATACGTTACTCATTTGACAAAGTCTATAGAACTATGCAGCACAAGTGAACCCTAATATAAACTATAGACTTATAATTAATAATAATGAATCCATGGGAATTCCTAGGTGGCGCTAGTAGGAAAGAACCCACCTGCGAATGCAGGAGACATAATAGACAGGGGTTCACTTCCTGGGTTGGGAAGATCCCCTGGAGAAGGGCATAGCAACCCACTCCAGAACCCCATGGACAGAGGAACCTAGTGGGCTGTATGTAGTCCATAGGGTTGCACAGAGTCGTACACAACTGAAGTGGCATCAGTTCAGTTCAGCTCAGTCGCTCAGTCATGTCCGACTCTTTGCCACCCCATGAATCGCAGCACGCCAGGCCTCCCTGTCCATCACCAACTCCCGAGTTCACTCAGACTCATGTCCATTGAGTCAGTGATGCCATCCAGCCATCTCATCCTCTGTCGTCCCCTTCTCCTCCTGCCCCCAGCATCAGAGTCTTCTCCAGTGAGTCAGCTCTTTGCATGAGGTGGCCAAAGTACTGGAGTTTCAGCTTTAGCATCATTCCTTCCAAAGAATAGCATGCAGTTAATCCATATTGATTTATCAATTGTAACAACATATACCATATTAATGGAAAATGCAAATAATGGGAAAGGGAGGATAAATATATAGGACTTCTCTTTCTGCCTAATTTTTCTGTAAACCTAAGGCTACTCTTGGAGTAGGAAATGGCTTCCCATTCCAGTATCCTTGTCTGCAAAATTCCCTGGACAGAAGAGCCTGGTGGGCTAAAGTCCGTGGGGTCCCAAAGAGTCAGACATGACTGAGCATGCATGCAGTGCAATGCCCCCCCCCAAAAAAAAAAAAAAAAGGTGGCTCTAAGAAGTTAAATCTGTTAAAAAATTGGAGCTACACCCATAACCTTAGTCATTTTTCCCTTATTTTTCCATGGCACTTAACAATTTAGCTGTTGTGAAATGTGCTTATTTACTGTGTATCTTGTTTATTGCTTATCTTCTCCGAACCCTTGGGATGGGAGCCTCCTGGAGCAGGAGTCAGTCTGTTTTGCTCACTGATGCACCCTGTGTGCCCAGCACAGTGCCTCGTACCTGGCGGGCCTCCAGTAAACATGGCTCAGTAAATGGACAGAGAGGATGGCTGGGAAAGTTTTCTAAAGCAGGCGTACTCAGCATGTCCCTCCTACCCCTGCCTGAGCCTTTGACTGTTTGATCAGTCAAGGATTACTCTTAAATACTGTTCTTTCTCTGTGGGGTCTTTTGTTGTTGTTTGTTTTGCATGTTGGTTTTTTTTGAAAATGCAATTATTTTAATAAATGCCTGTTCTTTATACTGTGACACTTATTCATAGTAATTAGATTTATTATTGTTATTCTTTAATAATTTACATTTTTATGGGCATGTAGTTGATTTACAGTGTTGTATTACTTTCAGGTGGATTGCAAAGTGAATCAGTTATCCATATACATACATTCACTCATTTTTTAGATTCTTTTCCCATATACATCATTAAAGAGAACTCAGTAGAGTTCCTTGGCTATACAGTAGGTTTTTATTAGTTATTTATTTTGTATATAGTTGTGTATATATCAAATCGATTATCCCAATTTATCCCTCCCCTCTTATATCTTGTTCTTTCTTATTTCCTTTCTTAAGATATATGCATAAGTATGTGTGTGTGTGTGTGTGTATTTTTCCCTGCACAGAAGATGAAATCCATCCCAAGGTCTTAAGATTTATTAACTGTTGCCTGAGTCATTCCACATGATGTCAGGGGAGGAGGCAAGCTGAGTCTCTACTTAGAAATACCCTGCACAGAGGTCTTTGGGTAATTCCCTCGATTTTGTAAAGATGTTGGTTGGCTTAAGTGATTAGCATGAGATCCTTAAGGAGGACTTAACTTAAGCATTTAAGGATCTTCTGTGTCTCTCGGAGTGCCCCTCCTGGGTTGTCTGGATTTGCACATCTGGAAGGCAAATTTCAAAAGGGTTTCCAGCCTCTCTGCTTATTTTCTGAGCCCCGTTGGAGTGTGTCTGTGTGTCTGGCTTGGGGGAGGTTTCCTCCTTCAAAGCACTGGAGGTCAGCCTCCCCCTGCAGGCATGTGGTCTGCGTTCAGGGAGACCTGCCAGGCCCCTCCAAGGGCCTCCAGCTCTCAGAGGCAAAGGGGATCAAGTTACAGAAGCTTCTCCTTTTAAGTTCATCTGCGGGGGCAGGATGTCAGCCCAGGGGGTTGGAGGTCTGTCTCTCTCCTGGTCTAATCTTGCCTTTGCTGGTTTATCCGGAGGAGCCAGGAAGTTCGGGGCAAGAAGGAGGCGGGTCCCCAGATTTCATTTCCCTGGCAGATCAAGAGCTGTCTGTGGTTCAGGGAGGCCTGCTGGTTTCCGTGATCTACCTGTTTGGCCTGATTCAAGCAGAGAGGCCCTTTTTCTGCTCCACTCACTATTAGATGGGGAAAAGTGGGTGCCTGCAGAGNGGAAGTTCGGGGCAAGAAGGAGGCGGGTCCCCAGATTTCATTTCCCTGGCAGATCAAGAGCTGTCTGTGGTTCAGGGAGGCCTGCTGGTTTCCGTGATCTACCTGTTTGGCCTGATTCAAGCAGAGAGGCCCTTTTTCTGCTCCACTCACTATTAGATGGGGAAAAGTGGGTGCCTGCAGAGGGGTGTCAAGTGGTCCCCAATGCTCAGAGCTGCTCCTGCTTCTGTTCATTATCTTCCCACAAAGATGTGACTGCACAGAGGGAGGTCCCATCCCAGGCACCCCACACTGGGTCTTTCCACTCCCTGGGTCTCAAACACCAGGACTTCAGAAGAAACATATACACACTACTATATTTAAAATAGATAACCAACAAGGACCTACTGTATAGCACAAGGAACTGTAGTCAACATTCTGTAATAACCTAAATGGGCAAAGAATTTGAAAAAGAATGAATACACGTATATGTATAACTGAACCACTTTGCTGTACACTGAAACTAACATAACATTGTCAATCACCTGTGCATATATGTGTGTGCTAAATAGCTTCAGTCGTGTCCGACTCTTTGTGACCCTGTGAACCGTAGCCCGCCACGCTTCTCTGTCCATGGGATTCTCCAAGCAGGCCTATTCTGCAGTATAAAATAAAACTTTTTTAAAAAAGAGAGAAATTCGGGCAGCATGGCCTGCGATTTTCCATGTATCCCAAGAGTCTTCAGAGCCTGGATCCTGAGCCAGGGTAGAAGGAAAGTCGCCAAACCTTTCTTCAACTCCAAGCAACTGCTGGGCAACTTCAAAGCCCCCCCCCCAAAACCTCCCTCCCCCTCAACTCCAAGAAGCTACTCAGAAGCTTCACAGGGCCAGAATCTTGGCAGAGTTATGTCCAAACAGATATTCTCTGGAGGACGATTCAGAACACTTCTTCTTCCTGTTCCTTTAACACAGACATGGTCATGGATGCAAGTCTTTGTGCAAACAGTTGGGCAGCAAAAAGAAGAATATCTTGATCTTTTGAGTTTGCAAGCCGTTTTCACATACCTTCCTACACTCATCCAAGGCACCAGGAACCCCTTAAAATGAGCTTTGACTGCCGTTTTTTGCTTTTTCATTGGATAAAGACATTTGGGGATACACCAAAAGCCTCCATAGTTTGGGGACACAGTTGTTTCAACCATACTGGGGCCCTGAATAAGAGTGATATTCCCACAGAGAGGGTGTTTGGTTTTTTCACATTTGCTCTTGCCTAAAATCATTCTCTTATTTTTCTGGGTCAAAACATTTTTCTGCCTAATTCTATTCAAAACTTGGAATCTCATGGGTCTCCATTCTGAGCTTTTTTTTTTAGAAGATTCAGTTGTTTTGTTAAAGCTAATGTTGATGTCAACAAGATGACAAGGGCATTTTATCTTTAATATATAAAGAGTTGTTGCAAATCAGTAAGGAAATAGAAATAATGTAGTAGGGGAAGAAAGGCAAAGGGTGGTAATAGTCAAAGCAAGGACCTAGTATTTTAAGTGAATTAATTGATGAATCCGTTTGCTAATGCTGGCATCAGCTGCCTGCACTGTCCTAGACTATTAGTCATGTACTGAAGTGGGGTTCTCTGAAGATGAGATGAAATATACATTGTTTGGGGAAGTATGCTGCGCATGATCTTGGTACTGTCTGTTCTCTCTTTGAGTATCTGCTGGTGAAGGCTCTGATCAGCCTCTGTGTTGCTTTTCACTTGTTTCCCTGGAGGTTTAGGCTGGAAAGGCAATTTGACCATTTTTGCTCTCTTTACTGGTTGTCAGGAGAATTTTCAGGAAATATTGTAATTTGGAATAGTAAAAGAAAATAAAGCTAGTCTGTTGATATAAAAGAGAAATTACTGTTACTACAAACTGTTTATCCCCCATGGTGTTTTATTTTACTCCAAAGGACTTTGAAGTATTTTAGCTCAATGTCAGCTACACTTTTAGGCAAAAATGTATAATTTAGCAGGAGAAAAGACTACATTGCCCAACATCCCCTGGAGATGGATGGAGCTAACTAATCTCTACAACAGATGTAAATGTACCTGGGATGTGCAACTTTTAAGAAATGTTTCTAAAAGGACTGGGGACAGGCCTCATCTCTTTTTTTCTTGCTGCTGATTAGAATATAGACACGATGGCTGGAATTAGTGCAGCCATCTTGGGCCATGAGTTAGAAATCATAGGCAGAGAATGTGAATTTGTGAGTCTCTCATATCAGGGAACCATCCAGCCAGCCTGGACTACCTCACTTCCTTGGATTTGAAATGAGAAAGAAATATATTTCTACCTACTTTATAAACCACTTTTGCTTTGAGCTATCTTAACTGATATTTATATATTATTCTCTCTCCATATCTCTCTTTCCTCACCCCATATCTCTCTTTCCTCACCCCACACCTCTGGGATTCTGCAGCCAACCCCATCGCCCTCATTACAATTTCATCCAACCATAGTTCTTTGAAGTTATTTTGGTAAGAAGAAGCACAAGAAGAAAAGTATCCTTTTGTGCTGAATTCTTTCTCGGAAAACTTTACTAACTATTGCTGTTTGAAAGTATCAGTCAAGGAGTTGAGTTATCCTGACAGTGTAAGATAGAAACTCCCCTGGACCTTTTTGAAGCTTGAGAAAGGCACTGAGGGACTGCTTCTAGCAGACCCCCACCCCGACCCCCCCATCTGCTGAAATGTCACTCACCACTCTCAGAGAGTTTGATCACCCAGCCACCATTTCCTCCTTCTTTTTCTTCTCTGCTGTGGGGGTGCTTAAAAAGCCAGGCAAGTGTTGAGAAGCCTTTACATCTGATTATTCTCCATGAGCCAACGCTCCTCTCTAGACCAGATGGGTTTTGTTTCATCGTGCTTTGATCCTTTCCAGGGATGGCAAGGCTGGAGGTCTGCTGCCTGCCGTGGCAGCTCCCCTCCCCCTTGAACCCTTGTGCTTGGGGATGTTTTCTATTAGTGGTCAGAGAGCTTTTCCTTCTCTTTTCCTTTCATGTACAGTGAGGACCTTCTCTGGGCAGCAGTGATGTGAATGGGTGCTGATTGCCTAATGAAGAGGATGCTGATGGAGCCAGGTCTTTGTGGTTTTCAGGGGGTCTGAACATCCTGTTCCAAGTGCAGAGTCAGCAGCATCTTTGAGATGCCCCCATGGAGACCTAGCAGCATCCTTGAGATGCCCCCATGGAAACTTAGCAGATGGCAGCCATAGGGTCTGTATGTAGGTGGCTGAGCAGAAGTTGAGGTTAATAGATAATGTCAGATGGCGGCTGGAGAAAGCTTAACACAGTTTATGAATTGGAGAATCAACTACTTTCTTATATCTTTAGGTACTCAAAAAGTAACTCTATATAGTTCCAAGTAACTTTTTCAGAGGTTTGGATCTTATTGAGTATCTTATTCTATGGTCCAAGAAACGACTGGATTATTCCACTAATTTCTTCTTAAGATTTTTTTTTTTTTTTTAACAAGGACTATATTTTAAAGTCTTTATTGAATTTGTGACAGCATTGTTTCTGTTTTGGTTTTTTGACCCTGAGGCATGTGGGATCTTAGCTTCACCCCCAGGCATTGAACTTGGACCCCCTGCATAGGAAGGTGAAGGCTTAGCCACCACCATGGAAGTCCCTCCACTAATTTTTACAATAATTTTATTAAAAGGTTTCCTGGCAGCCCAGGTGAAAAGGGAAACATGTTTTGCCACAAGATTCTCTCTTGCATAGGAGAAAAGCCAGTGATATGATGGCAGCAAAGATTTCCTGTACCTGGGCTTGCAAAGAGAGGTTTCTTATGCAAAAGAGGTGCTTATCACGCTGTCATCTGAGACCTTCAGAGTCTGTTCCCCCTGACAGTTCTGCCAGTGGTCACCACTCCAGAAAATGCAGCTGTGGTTTGTATGAAGCTCTTTTCCACAGAGCTTTCTTAAAAGCCCAGGACAGGACCACAGAGGACAGCTCAGAAAGAGCCATTCCATTTCAGGACCTTAATTTGCCCAATTCCTCCTCCCATCAAGGCTATTATTGGGCTGTGTACTTCCTGTGAACAGTGTCAGCACAGTGATGCTCTTTGCTTCCCTGTAGGGCTTGAGAGCAGAACAGGGGGACAGCTTGGCTCTGCCCGACTCTGTGTCCTAGAATGAGTGGCTCCCGGGGTCTTCCCTTTCTCCTCATCAAGGCAGCATGAGAATGAATGAGGGGAGAGGTATGAAAGACTGGAGAACAGTGCCTGGCCTAGAGACGCAGAAAGTCAGCATCACGTCATCACTTCCTTGTGACTTTTGTAATTATTTGCAACCTATTTTACCTTTAGGAAAAAATACTTTGTTATTTGAGCTGCCTGATAGATGTCAGGCATCTTGACAGAGGAGTTATTAAAAAGGTGGATGCTCTGACGAAGTTTTCTGTACAAATGCCAGTGTCAACAGAGAAGAGTGGCCCCATGGGGGGCATGGCTTGACCCCTCACCTCCAGGGAGACCAGTGTGAAGAACTTGTGTCTGCAAACTGCGGCATCGTTATTCGTGTTTTGCTTGAGTGAAATAAACTGGATATGCTCAGTCAAAGAGAGAGGCAGAGGGACAGACTGACTCTTACCTACGAGTACCCACTATGCGTGTGGACTCAGGTGAGCGTGTGTGGGTCTGAAGACCCCATCCTGAACATTTGCTCCCTCATCATGCTCAGTAGAGGGGGGCAGAGATGGAGTAGGGGTTTTTATATCCATCTCTCTCCCTCCCTCTCCTCCTCCTCTCCCTTTACAACATAATACCTATTTTTAAATTTTTATTTTATTGAAATATGGTTGATTTACAATGTCATGTTAATTTCTGCTGTACAACAAAGTGATTCAGTTATACATATATGCATGCATGCTTGCTTGTTCTCTCAGTTGTGTCGGACTCTTTGCAACCCCAGGGACTGTGGCCTGCTAGGCTCCTCTGTCCTTGGGATTCTCCAGGCAAAAATACTGGAGTGGGTTGCCATGCCCTTCTCCAGGGAATCTTCCGAACCCAGGGATCGAACCCACACCTGCATTGAAAGTCATGTTCTTTGCCACAGGTGTCACCTGGAAAGCCCTATCCTGTGATAAACCATCATGGAAAAGAATATGGAAAGGAATATACATGTATATATATATGCATTTACACACGTACACACACATGTATATGTATGCGTGTATACATGCACATGTGTATACATTCTTTTACATATACACACATGTATGTGTGTGCTGCTGCTAAGTCGCGTCAGTCGTGTCTGACTCTGTGCGACCCCACAGATGGAAGTCCACCAGGCTCCTCTGTCCCTGGGATTCTCCAGGCAAGAACACTGGAGTGGGTTGCCATTTCCTTCTCCAGTGCATGAAAGTGAAAAGTGAAAGTGAAGTTGCTCAGTCGTGTCCGACTTTTAGCGACCCCATGGACTGCAGCCTACGAGGCTCCTCTGTCTATGGGATTTCCCAGGCCAGAGTACTGGAGTGGGGTGCCATTGCCTTCTCCGGTATGTGTGTGCATGTATGCATATGAGTGTATATACATTCTTATTCATATTCTTTCCCCATGATGGTTTATCACAGACACTGCAGACAGTTTCCTGTGCTCTATGGCAGCACCTTCTTTATTCCTTCTCTATCCAATCATTTGTATCTGTTGGTTCCAAACTCCCAGTCCATCCCTCCCTGCCCTACTCTGGCAACCACAAGTCTGTTCTCTGTGATTGTGAGTCTGTACAATATGGTGTCTAAACTGAAATTCATGGCTTTATCTGGGGCTTCATCAAGAAGAGAAGGATGCTGTGCTGGGCTTAAGGATCAACGGAACTGCCCTGTCCTTTGGAGGTGATTTCAGAAGACCTTCCGGAGTCATTCTGGCTCTGTGTGTTTTACATGTTACCTGCACACTTTAGCACACACTCCAGCATGCATCGTGCAGGACTCCAAGTGGGCGCAGAGGCTTCGTGAAGAAGACTGAGGGAGCATTTACACAAGCTGGAGGAATCCCCAACCCTACTATCGCTCCCTCCACCCACACACATCTTGTCACCAGGTAATCTGAAGCCCAAACCAGCCTGGGCTGATGACAAGTGCATCCTCTGGGTTTTGGTACCAGACAGCATTGCGTCACTCTACACGACCACCAAGCACTGTGGCTGCGCCATCCAGTGGGTAAACCATCCCGGCTTGAGGACCTCCTTTCTTTCTGGGGACAATCCTAAATCCCTCCCACTTAAATCCAAAGACATGACATCTGAAGGAGAAGAGAGAAACCCTCTTGGTATATTATATTTTAAGCCAGGGAGGAACCCAGAGAAAAACCGATCTTCTCCGGATTGAAATAGAGAAGCCGTGGACTAGTGGTTAAGAATCTGCCTTCCAATGCAGGGGATGCGAGTTCAATTCCTAGTCTGGGAACGAAGATCCCACATGCTGCGGGGCAACTACTGAGCCCATGTGCCACAACCAGAGAGACCGCACACTGCAACTAGAGAGAAACCTGCACACTACGATGGAAGAAACCTCATGCCACAACCAAGACTTGACACAGCCAAAAATAAACGCATAAATATTTTAGAAAAAGCTTGAGGATGCTTAAAAAAAAAAAAAAAAGAACTAGAGAAGGCTCCATTTTCAAAGGCAGACAGGATCACGAGGATGAGCCAAGAGTGAAAGCCTGGCTGAATTCACATCGTAGCTATTGGCAAAGAATCAAGTCTTCTTTGGAGTAGCTCTGGTTGCCAGCCCTTTGGACACCTAGAGAACAAAAGATCAGGAAGAAGAGAGGGAGAGAGCGAGCTTATGCTCAAGAGGAGGGCACGTGAGGATAGCAGAAGGGTGCTCTAGAGGGCACAGAGTTTTCAGCGGGGCACAGCACACATGGAGCCGGATCTGAGGACTGTCCCTGCAGAGAGGCTGTCCCCTGTAGTAAGGGATATACCAGAATCCGCTTCTTACAAGAGGCTACATTTCAGGGGTCCTCAGGGGAAAGCCACACAGCATGAAAGCCACCGTTGTCTCTCACCTGGATGCTTCTGAGAACCTCCAAATAGTTTCCCACTGCCGTATTGCTCCTGTTCACACCCACTCTCAGTTCAATGATCTCGTAAAGTCTGTCTATGACAAACTTGTCTTTGCTTGACTCTTTCCATGGTTCCCACCTCACTGAAAATGAATACCGAGTCCTTACCATTGCACGCCAGGTGTGATCTTTGCCTGCCTCCACGCACACTCCTCTCCTAATCCCCTCCCCTCCTCCTCACTGGCCTCAAATGTCTCAGTCAAGCTCCTACCCCAGGATCTTTGCACGTGCTGTCTCCTTTGCCTACAAAGCCCTGCAATCTCTGAGTTTGTCTCCTCCAGGGCTTTACTTAAAGCCTTTTGGCTAAGTGAGGCTCCTGGGGTAACCTATTTAAAATTGCATCCCCACCTTCCTTATCCCCTGTCTGTCTTGTCACCATGTCATCTACTCTACCCCTTATTACCCATCTTTTTTGGTGTTGGTTTTCCACTATAAACAGGTCATCTCCAGTAGGGAGGTCTTTTGTCTGTTTTGTTCTCAGCTGTGTCCTCAGCACCCAGAACAGTGCCAGGCATCCCATGGGCACACACAGATATGTGTTGGGTGAATGGGTAAGTTAATGAATGGTCGAATGCATGAATCACTCTTGAAAAATCCTTAGGGCTTGAAAAGTTGAATTTGTTCTCTGCTCTTGGAACCAATGGTCTTTTTTTTTTTTTCTTGGATGGTGCGCCAAAAGAAATATTTAGCTTGTATCTCATGGTCACGTTGAATAAAGTTGAATGACAGATGTGTCTTAGAGACTAGAATAACCAAACAGCAGGGGAGACTGACATGGAAAGAAGCTCAGGTTCTGAGACCGACCTACCAAGTGAATCAGAATCCAGCCCATCTCCCTAGAGCACAAAATCACTGTGTGTTATGACAGCAGGATCCATGCCACTCAGAATTCTTCTGTCTTTCCTAGAGAGTTGGATCTTTATCAACTCAATGTGATGACCCCATTGGACACACAGGTATAAACACGTGATTTTTCAGCTGCATTATTTTTTTTAACATTTATTTATTTATCTGTATCGCTGTGCTGGATCTTCACTGTGGCATGCAGGATCTTTAGTTACAGTGTGTGGGATCTAGTTCCCTGACCAGGTGATCCAACCCGGGCCCCCTGCGTTGGTAGCTCAGAGTCTTAGCTACTGGCCCATCAAGGAAGTCCCCTGTGCTACTTGTTTTCTTGATTCTCCGACCAACCACAGCTCGCCGGAGGAGAGGACGTTGACATCTGGAAACTACAGAGTTAAAACAGAAAGCTCGAGAAGCAAGAGGGTGTCTCTGCATTTAAATAGCTTCCGCACTATAATTAGTGATTTTCCAGCATTGAACAAGATGCTTCCTGCTTTCATGGGAAAATCAAGTTGCTGCTGACCATCCCTAATTTCTGGAGCGCTGAAGGAACCAGTCTCTAATTCGGTTGCAATGAACCATGTGTTAATGTCACAGCCTCCTGCTCGCCCTGGAGACCCCATGCCAGGTCCGGCCTTGTAATGAGTCTTGTCAGCTCGGCGGTTCGCTTTTCTTGGGAGGTGCCTTTTGTTTTTCTGCTCAAAGTGTACCTATTTCCACCCAAAATAGAGGTGGATTTTTACGGGGCTGGCCAAAAAGTTCTTTGGGGTTTTTCTGTTACATCTCACAGTAAAACCTGAATGAATATTTTTGGCCAACCCAATGCAATTTACTGAAGGTAAGCGGAGGAGATGGACATCTTGACCCCATGGACTGTAGCCTGCCAGGCTCCTCTGTCCATGGGATTCTCCAGGCAACAGTACTGCAGTGGGTTGCCATTTCCTTCTCAAGGGGATCTTCCCAACCCAGGAATCGAACCCCGGTCTCTTGCATTGCAGGTAGATTCTTCACTGAGCTTCAAGGGAAGCCCCATTTATATTCAAAGTCATGTAGTCTGTCCATCTCTCCCTCTGTGTCTGTCCCTCTTTCTGTCTCTCTTTGCTTCTCCATCTCCCAAGCCACACACCTGCACTCCATACCTACATATTAAATATCTCCATACATATATTGGGTTAGCTAAACTGTTCGAGTTTTCTGTAACATTGTATGGAAAAACTCAAATGAACTTTTTGGCAAGCCCAATAAGCTGAATACCAATAAGAAACCCAATAAGCTGAATACCAGGATACCAGGATAACTGTATGCCCCTTCACTTAAATCAAATAGGTGTTTGGGGGTTCTTGTGGCTAACCTGATCACGTTGAAATGAGAAGGGAATTCTTGGGGGGATGCATGAAGGACCTCTCTGTCCCCTGGCTGTCACTGGCTTGTATCTGCTGCCCCTTTCCAAGCTTGGCTTTCTTACCGCTCCCACCACTTGCATTCATGGAAACTGCCACCCCGAGGTTTCCCACACTACCTCCATCACCCCCAATATGTGTATGGTTTTTCTGCCTCGATGCAACCAGATTGCTAAATTCAGAGAGGTCCAAAGAATGCAAGGGACCCCCGACCCCCATCACCAAGGGCGAGATCCCCTGTCCCATGGCTCTGCTTGTTTCTGTCACTTTTGGAGGTGAGAAAAGAAATATGACCCCTCTGCCCTTCTCTAGTGTGTCCATCACTCCACGGCAAGACAGGTGCAGCCACCCCTCTCCATCTGAATTTCTCTCCAATTCCCACTGGGGATTCTGAACACAGGGACAGGGACCTGTGCAGCACCATCAGGGATCTCAGTCCACTGGGCTACCTGTGTTAGGGTAACTGCTCCTTCTTGGGAGGTGGTATGGCAGAAATTACTTCTGTAGGCAAGTCAGGCTTCTCTGAACCCCCAGAAACCTCAGGGATGCAGCCCCCAGAGCAGAGGCCCAGAGGAGGGCATGCTGCCTGCCCTGGGTGGATGCTCACTGGCCTGGGAGGGTTGACCTGAGATGGATTCATGTCAATGTATGGCAAAACTAATACAGTAATGTAAAGTAAAATATAGGAAAAAATAAAAAATAAATAAATAAAATGGTAGAAAGAGTGTTGTGGCCCCAGGTCACGACTACTCAGAGAAAGAAGGGTTACACAACCTCTTTTGTAAAGGAAGAAGCCTCCACTCCATGTAATCATAGAGCGGATTTTAAATTTGTGCGTGCACGCTTTGTCATGTCTGACTCTTTTGTGACCCCGTGGACTGTAGCCCGCCAGGCTCCTCTGTTCAAAGGATTTCCCAGGCAAGAATGCTGAAGCGGGTTGCCATTTACTCCTCCAGGGGATCTTCCCGACCCAGGGATAGAACCTGGGTCTCCAGCATTGGCAGGCAGATTCTTTGGCACTGAGCCACCTGGGAATCAAAATCTGCTTACCCAGCTCAAAAGTTGGGAAGCTGTGGTTTGCATCAGTGTTTGCACTGATGATCATGCTTCATGAGCAAAAGAAAGTACTGCTATTCTTTTCTTACCGTTCCTAACGTCAGAGTTTTTTTAATTAAAAAATTGATAGTAAGTGGTATAAAGTAGTATCAGAATGATATCATGACTACTTTTTAAATTGTGTGTGTAGGTGGTGGTGTATGTGTGTGTTTGTATAGGTGCGATGTATGTGTAGATAGTGGTGTGTTTATGTGTCTGTTTTTCTAGGTGGTGGTGGTGGTAATAGGGGCTGTGGATATGTGTGTGTATAGATGTATGTGTGTGCATGTTTGTGTAGGGGGGATATGTGTGTGTGTATAGGTGGTGGGATGTGTGTGTGTAGATGGTGGTGGGATGTGCAGAGGGGTGTGAGTTTGTCGAGGTAGAATGTGGATATGTGTGTGTGTGTGTGTGTGTTCGTGTAGGTTGTAGTGGTGTGTAGAGAGTGTAAAGTGTAGGTGGTGTGTAGTGGTGTGTAGTAGGTGTAAGTGTGTGTGTGCACATGTACATGAGCACCCTATAGAACCAGTCCAGGGCCTGCTAGTTTTGGGGTGAGTATCTTGACCACCAAGGACACTGGAGTAGGGCCTGGGCCAGTCCTGTAGCCCCCAAGACAGGAGCACATGACTGGGGGTGAGGCTTTGGAGGACCTGTGTGCCCCAGAGTCCATCAGGGCTCAAGTAGGGGAACTTTGTACCAGAGTCATGTAGGAAGTGGACCTGAGAACCACTGGGGGAAGCTGACAAGACCCGAATGCTTACCTCAGCCTTCAGAGGAGTGTGGTGGGGAAACCTGCTCACACAAGGATGCACTTGAATCTGTGCCCCTTGTTCTAATGGAAACAGGAAGAGAAGCACAAGCTGGCAGGAACCGCACACATGGGAGCCGCAGACACGTGTTTCCACGTGCTAGATGTGTGCACACACATCACTACCGAGTACCTGATAAATCCCCTCGACAGCAGGGAAGCAGGAGCACCCGCATCTTGCAGATGAGAAAACTGAGGTTTCGAGAAGCAGGGAGATGCCCATGTGGTCCCAGGAGTATCCCCAGGACGGAGTCTAGGCTCACCTCCTCATCACTGGCCACTCCACATCCCTTTCCCTAGGAAGAGCTTCCTTGACCTTCTGCTAGTCATTTTCTGTAGCTGCGTGGGGAACCAAGCCACCCATCCTTTTGAACGAGTCCTTCCTCTGACTCTATTCTGAGAATAAATAAACACAGAGATGCTTGCTTCTGTTTGGGTTCTCTGAAGCTGGTCTCAGAGACCAGCTTGTGACCCTGCCAAGATGCCATCTCCAACCTCTTCCCTGGGCAGCTCGACAGACCTCCAACACCCAAGGAATGTTTTGTTCCTTTTTAAAAATTTTATTTATTTATTTAGGCTGCTCACAGGCTTTTTCCAGTTGTGGCGAATGGGGTCTTCTCTTGTTGTGAGTATGGGCTCAAGAGCATTCGGGCTTCGGTAGTTGTGGCTCATGGGGTTAGTTGCCCCAGGGCATGTGGGCATCTTAGTTCCCAGACCAGGGATCGAACTCATGTTCCCTGCATTGGCAGGTGATTCTTAACCACTGGACCACCAAGGGAATCCTGTTTTGTTCCTTCTTGGACTCTCTCGTTGGTCTTACTTATCAAGCTGACACTGCTCTACAGGCCCATCATGGATGCAAAAATAAAGACAGCCATTCTTTAGTCTTTAAAGCAGGATTGAACTGATTTGAAGCCAGCTAANGCCAGTATTGTTTTCAGTTACTTGCAAGCAAAGACTCTTTAACTTCATGGTGTCTCCTGGTTGACCACATATATCATTCACTTACTCAACATCCATCAGACAAATACCCGCTCTGTGCTCGGATCCAGAAATAAGACAGAGTTTTTGCACTGATGTACATTTATTCATTCATCTTTTTTTTTTTTTCTTTAGCCACTCCATGGAGCATGTGGGATCTTAGTTCCCTGACCAGAAATTGAACCCATGCTCTCTGCAGTGGAAGTGTGGAGTCATAAGCAGCGGACCTTCAGGGAAGTCTCAATTTGCACTGATGAATCTCAAGATGCAGGATCAGGGCAGACAGGACATCCTTAAATCTGATTTTGGTCCTAGTTCTTCCCAAATGACTGACCTTGCCTGTGCACACTGAGTTCCCTCATCTGTAACCTCAAGGGTTGGCCAAAGTGGGCCAGAAAATTTCCCATCTTAAAACTTCTGTTAGACTTCCCTAGTGATAGAGTGGTTAAGAATCCACCTGCCAATGCAGGATACATGGGCTCCATCCCTGGTCTAGGAAGAATCCACATACCCCAGGGCAAGTAAACCCACGCATTACAACTACTGAGCCAGTGTGCCTAGAGCCTATTCTCCGCAACAAGAGAGCATACCACAATGAGTAGCCTGAGCACCGCAACTAGAGAGTAGCCTGGGCTTGCTGCTGTAACTAGAGAAATGAAGACCTAGTGTAGCCAAAGATAAATGCATTATTTAATTTAAAAAAACAAAAAACAGCATCACTCCAAACCAGAGCGAGGGGTGATGCAACAGAACATTTGTGGTGGTCCTCAGGAGTGCAGAACAGGGGTAGGGGGGACACTTGAAAAGCTCCAAGATGACTGTTTTCTATTACCCCCATATTGGCCAGAAGTTCCAAGGGTGTCTCTGAGTCTGTGTGTGGGGAATCTCCAATTAGCAGGTTCCAAGGAAAACAGAGCTTGCCTGCCTGGCCCTTGCTGTCACATCGCCCTCAGCAAGAACAGAACTTTTGAAGTCAGGACTTCCCCAAATAGCAAATGTCTCCATTGGTGGTCTTGAAACATTTAGTCACTGGGCAAAGAAAATGCATGGTGACTGGTGGCTTTGATGGGTAGCATCTTGAACTGTTTTCAGACGTTGGAGGCGCTGCAAAAAAACTGAAACATATTTCTCCAAGCTCCTCTTTCTTTTCTTTTTTTTTTTTTTTCCCCCATTCTTGTGGCTGGGGGAGCAGATGAAGGCCATATGCTTCCAATTCCAGAGGACTTAGCTCTCTGATTCAGACTCGAGGAAAAGACGTTTGATGTGCAGCCATCCCGAGGAGTTGTTTGGATTAGTCTCTTTCCTCTCAGCATTTTGCTTTAGGAAAGAAGAGAGGCTGCTTCTTTTCTTTTTCATGTTAGGAGACAAATGAGAATCACAGGAAGGTATGAAACACCACAGTTGTGCGATCTCAGCAGTTTAAACCCTGGCGAGTTCATTCATCAGAGTAAAGGAAGGTAAGGAAGCCAGTGACATGGGGAGCGAGGAACTCAGGTCCAGGGACATGGAGTTTTGTCTGTCCTGAATTTCTCAAGGACGGGAACATTGGCTTTAGACGCGAGAGCCTGCCCTGCCATCCGTGATGCTGTGTCTCCATCCACATCCCCCTCGCTTACTGGGGGACAGTCAGCTTAACTAAGCGGCTGATAGGGGCTCAGCTCAAAACCAGCTCCAGGGACTTCCCTGGTGGTCCAGTGGTTAAGAATTCACCTGCCAATGCAGGGGACATGGGTTTGATCCCTGATTCAGGAAGATTCCACATGCCACGGACCAACTAAGCCTGTGAGCCACAATGACTGAGCCTGTGCTCTGGAGCCTCAGAGCCACAGCTGCTGAGCCTGAATGCCTAGAGCCTGTGCTCCACAACAAGAGAAGCCCCTGCAACGAGAAGCCCACACACCGCAACTAGACAGTAGCCCCCACTCACTGCAACGAGAGAAACCCCACGTGCAGCAGCAAAGACCCAGCACAAAAACAAAAAAGAGCGCCACCACCACCACCAACAAAACCCAGCCCCTGTGCCTTTCCCAAAGGCAGCATAGGAAAACGGTAGCAATAGACCTCCGCAGACGGTACCAGAAATTTCATGAAGGGGAGCAAATAGGGTCTGGGGGTGGGATGCTGAAGAAGAGTGGCTTCATTTCTCCTGAATTCTTGCTATATGTTACCTCTTGGGAGCCACACAGCTGTGATCTTGTTTCGTGTTATGAGACTGTGTTCAAAGGCCAACGTTTTCATCTCAGGCAAAGATTCCTTAATGATGTGAGTAGTTAAAAAGCTAGTTAAGTGTTGAAGCTATTGTTTGTCAAGAGTCTTTCCTTGATCATTCATTAATTTAAGTGTGTTGGAAATATCCACCAATATAATGCAAAGCAGTGCAGTGTTTTACAAAGTGAGTTTTCAGATAAAGATATAGAAGTTCTTCAGATGCACAGAAGCGATTCTTTTTTTTTTTTTTTTTTTTTTTTTTTGTGTGTTCCCA